>OZ023209.1:11621509-11878140 GCA_963995525.1 Escarpia spicata | reverse complement strand
ATGGACGGTTAGCAGGACGAAGCATTTGAACGAGCACAGGTCCATCCAGCACAGCCGCAACCGTCATGGGTCTGCGATTAGTTAGATCTGCTGGGACAATGCAGTCCGGAATCTCGCTCTTGGTTCCCCTGAATCAAAGAGGGACGAAAGGCAGAGCTCTCATGGGAGAACATCCTTTTCATCCATGCTATATTAGGATGTGACACCACATCCCTGTTATATGGCCTTGGAAAAGGAGCATCACTTAAGAAACTTGGCTCCTACCAGCATTTCCAGCGACAAGCCGAAGTGTTTCGAAGGCATGATATATCAATAGAACAGGTTGTAATGGCAGGGGGGAGAGAACGCTTGTGTGTCTCTACAATGGCAAACCAGAAGACAGTCTGGATTCTCTGAGGTAATGACGGTTCTGTGAGAAGGCAGCAATAAAGAGTTTGCACATTTAATCACAGACCGTACCTCCGACATCAGCAGCAGCGCGCTATCACAGCATGCGGGTGTACCTGCAAGTGCAGGAGTGCATGGGTGTAAGCCACTTGAGACCAGAAGGTTGGGGGTGGAAGATGTGCGACGGTGATCTTGTTCCCGTCATAACAGACCTGCCTCCAGCACCAGATGCCCTGTTGCACGTAATCAGATGTAACTGCTCCACAGGTTGCTGTACTGCAAGCTGCACATGCCGCAAGAACAACTTCGTGTGTTCCCTGCGTGTGGTCAATGCCGGGGCTCGGGTTGCTCGAACTCAGTGGTGGGTGACGCCAGTGTTGGGTGACGCCAGTGATGATGAGGAAGATGATGAGTAGTCGTGCGTTTGTTGATGGAGAGACACAATCATAACTAGTCTTTATTAACATAACGACCATTATAATTTATGACGTCATGATACACAAATGCTAGTTTTGTTTTCAACAAAGACATGTAGTCAAAACTGTTTTGAATGTTGCAGTAATTAGCGCAACATGTTGCCACATACTTGTTGCATAAGTTAAATGTACATAATTCGGCGATTATCCCTGAATTAAGCATTTGGGCTACGTTACTGTATCGTGTTTTGACATTACGCGAACGGTTTCGTATAATTAGTATATGTAATGTTATCCTACTAAATGTATTTGTGTTATGTTGTGTGTACGGCTGATGCTGACGACAACAGCAAGTTTATATACAGAGAATAGTCATGGTATATTGGAGAGAATTCGGCGATTTACCTCAGTTAAGCCTTTCAGCTAGATTCACGTGTTTACGTCTGACCTTATATCAAGTGTTTGTTATACACGATGTTCCCAATTAAATGTATTTATATTATGGTACCTATACAATTGATACTCATGACAGTAGCACACTTATATACAGAGTACAATAATGTAATTTGGGAGTTAATATGACGATTTTACTATCATTAAGCCTTCGGGCTAGATTAATGCATTTATGTTTTGACCTTACAGCAATGGTTCAATACAATTATTATTATGCACATTGTTCCACTATTAAATGTATTTGTGTTATGTTCCATATACGATTGATGATAGTGACGTACTTATATGCAGAGAATAATCATGCTATATGGAAGACAAACTGTTGTGTATTAACAAAATTGTGCTATTTTATTTTTCCAACTTGATGAACATTTTCACGAATAAGTATGCATCATTGAACATGCTCTACTTCTCAACGCGATACGTACCGCAATATAAAGGTACGAATAGTTCTAATATCTGCGACGATCTACAGGGACTCCCAATTTAGTTCTTCCGTCATTAATGTTACGCTGTTTCCCGACTGTTGTTTCTCATTACACATCTCTTCTTCTTCATATTTAAACTGAACAACGTCATTAAGTTGACGGCTTTTGTCAGTGTAGGCGGGTACAATTTTTTGTTTTTGTTTTGTTTTGTGCAGGTTTACGAGGCTTTTTTGTCTTACTCCTTGTCCACCTGCTACCTAGAGTTAATTCTCTGGGTGGCAATCTTGTTAAATCTTGTTCTCGGCTGCTAGCATCCGGAGTCCAGTGATGGGGCGGTGACGGTTGATTCTTGGAGGGCATTCCACTGTCTCACTGTCCTTGGGAAAAAGGAGAAACTGTGGTAGTCGGCACTAGAATTTGGCACAATATATGCCTGAGTATAATTATGCCGGGTTGGTCGGTGTACGGGAGTCAGTACTGCCCGTTCCTCATCTTATATAGCAACGTTATCTTTGATTTTCTCGTCGCTCCTCCAGTGATGTATATCCAAACTCTTATATAATGTCAGATACGCTTGATCTGTTTCTGTATCTGTATATGGTGAAGCGTGCCGCTCTCCTCTGCACCATTTCTATACTGATGAAGCATACTCCACCGATGGTCTTACTAATGTGTTGTAGGCAGTGGCTTTCAGCTGTGGGTTGTTTATCTGGTGGTTACGTCTCAGAAATCCAAGTGTTCTATTGGCTTTGTTGATGATGTTGGCAATGTGCTGGTTCCATCGTAGGTCGTGGAATAGTGTGATTCCTAGATATTTGGCTGTGCTGACGTGTTCCAACTTATTGCCGTGGAGTATATAGTCATACTCTACGATTTGTCTGTTGCGTGTGATATTGAGCACCTGACACTTCCCTGGGTGGAACTCCATCTGCCATTTCCTCTCCCACTCCCCGAGTTTCTGCAGGTCACTCTGGAGTGTTTTCCCATCCCTGGTGGATCTTATGGTGAGGTACACGACAGTGTCGTCGGCAAACAGTCTGACTCTTGATGTTATTTGGTTAGGGATGTCGCTGATGAGGAAGAGGCAGGGCCCTAGGACAGATCCTTGAGGAACGCCAGAGGTGACTTTCGCCTCGTACGACCTCTCCCCTTCCAGCACGACTGTTTGTTTTCTATTGGCGAGGAAACTCTCGATCCACTTGTTCGTCTTGCCCTGGATGCCGTAATAGTGGAGTTTTTGGACTAGCTTGGCGTGGCCGACTTTGTCGAAGGCTTCTGTGAAGTCCATTAATAAGATATCTGTCTGGGCTCCCTTCTGCGTTGCATTAGCTATATCAGCGACAAACTCAAGCAGCTGGTTTCACAGGATCTCATACTGCGGAATCCGTGTTGGAGCTTGTACAATATATTATATGTATTGGCGTGTCTCATGGTGCTGGTGGTGATGATATGTTCAAGCAGTTTACAGGATATACATGTGAGTGAGATGGGTCTGTAGTTTCCGGCTTGGTTTTTCTGCCCTTTCGTGTAGATTGAAATTACATTTGCTATCAGCCATTCATCACGGACCTCTCCTGATTCATGAGACCCCTTGAATATGCCTGTCAGTATGGGTGCGATGGTGGTTGCGAGCTCCTTGAGTACACGTCGTCCAATCTTGTGCACTTTGAGTCGATCCAGTAATTTCTGCACTCCTGGTTCTGTGATTCCAATGTCCTCCATTGGCGGATGAACCGACTGATCAGGGAGTAGATCTGGTCTGGTAGGCCTGGTCAGGCGGGTTTCTTTGGTGAATACTGACTCCAATTATCGGTTTATGATGTTGGCGCTTTCCTTGCGACAAGTGTCGGTTTGGCCTAGGTGTTTGAGTGGTGCTACACTTTCATAGTCCTTGTTACGGTGTTTTATGAAGGACCAGAACCTCTTCATGCATGTGTGCTTTTCCTCTTCTTTCTCCATTAGTGTGATTGTGGATTCAATGTGGGCCCAGAATGCTCTTCTTGGGTTTTTTGTTGATCTCCCTTTTGATGTCTTTTAATTTGCTGTTCTGATTTTGGTACTTGGCAGTAGAGTGTTCAAAGTTCTTTTGTGATCTGTTCCTCCTCTTGTAGAGTCTATCTCGTTTTTTATTAGCTTTTCGATCTCTCGGGTGATGTACGGTAGGCTGTCTTTACTTTTAAAGGTCTTCCATGGTATGTGTTTTTCGATGCCTTCCTCGATGGCTTTTTGGAACATCTTCCACAGTGTGTTTACCGGTGTTGTTGGTGCCAGTCTTCTGATCTCAGCTCCCATCTCTTCCAGCTCAATTGCTAGTGTATCCCACCGGGCTTTCTTGTACATGGGGACTTTTCTTGGCTTCTTGACTCTCCTTGTGGGCTTAACATCTAACTCCACCACGGGGCAGTCATGATCGGACACTCATGGTATGACATCCACACGAATGACTTTGGATGGGGTGTAGGTGATTAAGAGGTCAAGTGTGTTCCTGTCTCTGGTCGGTTGGTCAACCAACTGCACCAGTCCTCGGTCTTCCAGTGTCTCTCCAAAGCAGTGGTGAAGATTTGGTTGGTTACAAGGCTTGAGCTTAGACCCTTTCCAGTCCCATCCCGGGAAGGTGAAGTCGCCGGCAAGTAGTATGTTTTCTTCCCTATTCCCGATCCTTAGTAGCAAAGCTTCAAGTTGGTCTATGCTGGCTTCATCTCCTTCATTGGGTCTATAATATGTTCCTACATGTAATGTTTTTTTGCCTTTTATGTTAGTTTTGCACCATAATATTTCACAGTCAGTTTCCAGATCAGATTCCTTATATGTGATAACTTAAGATCCTTCTTTGCTGCAATGAACACCCCGCCTTGATGATCACGTGGTTCTGTGGTGCGGGTTCTGTGGTGCGGTCTCGCCTCAGTTTTCATATGCATCGACAGGGAAGCACTCACCGTTTCCTATATCTCCATGCAACCATGACTCCACCCACAATTATATCTAGCTTCATTATGTTAACCATGATGTTAAATGGCTCCTTTTTTGCCTTTGGCAGTTTACATTTACTATAAGTAGTGACTACATTGTTTTGCTGTTATTTGGCCTGGTTGGTTTATTTGGAGAGGATTAATGCGCCGCTCGACACTGCACTTTCTCTAGTCCGATGATCAAGCTATTGCGCCGTTTCACTCCAAGGTCAGTTATGACGATGCGACGAAACAATTGTGGAAGCGACGGCTGAGTGGGGGGAGCGGGGGATGTCAGCTTCACTCCAACGATAACTTCGATCTATGTGGCCGCCATTTTTCATGACGTTGTCACAAATGCCGTAACAACGCTAGCTAAACTCGGACGGTTAGTTACGTCATAGTGTGTCTCTTTGGTTCCCGCCATTACAAATGGCGCCGATAAAGTCGATCTACGAGATGCTGTACCTACGCGAAGTAAACTCGGGACGTATTCGGCAACAATATTTACATCGATATTTTATAGTAAGACCAAATGAGCTTAAATTATGCCAATTAGTTAATGTTAAAATGTTTAAACAATTGTCTAAGCTAGCTAAATTTGTTAAATATATAATGTCGTTGTTTTCTTTTTCGTAAATTCATATAATTATGCTACGTTAACTAATGTTTTATAGTAATAGAGTAATAATATATTAACACACACATAGTGGTTATATTATTGTTATGTATAATATGTGTGATTTAACTTTTAAACAGTTAAACGAATGTTTCTTATACTCCGAAAGGGGTAGAATGAAACAATACAATAATTTGTCATTTGACATAGTGTGTCTCCTTCCCGTCATTACACAAATGGCACAGACAGTTAATGAAAGACGCGTGATTTCATGTATTTTTAATGCTTCGATATTGGAATTTCGTACTTGACAGTGCCTGTTTACCAATGGACCCGTGCATGGGAGCCACGTGTATGTGTGTGTGCGTGCGGGTGCGCGCGCGCGCATGCGTGTGGGGGAATGTGTGATACTCAATGACCGACATCTATGTGATTGTGAGAAAGTTTGTTTTGATGTCTTGAAGGCGCATTGGATATGATTTTGTTGTATGACAATGTGTTTGAAATGATGCTTCCGACACATCTTTGCGCATTTACATTGTGCACCATCAAATACTCGTGGTTATATAAGCTCCCTCCGTTTCCGTTTTTATTATGTGAATCTCTACACGAATCCATGAGAACTAAGAACGATTATCACCCTTAGGGCAAGGTATCACATAAAATGGGTCAACATAATGTGTCAAATAGTGCATCACAGTGGGAAACAAACAACAACAAATGAGTTTCTCAACAAACTCTCTGTCTCCCAATGTGTGTAGGCCTAATAACACAGTGATCAGTGTCCAGTAGAATACGTGCCTGTCTGTGAGCTAAGATTCTGCTATTCCTGCCAAACGTTTCTTGATTCAATTTTCTGAGTGACTGACTAAGCATCTTGCGGTAAAGCTGACGTTGAGACATAATAACGTTGAGTGGCTCCCATTCTTATGTTTCACTGAGATGCAGTAAATAACTCGAAATAACTACCTCACTGTTTAAATGCGTCGTCAGTCGGTGGATCTGGGGTCAATGGGAGTAAGGAATCAAGTGAACATAAAATACCCGAGTGGGCCTTGGATCCTGGGAAGAAATACGACCACAGTTAGTGTATTAATATATAAAACAAGGCGAATTATATTACACAAAAACGAGTCGAACAAACTACGAAAGGAAATACCATTTAGAGTTAATCAATACCACCACGGCAAATGGAAAGAGAGAAACTGTCGTGCAGCGACATTATAGAATGAAGATTCTCGCAGAGAAAGTATGAACACGTTTATTGTGACACATTGAGATGTAAAAGGAGGAAACGGGGCATGGTAAACGGTTCGGCGATCAAGGATCTAACATTCCTCCCCTTTAAGAAAAACATAATTAGTATAATTATAAAAATGTAAACTTTTAACACAAACAAGAGTCCCTTATACGTATCAATGTCATATCTAAGATAGATAGTATGCCATTGTTTATAGTACTAATCTAGTGCTCTCGCGACTAGCTACAGCTACCGAAACCTAGTCTATGCATTGTCCGTTATGACAGTAATATAGACTTTACAAGTTCAATCTGTCCGGTGGCTTCACCATTCTGTGTGATCTTCTCAGCGGTACTACCACGTCTGGTACTACACAGGACTGCGACCGTTCAACTGTTGGTCTTGAGATCACCTCTCCTGTGGCGGTACCCGCAGTCACGTACGAGTTGCCAGATGATAGTGGTGGTGTCACTGTTGTTCGCACGAACCGAGGTAGTACTTCACGCTCTGCAAGCCTCGGTGGAAGTTGAGGCTCTTCAACCCTCAGTGGTACCAGACGCTCTTCCGACGCCTCGATCGGCCTTCTCTCGCGCAAATTATCCTGGTGACGCTTCCACACTCTGTCATCCTGCAGACGTACCGCGAAGGTCAGCGGACCCAGCCGGTTCTCTATCACCGTAGCGACCCATTTCGGTTGTCCCTGAAAGTTCAACGCCCAGACACAGTCTCCTGTCATGAAACTTCGCTCCACTGCTCTCTGGTCGTGGCGTTCTTTGTCTTCTTCCTGTTTGCGCAAGACTCGGTTCTGAATGGATGGTCGTAGAAGATCCAGTCGTGTGCTCGGTGGTGTCTTCAACACAAACTCTGTTGGAGCTCTGCCGGTTGTAGCTTGTGGAGTTACCCTGTAGCGTGCTGGGAAGGTGTAGAGACGATCTTCTAGGTTGCCATCTGTCTTCAACCCTGCTTTTACAGTCTGAACGGCGCGTTCAGCTAAGCCATTACTGGATGGGTGATAAGGTGAAGACTTGATGTGTTTGATTCCGTTAGCTCGACAAAACTGTTCAAACTCCTCACTGCTGAAACAGCTTCCGTTATCTGATACCACTGTGCTTGGTAGACCCAAAATCGCAAACGTCTGTCTTAGCTTCGTGAGAGTTGCACTTGTTGTCGCAGCTGATACAACGTGTGCATCGATGTACTTGCTGTGAGCATCGACTATGATGAGTATCATACGTCCCTCGAACGGTCCCGCATAATCAATGTGTATTCGATGCCACGTTCGTCCCGGCCATTCCCATGGATGCAGTGGTGCCACTGGTGGTTGTTTGCTGTGTATTTGGCATGTCGTGCAGTCCTTAACGCACATCTCGATTTCAGCGTCCAAACCTGGCCACCAGAGGTAGCTTCGGGCTAACGCCTTCATCTTCACTATGCCCGGATGCGTCTCGTGTAGTTCTTTCAACAACGTGTCACGACCCTTTGGTTGTACGATGACTCTTGCTCCCCACATCAGCACCCCGTGTTGGACACTCAGTTCGTCTTTCCTTCGAGTGTAACTCTCCCACTCGCGTGGTACATCGCTAGGCCATCCTCCTTCCACGAACCGTAGAACTTGTGACAGCATCGGATCGGTTGCTGTCCATTTAGCGATGTGTTCTGCCGTGATGGGTGTATCGTTCATGGTTGTAAGTGCTAGAACCACTTCCTCCGGGACTGGTATTCGTTCAGGAGTGTCTGGTAGCGGCAAGCGACTCAATCCGTCTGCATGACAGATACTCGTACCCGGTCTGTACTCCAGATGGTACTGATAGTTACTTAGTGTTAGTGCCCATCTCTGAATGCGTGCACTAGCCATTGCGGAGATGGCACGATCTTCCTTCAACAGCCCGACCAACGGCTTGTGGTCGGTCTGCAACGTGAAGTCCCTCCCGTAAAGGTACTTATGGAACTTGGATATCCCGAAGACCAACGACAACGCTTCCTTTTCCAGCTGTGCGTACTTCTTTTCCGCTGTGAAGAGAGAGCGTGATGCGTATGCGATAGGCTTGTCGCTGCCATCGGGCAATCTGTGTGACAGTACGCTTCCAATCCCGTAAGGAGATGCGTCACTGCTCAAGATGATCGGCAGTTCAGGGTTGCCGTGTACAAGCACATCTGAAGAAACAAGCAGTGCCTTAGACTCATCGAAAGCCTTTTGTTGCGTCGGACCCCACTTCCACTTTGTGTGTTGGCGTGTCATTCCATGCAGCGGAGCAAGCAGCGTACTGAGATTGCGCAAGAAGTTGTGATAGTAGTGAATGAGTCCTAGATAACTCCTCAACTCCTGTACATTCTGCGGTGCAGGCGCGTTCTGTACTGCTCGCACGTTGTCTTCCGTAGGATGAATACCTTCAGCATCAATCGCATGACCTAGATAGGTGCACGATTTCTGACGAAACGCACATTTCTCTTTCTTCAGGCGTAACCCAGCGTCTTGTAGTCGCGTTAGCACAGTAGCCAGATTACGATCGTGCTCTTCTGGCGTTCTTCCTGTGACCAGGATGTCGTCGAGGTAGACTACAGTCATGGGTATGTTCTGTAGTAACTGCTTCATGATTCTCTGGAAAATACCTGGAGAAGAACTCACACCAAAAGGCAGACGTTCGAATGCGAATAGCCCTTTCGACGTGTTGATTGTAGTCAACGGACATGATTCGTCATCCAGTACGACCTGTTGATATGCATGGCTCATGTCCAGCGTGGTGTACAGTGTACCACCTGCTAATTTTGTAAACAGATCAGATACGTTCTGGATCGGGTACTTGTCTACCTTGACGGCTCTGTTGATGGTTACCTTATAGTCGCCACAGATTCTGACTGCGACGGTAGACTTCAAGACCGGTACAATGGGCGCGGCCCACTCAGAATACTCCACAGGACGGATGATTCCGGCCTTCTGCATACGCTCTAGCTCGTCCTCTACTTTGGCTCGTAAAGCAAGAGGTACAGGTCGAGGTTTACAATACCTCGGTTTAACCGTGTCATCAACGTATAACTTCGCAGTCAGCCCCTTTAGAGTGCCTAGTCCCTCACTGAACATTGATTCGTAAGGCTTTAGGAAGTCCTCTCTGTCTACCTGGTTCACGGTAGCCCAGTTCACTTTCAACACTGTTAGCCAGTCCCTTCCCAGCAGGTTAGGTCCCGACCCAGGCACTACGATTGCCTGCAGCCTGTGCTGTTGATTGTTGTGACAAACGTTCACCTGTGCTCGCCCTAAAGGCTCAATTGTGGTACCTGCGTACGTTCGCAACCTCGGAACGTTACGCGTGTCGAGAGTGAGCACATATGTCTTGCAGATTTTAGCCCACTCATCCCCCGATATAAGCGAAACTGCTGCTCCGGTATCTATCTCCATAGCCACTTCACTTCCCTCTATCTGGACATTGCAAATGTACGGTGGTATGGTGGCACTTGTGTGATACAGGCCAAGTGTGTATGTGTCTTCACATAACTTGTCATTGCGTTGCGAGTGTGTGTCATTTTCTACCAAGTGTGTCTGTTGAGTGTTTGCATTGCACACATTAGCAAAGTGATTTAGCTTTTGACACTTGTAGCATCTCCTGCCCCAAGCTTTGCACATTCGCCGATCGTCGTGTGGCGGTCCACCACAGCCTGAGCATGCCGGTGCTGCCCCCTTGTGACGTCTGTACCGCTGCTGACTGCTCATGACTGTTGTAGCGTAGCGTCCAGTGTGCGCCCGAACGTCAGTAACTTCTCTAGCGTGATTGTAGGTTCACTTAACCCCTTGTCACGCACTTTTGACATCGCACATTTTTGGATGATTTGCGACTTCACTTCTCTGTCTTTCTCATGGAACTTACAGTGTTTGGCTAGTTGCTGTAATCGTGCATTGAATTGGTCCAGCGTCTCTGACGACGTCTGTTCAGCCTGTCGGAACTTGAATATTTCATATTCTTCATTGCACTGCGGCCTGAAGTAAGCAGTGAGCTTCCGCTTGGTTTCTGCGAAATCATCATTTTCTGTGACCCCCCACTGCTTCACTCAATTCAAACACTGCCTCACCAGCATAATGAAGCAACATCGCTCTCATTCTTGTATCGTACTGAATGTCTTTAGCCACCACGAAGTTCTCAAAGCGCCTCACCCAACGCTCCCAGCGATGGCCTGCGCTGTCAGTCGGTTCCAGCGAAAAATGTGCGACGTCAGCGACAGTTTCCATTTTCACACAGAAATTAGACGTAGTCTAGTTCAAAGTAACTCGTAGAGTTGTCAGTTTACCTCGTCGCCAATTAATGTCGTGTACTGGCCGTGGGCTGTGCGTACAGCGACATTATAGAATGAAGATTCTCGTAGAGAAAGTATGAACACGTTTATTGTGACACATTGAGATGTAAAAGGAAAAGAGGAAACGGGGCATGGTAAACGGTTCTGCGATCAAGGATCTAACAGAAATCGTCACAATAAGGGCAAAAACACAGGAGGAAAAACAAGAGAACAGGGGACACGGCACTGTGAGTTGACGCAATAGTACGGACCTGTTCGGAGATCGCCCATTTTCGGCGACTGCGCATGTGCGAACATGGAATTGTGGGGATTATTGAATTCAAAATGTAAGTGCAAACAGAGGAATGTACAGCAAAAGGTTTTTGTTTGCATTGTGAGTGAACAGTCTATTTATTAAAAATAATCTCTGTCACCTGTGCTACATCTCACCCCAGGCATCAAATTTGTTCACGTTAGGCCTACTGTTTGGTTAATTTTAATTTTGTGCTGTGCAGGTTAATGCAATTTTACCAAGGATACCTTGCGCTGAACCGAAATGGACCGATCTCCGAACAGGTCAATGAGCTGAATTATTTGAACTTTGCCAGTTTATGTTTCCACACGACCTCTCCCGCCCATGTGTTCCACGCGCCAGGCCGTTGTGGAACGAGCGACCTTGCACAGAAGGCTTTGTACCCTCGCTGAGTCAGGCGAGCTACCAGTGCGTCCACCAGTCTCCGGTCGGCAGACTTGAGTTGGCTGAACATTGTAACCATGATCTGCCATTCCATGAAGATGAAGGGCACGTAGATGGAGTCGAGCAGGCGGTCACACCGGCGGAAGGCGAAGCGTTCGAAGCCCTCGATGTCTACCTGCAAACATAGGCTTGCACTGAGGAAATATTTTAACAAGATTTAGCAAACTTCCATCTGAAGGTGTAAGCTCCTGGGACCATTTCACTCATTTAATCCAATTTCGCGAAATTTAATGAAAATTGTCAACACCACGACAACGCTCCGTGTGTCACGGAAATACTTTGTGATACGCGGCGGCGTTTCACATTTTTACATTCTGTTTAAGGAAGGGGAAGGGAGGGAGAGAGGGAGGGAGAGAGGGAGGGATAGATGGATGGAGGGAGGGATGGAGAGAGGAAGGGATAGAAGGAGGGAGGGAGGGATAGAACGAGGGAGGAGAGGGATAGAAGGAGGGAGGGAGGGAAATAGAGAGAGGGAGGGAGAGAGGGGGGAGACACAGCAGACGTAGAAAGACAGACGGACAGAGAGAGAGAGAGGGGGGAGACAGAGAGAGAGAGTAGGGGAGAGAGAGAGAGAGAGAGAGAGAGAGAGAGAGAGAGAGAGAGAGAGAGAGAGAGAGAGAGAGAGAGAGAGAGAGAGAGAGAGAGAGAGAGAGAGAGAGAGAGAGAGAGAGAGAGAGAGAGAGAGAGAGAGAGAGAGAGAGAGAGAGAGAGAGAGAGAGAGAGAGAGAGAGAGAGAGAGAGAGAGAGAGAGAGAGAGAGAGAGAGAGAGAGAGAGAGAGAGAGAGAGAGAGAGAGAGAGAGAGAGAGAGAGAGAGAGAGAGAGAGAGAGAGAGAGAGACAGCGTGACAGACTTTATATTATTTAGTCTCCATTATCATACGTTTTATTTAATCGAAAAGAACATGTATATATTGATGACATAGAAATAGCAAAGACGTATTAAGAATATTTAGTTTAACATGTCTTTGGTAATAGTTAGAACGATATGCGCGTGCATGCGTGTGTCGGTGTGCCTGTTTCCCTCACCTTAATCACAGCTCGCCTTGACGGGAAGTGACGTTCTGCTAGGGTTGTTAGGTCGTCCATGTATATAGAACGCAGGCAGGTTGATGAGTTGCAAGCTGCGGCAGTGTTCACACCGATCCCTCCTTGGTTATTCACGTTCCGGGCGATGGAAATCGCCTCCCGTCTGTCGGAAACTGCGTTTCGTACGACGACAATTCTATCCTGGAAGTTGCCTGTTAACAGCGACAATATAGGGATGGGCTCATATGGTCTCGTAAATCCAAAACTGTTATTCGCTTAGTGTTGGTTCAACCCACCTTCTATCTCCAATACACGGTGGGGGACATGCGATTTTTACAACATAAAATGGTTATTTTATGTAATAGAGTCACTTTGCATTAACATGTTTCATTCGATAGGTGGCACCACTGTATTAATTGATTTCCCTCGTAATACGTGGTGGACGACCCAGTCACCCTCATATATAATACACTAATTTAAAGTGCTTTGATACTTTCCTGACTGATGCGACCATACGTTAGTTTATTACCAGAATGACCGTTAGCTCACATCCGCAAATAGTTACGTCATTTTATTAAGCCAGACTGAAGGTTGCGTTTTGTTGAAAGAAATCCAAAAGGAATAGGACTTTACACAAAACGCTTGACGCTAAGTAATTGCGTATTATGTACGCTTCATGAAACGGCCCCTGTGGCCGCGGATTCATGAAGCGTTGTTAAAGTGTCGCATGTAATTAACGTTACGTGTTTGCGTAAACTCCTCTGTTCGCTTATATAAAAAAAAATCACTACATTTACTAAGACAATCATCATTTTCCGTTAATGTATCGCCGTCTGTGTCTGTGAGAACGTACTTTCTTGCATCACGGCTGCTGTTTCATGTCCTACCCTTTTTAATATGACGAAAGTATTTATATTAACATCTTCGTCATGATATGTTTAACGCAGTACTTTGTCAACAACGTGTGTAATTCGTGCAAATAAACAACATTTATAACAACTATTACCATATGTTTGCAAGGAATATCCCCCCCGCAAAAAGCTGACTGATGTTATCTGTACATCAACACTGCACACACCTATATTGATCGCCTTGTGCAGACGTTGTAGGTTACCATAGGTCGGTTCTATGGCAATGACGTTGTGTCCCATAGCGGCGGACAAGAGGCTGTAGATACCGATGTTAGCACCGATGTCCAAAACGCCAATTCGAGTGTCGTTGAACAGAATGTTCTGGAAAGCCTTTGTCAATATTCTTGGCTCCCATAATCCTTCACTTCGGATCTGTTGTGATATCCATATATCCTCGTCATCGGGATAGAGACACACGGCAGGGCTGGGTCTCGTTGCTAGCCTGATACACTCGAAGTCGGCCTCGATCTTAGAACTCACATCGTAGATGTTGACGTACGGATACATCGGGTTAATGGACGTCTTTAGTGTCGTCGTCCTATCAGACATACATCAGTCCTGTCAACGTAGCTAGAATAATTAACATGTTATTAAAGTGTGTGTGTGTGTGTGTGTGTGTGTGTGTGTGTGTGTGTGTGTGTGTGTGTGTGTGTGTGTGTGTGTGTGTGTGTGTGTGTGTGTGTGTGTGTGTGTGTGTGTGTATTTGCGCAGTAATTACAGTGTGGCTGACTGCTTCCCAGAGAAGTCGAGACATTGTTCGATTGAACAGGTCTGACAGGGAATCAGATATAAAGTGCAGGGTTGCCCAAAGGACTGGCCGCTCTGTATAATAATTTACCTTATATATATATATATATATTCTTATATAGCGCGGTATCCAGTCTGTAGGACTGCTCAAAACGCTTTACACTTTACTCCCTGGAAGACCTGCTCAATCGAACACCATCACGATTTCATTCACCATTCACCTATGCGCGCGCGCCTTTGATATAATAATCAGCAATAATACAGCTATGAAGAAGGCACAATACCTGAGTGTATGAAGAAGGCACAATACCTGAGTGTATGAAGAAGCAACAGTGCGATTGCGCCAATCACACACGCAGAACAAAAGACAATCTGAAACCCAATGATGCGGATATTATATATTTTTACAAATAAAAACAATAACAACTCAATTAATATAAATATGTGCAATTATTTTGATATATTATGTATGCATCGTTTTTCGAAAGGTGCAGGCAATTTTACATATTACATTGTCAATTCAGTAAATATTAATAATAAAATAACTTCTACTAAATCCTTGGATACTAAGCTCAGAGGCGCATCAAAACAAAAGGATTGGTCAATTAAAAAATCCATAAACAGTATACCAGGTGTCAACAGATGGGTCAAGGCATAACTTTTGTTTATTCATGTTTATAAAAACTGGATCCGCGTTTGTTGTATAGTCTAGTCTTTCTTGGATTTCATTAAAATACAATGACTTTCAATAAAACATTAAACTCTCATTTTCCATGTTTGTGTAATTACAAAAAAAATTGCAACAGCAGGAGGACAACTGCGGTCAAAACGTTCTGTGTCAGTTCAAATCGGTCCCACATCGGAATTCTGCAAGTGTTGATCGATTACCTCTGTATGTCTTTAACATAGCGTTCAGCTACAAAGTAGTTTGTTTTGTTTATAGGTTCCAAATTTGTTTCTACCACCATTTCTGCATTTTCTCTACTGATACTATTAAACCATTGTTGTTCATAGAATTCGGACAGGCATGAATCGACGCGTTTTAACGTGTCATTAACATTAGTAAGTCCCCACCTAAATTATTAACGTTGTGGAGTTGCAAGCCGCTGAATGTCATGTCGTGTTCATCGATTTCTCGTTGGCATTCGACTCAGCTAGTTGACGCTGTTTATGACAACTTCTAACGAAATATGGCTGCTCTGACAAGTTTATTTCATTGCTGTGGGCGTCTTTCTGTGGTCTTGACAAATTGATTGATTCGTTTATTCAAACATTGGCAACATGATACAATACAAGACAACCATGTGTATATACATAATCACATACACATCTATATATTCGATGCGATATAATGCATATCTGCAAAATACCATAATATACATTTAAGTGGCCATAGGCCTACAATGTTTGTGGCCATAGGCCTACAATGTTTGAAGACAGTAAACATGAAGTCAGTGACTTTTATGTAAGTTTAACCCTGGCAATCATACTAAGGTAAATGTTTTGTATTATGTTTCTAACAGGTGTACTTTTCTTTTTTCACAAACTAGAATCAATACGTGGTGTTGTGCGAGCACAGGTCTGTGTGACGCGTCTAGTGTCGCAGTGTAGTGAGTAGCTTGTAGTGCATGCGCTTCTTGCTCTCGCTTTCAGTTGCGAACGACAGCTAGCCCCTTCACAGGGGCGAAAAGGGACATGAGTACGCAAGCCTCCCCTGCTGGTACATAGCCTCTCCATAGACAAGACTCTAGCATGATCACCTTGTGGTACCCTGCGGTAACTGGGCACCTTACGGCCCCAGGCTAACATGCTAGGGATCTATGAGAGGGACAACTCTGATTTTAAAACCTAGGTAGACCCAACTCATTAGCCTTGACAGGCAGTGGGTATAGGAGAAGGAAAACTCTGAATTCAAACCATGGGCAGATCAAGTCCACTAGTCATGGAAGACATTGACGTACGGGAAGGAAAACCTGGAAGACAAACCCACCACATGGGTCAGCATGGGCAGCGCCATGTGGCTCGAATAAATGACCTAAATGTTATGCTATGTCACTTAGTAATTACGAGATTGGCTAGCGCGTGAGGGGGAACCGACGCGCTGGGACCCAGGCACCAGCGAGAAATTTGCGAAGACCTGAAGGGTCGAACAGCCGGCATCGAATGTCATGCAAAGTCCGGTTTGCCACGCTCAATGTGGGAACAATGACGGGGAAACGAGTGGAGGTGGTGGAGCTAATGAAGAGGCGGCAACTGTCAGTGATGGGGGTACAAGAAACCAAGTGGAAAGGGGACCGGGCAGTGGATCTGGGAAATGGGTTTAAAATGCTGCATGCAGGGGAGATGGAAGGACGGGTGGAGTGTGAGTGATTATGAAGGAGGAATACAGCAAGGAAGTCATCAGGGTGGAACGATGGGAAGGCATGATAATTGCAGTGTGGATGTTAGTTGGATGAGAGATTATGTGCATACTATCGGGCTACGCACCACAGTCAGGGAGAACTCAAGAAGACAAGGATGCATTCCGAAACAACCTGGAAGACGTTATTGGGCATGTGGAGCCAGAGACAATGTTGGTTGTGGCAGGTGATCTAAATGCACATGTAGGAAAGAGACAGAACAGTGAGGAGACCTTAGGAAAGTACGGATATGGAACGAGAAACAGTGAGGGACAATATCTCGTCGAGATGCTAGGGAGAAATCAGCTAGTGGTGGTAAACTCTTTCTTTCAGAAGAAGGAATCACACAAGATCACATACAGAAGTGGAAACAACAGAACAGAGATAGATCTGCTGATTGTTAGAAGCAGCCAGCTGAACAAGGTTAGGGACTACAAAGTTATGGCAGGAGAGCACGTAACGAGCCAACATAAACCATTGGTTTATGAAATATGGATAGGATGAGGCAAACAAAGAAGGGAGAAACAAAGTCAGGTAATCAAATGGTGGAAATGTGAAGGAGAGGTGATGGCCCAATACAAAACTGAAGTAGAAAGGACGTTCAGGCTACTAGGAGTCTGAGTACTAGCTTCAGCGAAAAACAAGATCTTCTCAAATCACTTAATGTAAAGTTTGATATTATAGCAATAAGCGAAACATGGCTGAACAAGGACTCATCTCCTTTATATACGTTTGGTGATTATGATGCTTTTCATGTCGTTAGAGGCAACAGAAAAGGTGGAGGTGTGGTGATTTATGTTAACAAGAAGCTAAATGGTCGATTATGCGAAACAAAGTCACTAATAGTTGATAACGTACTAGAATGTGTTACTGTTGAATGTGAACTTAACCGACACAAAACTGCACTGGTCAGTTGTGTATATAGGTGCCCTGGGTCTAACATGGTTTCATTTAATGACAATATTGAACAGTTGTTTAGTCGTATACGTTGCACCAACAATTATTTTACTAATATCGGTTCGGAGCTGTCAAAGGATATAACGGCACCAACAAATGTTTCTATTTATGACTACCCAGAAAACAGAAATAATAACAATTTATTTATAACTCCAGTTAATGATGAAGAGGAAGTTATCCGAGCTGTGAACAATTGGGAACGTGAAACATCCACAGATTGCGAAGACATAAGTATGCATTTGGTCAAAGAAGTTATTAACTCCATTGCAAAACCTATCACTTATATTTGTAATATATCTTTCACTACTGGAGTATTCCCGGAGAAAATTAAAATAGCAAAGGTTATCCCACTCTTTAAGTCTGGGGATAAGTTTATGTGCACTAATTATAGGCCTAATTCACTATTACCACAATTCTCAAAAATATTAGAAAAAAAATTCAGTTCTCGTTTAGATAGCTTTATTACCAAACACAAACTAATAAACCCAAGCCAATATGGATTTCAACAAAATATGTCAACATGTCACACACTAATAGATCTTGTTGATGCAATAACCCAATCATTGGATGCCACAAAATATGCCATTGGTGTTTTTATCGATTTAAAAAAGGCAATTGACACTGTCCATCACAAACTGTTATGTAAAAAATGGAGTTTCTTGGTATCCGTGGTGGGGCATTTAACTGGTTAAATAGTTATCTAGAAAACAGAAAACAATTTGTGTCCATTGACAAATGTAATTCTGCTGTGCGCAATATTTCATGTGGTGTCCCACAGGGTTCGATCCTGGGCCCCAAACTATTCATTCTATACGTTAATGATATGTGTAACATATGTAATCTAGTAAAATACATTCTCTTTGCAGACGATACTAATATCTGTTATGCAAATAGTAACATCAATAAACTAAACGAAACTGTATGTAACGTTCTGGACCAAATGTATACATGGTTTGCAGTAAATAAATTAACTCTGAACATATCTAAAACCAATTATATGTTGTTTGGAAATTGTATGCTAAACAAAGAAGTTAATATAAAAATACGAAATGTTAATATCGAAAGAGTAAGGGTCACCAAGTGTTTGGGTGTGTTTATTGATGATCTACTAAATTAGAAAGCTCATATAAAATACGTACAATCAAAGCTTTCAAAAAGTACTGCTATAATGCATAGATGCAGTCATCTACTTGATAGAAATAGTATACGTATTCTATACAGTTCTCTCTTTTTGCCTTATTTAAATTACTGTGCAGAGATATGGGGAAACACGTACCCAACAAATACTAACTGTATTTTCTTATTACAAAAAAAGAGTAATCCGCATTAAATTTGGTGCAAGACGGTTGGATCATACAAACTCACTTTTCCAACAATTACTTGTTCTCAAGTTTCCAGATATCATAGAACTGAAAACATCATTATTTATGTACAAAGCTTACTACAGCTGTTTGCCATCAAATATTCAGTGTCTGTTTACTAGACGGAAAATAGCCTACTCAATGCGAGCTAATCATGACTTAGAACAACAGAGAGTCTGTTCTACCATGCGATCAACGTCTCTTTGTGTAAAGGGAGTGCAATTATGGAATTCTCTATGCGATCATTTAAAAACTACTAATGCTATTACTGAATTTAAGCGTAAATGCAAGAACCTTTTATTTGAGAAATATCTGGTTGTGGAAATCTAAATAAAATCATACACAAATATAATCATGCCATTGAGGAAACTACAATATGTGTAGAGATGTGAAATTTTGAATATGCACATATTCCATTACATGTTTTCAATTATTGTAGCTAGATGGTTAGATGAATAACAAATTCGATTAATATAATATTGATGTCTCAAAATACATGTACGTATGTATGTGAATGTGTATATATGTATGTATATATGTGTGTATATGTCTGAATATGTGTGTATACATGCAGGTATATAATTATCAGTGCTGGGATGTAACGAAGTACATTTACTTCGTTACATTACTTAAGTACATTTTTTTGAAATGTACTTGTAACGAAGTACATTTTTAGAGATTACTTTTTACTTGTAACGAAGTACATTTATCTGTACTTTTTTACTTTCTACTTCCGTATTTTTAGTTACTTTTTATGTTATAACTCCAGGGATGAAGCAGCTTCACCGAGCTTTTGTTTGCATTAGTAATCCTTGACTGACTACACTTTGGAGGAACCATGGCTTCTTTTGTGCTAGCCCTGATGTTTACAAGCAGGTGATATTGGAACAGTGTGATTACTGCCTGTCCAAAGGGATTCAATGGTCCTTTGAAGCTTAGACCTCAGCCCAAACCCCCTTTTACACTACACTAATGGGACAGGCCTCATTGGCTTCTCATTCATTCACCGATTAATTGCTGGGTAATGTTTGACCAGCACTTCATCTTATAATACCAACTTTAGTTAGTGGCTACCTGCACACTGCTGACCTTATGATTCCTGGAAAACATCCTGATGTATTTGTTTTGAGTCAATCAGACAGAATGAGGTGACAGTGGCAAATACTTGCTGTTTGTTGAAAACTACTCTGGCTCATTGAAAAAAATGTAATGCACAACGTACGATATGCCATACGGGTCTGTTAACGGTTGTAATGCAGTTTAATTCAGTTTGCATTCTTCTCTCCTGTTGTATAGTATTGCATGTATTTTTTGATCTGTTGATTATCGTGAATAAATAATTTTATTATTATTATTACGTATTAGTGGTATGAGTATTTACCAAAAAAACTTTGCTTGGCGTATGTGTCCATTTTGGATAATGGACACATACTGGAATAATCTGACAGCCGGATTTTTTTGTACTTTTTTACTTAAGTATTTTTTTATACAAGAACTTTTTACTTTTACTTAAGTACTTTCTTGGGGGATACTTTTACCTTTACTTAAGTAGTTTTTTGGGAGTTACTTTTACTTTTACTTAGTTACTTTATTGGAGTACTTGTACCAGCACTGATAATTATATATAAATATATGTCAGGGGTAAATTTACACAAAAGTCAATGACTTCGTATTTACCCCCTTCAAACATTATATATTCTCACTTGTATTATAGTTAAACTTTTTTGGTTGTCTTGTCTTGTATATCTATTGTGATCAATGTTCTGAATAAACGTTCATTCATTCATACTCCAAGAACAAAGGGAGGATGTGGAATCAGAATGGAAAGCACTTAAGGGAGGCTTTGTTAGAACAGCTGAGGAGATATGTGGCCGAACATCAGGAAAGCTCACACAAAGCCGAAAGAACAGTGGTGTGGAACCAGGAAGTTGAACAAAGCAATACGAGAAAAAGGAGGCACTGAAGTGTTTGGAAGAAGCGAGTGATGAAGAAAAGACAAGGTTGAAGCAGAAGTACAGAGAGAAGAAGAAGGCAGCAAATAAGGCAGTTGCTAAAGCAAGATATGAAAAACAGCAGGAATTATGATAGGATTGAAAAAATTGAGGGAAAAACTGATCTTCAAACTTACCAGAGATAGAGACAGAGACAGCAAAAATACTATACGAACATCTGCAATGAAGAGAAGCGACGGGACACTGTTCACTGGAGCAAAACAAGTGCTGGATGTTTGGGAGAAGTATTTCAAGAAACTACTAAATCCGGAGGAAGAATATGAGATAGAGATACCTCATACCGTAAGGAGAGAGCTGGAGGTGAGGACAATAACAGAAGAAGTAGTAAAGAAGATGAAAACAGGAAAGGCTGTAGGAGTGGATGAACTCTCCGTGGAAATGGTGAAAGCAAACAGACTAGTTGGAATCAAGTGGCTGACGAGGCTGTTTAATGTGTGCTTCACAGCAGTAGAGATACCAGCAGAGTGGCGAAGAGGAGTGATTGTGAAGTGAAAGGGGACATCCATGACCCAGGGAGATACAGAAGCATCACATTACTGAGTCAAGCCCTGAAATTGTTGGAAAGGATACTGGATGCTAGGGTGAGGCTTACAGTGGAGAGCAAAATCGGAGAGAATCAGCTGGGATTTAGGAAAGGGAGAGGAACAGATGATGGATTGTTTGCCATCAGACAAATTACCGAGAATAAGAGAACATTTAAAAAGGATGTAGCATTCGGTTTTGTAGATCTGGAAAAGGCATTTGACACCGTGCTGAGAGAACTCGCATTTGCATGAGATGGATGGAGGTTGGAGAAACAGAAGCCATCTTGGAGGAAATGTGCAAGGAGACAACAGCGGTAGTGAGAGTCGAAGGAGAAACATCGGAACAATTTGGTGTGCAAGTAGGACTCAGACAGGGAAGTGCCTTGATTCCCCTGCTTTTCATTATGGTGATGAACCTGATCAGTGGAAAGATATCGGAGCAGGAAGAACTTAAGAAGATACTGTATGCAGATGACCTAGCAGTGGTGGCTGATAACAAAGAGGAACTACAGAAAGCATTGCAAGAATGGAGTGACACCTTCAGAAAACACGGCCTCCGAATGAATCTGGAGAAGACTGAAGTAATGTGGATAGGTGAACAGGAGGTATATCTGCATGTAGCTGTTGACGGAAAGACCATTAAACAAGTGAACAGCTTTGTATACCTGGACGGTACAGTATATGAGGATGGAAGGAGTAGTAAAGAAATACAGAGGAGGGTGCAAGCAGGAGCAGCAACATGGAAGAGGGTAGAAGGCAATATGTGGGACAGAAAACTGAAGAAACAACTGAAAGAAAAAGTGTTGGAAGACTGCGTTGTACCAGCCTGTATATATGGGTTAGGAACACTGCCACTGACAGAGAGACAGGAGGAGAAACTACAGGTAGCAGAAAACAACTGGGTCAGAAGAATATGTAGAGTAACACGAGAGGATAGTAGGAAGATGAAGGAATTGAGAGAGGAGATTGGAATGAAAAAACACCTAAAGAGGAAAGTAACCGGTAACAGAATGAGATGAAGACAGACTGACGAAAAGAGCATGGAAAGTAGAAGAGGGTGGCAGACGAAGGAGAGGAAGACCAAGGCTGAGATGGAACGACAGCATAAAAATTGACCTGGGGAGGGCTGGCGTGAACAGCCATGAATGGACGGCCATTGCGGATGAGAGAGAGAGAGAGGTGGGAAGAATTGATAAGAAAAGTAGAAGAAGCTACCAAGTGACGTGGACCCAACCCCGCAAGGGAGCAAGGGGAAGAAGAAGAATCAATACGTGTTATGCACATTCTCAATGTATTTATTGTGATGCAAGATACATAGGTCATCACATATTAGATAGCAGAACTATCGGTTCGGATCCAATCGGTCTCCGCCAGTTTAGAAGACTACGTGAACGATTATGGAGAAGACATAACATCAAGCTCACGACGCAATGCAAGGTCTATTGCGTTTTCGTCCTGTCGTGTCTTCTGTACAGTCCCGAGACGTACATGTTGCGCAGACGACACATCCAGAGACTGTCCACCTGCGCCATCTGCGAATGATGCTTGCGGTCAGATGGACGGATCGTGTGACCAACATTGAAGTCCTGCAACGTGCTAACATGCCGAACATTGAGGCCATGTTCTTAAACCGATAAATCACTTGGACCAGCCACATGGAACGCATGGACAACGAGCGACTGCCAAAAGCTGTCTGATACCGAGAGTTACGGCAAGGTAAACGGAATGTGGGAAGATCACGTCTACGATACACTGACTGTATCAAGAGATCAATTGACGTTGCTGGTCTCGATAAAACAACTTGGGAGGAGACGGCTCACGATCGCAGCATGTGGCGTGTGACTGTCCGACAAGCAGCCGTCAATGCTGAAGCAGCAATGACAGCCGATGCAGAACGCAGAACACAGCAACGTCACCGGCGAATGAGCACCACTGATGTGTATTTATAACTGGATGGCCGATGCCATGCTCTTATCACTGGGCTGGTTGAGGGAAGCGGAAGTTCGATGTGGCCATCTAACCAGAGAGACCACAAATGACGAGTTCTACTGCTGCACTCATACAACTTGGCCGTTTTTCTGGTCGTCCTGTACGGATAACCAGAGAAAATGCAATGTGGTTGTGCATTCGGATGTTCAAATCGAACATCTGGAAAAAAGGACAAATTAAGATGCTGGGATCTCATTCCATTCGTATTTCCTGAACTGTACTTGTTTTGTAGTATAGTGTTAATAAAGCCTTAAAGGGAAGCGTGCTACAGTGCTATGCTATGCACCACAGCTAGGAGTAGAGTGAGTGAGTGAGTGAGTGGATGAGTGAGTGAGCCAAGAAACCCTGGTGGCCGAACGAAAATCATATTGAATGGGCTAAGTCAGAGCTTCAGCACGCTGTCGTCGGATTCGGGGGGGGGGGGGGGGGGGGGGTGTTAAAACATTTTTCGCGCCGACGTTCACAATTTCCGAGAGTCTACAGAGCACGCCACTATGGCGCATGCATAACGCTGATAAATTCATAATGTCTAGAAGGGGGATGTGCTCCGAGGCCCTCCTGGATCCGCTATGATGACTATACATTTTGTGGCATTCCCAAATACGTGGCATTGAAATATTGCGTAAGCGGTGACATGATGCTATAGTAATACAGTGTTAGACAAGTACAGAGCAATAATTTACACAGCGGCCATAGGATCCACGATTATGGCGGTTTTTCGAGATTTTTAGTTTACGTCGGTCTAAATACATATTCACGTAGGACCTTCTTCACTGTATTCGAAACAACTTTTCTATCAGTTAGTTTGATATTTGTTCAAGGTTTTGCTAACAAAGCATAGCACATTAGGAACCACGGATTTTACTCCCATCGATATATTCTTTTCCTGCTGGTTCTATTTTTTCAACAAGAACAAAATTTATTTCTAACATCGACGCTTAGAATTGGATACTGGGATACAACAGGCGTTCAAAAAAATTCTGCTTACCTTCGCACTGATGAAACGCCGGACGTTTGTCATTTTGTCGTTCCTTACTCTTCTAACATATACAGGAATAACAAATGTGGAGACCCGACGTAGGCGTGTAGCTTGTTTAAAAAAAAAATAATAGATACCACTTTCAACAACCAATCGGCTATGCCTATCGCGAACACCAATCTAAACAAACACACAGGCATCCCCGCACGCACACATGAACGCACACATATCACACGCACATACACGCACACACACGCACACACACACACACACACACACACACACACACACACACACACACACACACACACACACACACACACACACACACACACACACACACACACACACACACACACACACACACCAAACCCATGACACAGGGGCTGTTTTCCCGAAGTATTTGCCGCGCGCGCGTGGTTCCTCCAATTGTTAGGTTACATTTTACGTATTACGCGCACATTACGTGTTACGTTCCGAACAACTGATTTACCCCATAAAAAGGTGAAAATATGGACATATTATATGAGGTATACGTCCTATCCTATGGGTCGTAGACTAATCCCTCAACGTTTGGAGCTGGTTCAAGCCGTCAAAGAGGAAAACGTTAACCTACCAGCATAAGCAAGCTCGGTTATAAGTAGACACATTATGAGAACAACAGTTGTTTACGCAACTGTCGTCGTTGTTATCGCCACACTGGGGTCGTTCGTAAGACTACTGCCATTATTGTACCCGCTGTTGGAACGGCGCTTTGTAAATGGTTGTCGTTTTCCTGTCGTCAAGGGTGAGGCTGGCCTTGATTCCATTCCTCGATTTCAGTTTTCTTTTCTCTCACTTATCTTGCACTACTTTCTCCACCTACTGTCTCCATTCCCCTCTATCTTTTCCTCTCGTTCTCCATTCCTCTCCCAATCGTTCCAAGTCTCTCTTTATGCAGTCCTCCCATCGCAGTCCAAGTCTTCCTTGCCTCCTTTTCCACTCCACTCTGTGGACATCTGCTTCCTTTGCCAGCCGTTCTCCTCCCCTTCTCTCCACATGCCCAGCCCACTTCACTTGACTCCTCACCAGCTTCTTCTTAAGGCTTTCTTTTACGCCAACCTCCTCCCTCAATTCCTCCATTCTTCGCTTACCAGTTCTTCTCACTCCCGCAATTCTTCTTACCCAGATTTTTTCACAAACCTGCACTCTTTCTTGTTGTTTCTCTGTCAGTGCCATCGTCTCTAGGCCATACAGTTATGATGGGGTAACACATGAGAAGAGCACCTTTCCTTTGCGCGATATGCGCCTGTCTCTCGTCACATCTTCAACTTTCCTCCAAGCGTTTGTCCCTGCCTTTATCCTCCTGCGAATTACGGTGTCCGAGTTACCGTCCCCGCATATCGCTCCACCCTGGTATACAAAACTGTCTCTTTGTTTTAGTTTCTTCCCTTCAGGTGTATTTCCAACTCTTTGTTTTGCTGCCCCACCCAAAGTACCTCCGTCTTCTCCAAGCGAACTTCCAGTCCATGTCTGCTGAACATATCCTTCCACTCTGTCAGTTGTTCTTGGAGATCTGCTTCCCCGTCCGCTACCACTGTGAGGTACGTATTCATAATCACAATGTTGTGTATTGTAGTCATGACTATTATCTTCAACATACTGAAGCATAATCACCATTGTCAACCCCACCGCCACCACCACCACCACCATGTATGCACGCACGCATGCAGATATAGGAAAATATATGAATGCTGGTCTGTGTACTATGAACCACGGCTTTACCATACAATGCAAACACGATGTTTCACTTGAAATTTTCAAATTAAAGGGGCTTCTTCAGCTCGGCTATTTGTTCACCATTAAAAACAATTATTTTGTGACCACTACGACATGTGATGACGGTTGCAGTTTCTGTGAACTTGTCATAAAAACTATCGGAAACTTATTTGATGTTACATGATGGACAAACAAATAAATTTATATGAACAAATTGCGGTTTAGCCAAACTCTGATACAGATTTTCTTTAAACAATCGGACACAGTGCCTCTAATGTTTACTACTAGGCCTCTAAACTGTATAAAGAAACAAGAAAACATCTGATTCTGACCGTGTATTAGGATATGATTAAACAATGTATCCAGTGTAGACCTACATACAACATTTTATTAAATTACTAAAGCACAACAGACGAGAAACCGATTACACGCACACTTTAAATATGAAAATCACGGTAAAAAACCCGCTGCAGAATTCTCTCGAAATTAAACACATTTGACAAATTCTCGAGTTTGAAAAGCAAATTTTCGTTCTACCATAAATAACAATTAGCTGCCCGACTGTGCTACCAGTAACGTTTGTGCAAAAATACATTACCTACGCTCTCTGATAAACCTATCATGTCACCATGATTCGTACCGTTACAAATCCTTATATTTGTTGCTCCCTAGAATAAGAAATGTACAGCTACACACACAAAAAAGTAGAACGAGCTCAAACGGTTCATAAATCAATAATTTTAGCCTTGATCTGTGATATCGACATATGCAAGCCCCGCATGATATACAGTTAAATACTTGATTAACTATTTTACAAAAACACATATGCATCATGTTGGCGGACACCCGCCCGATAAGAAAGATCTCCACTAAACAGTTGGCAATTCATCATTTCCAGGTTCGCTATAAAAGAATTGTTAAAAACCTATCGTAATACGAATACATGCTTGTTCTATTACAAAGTCTCTCAGGCTTCATGTCTCGGCCCATGTGCAAGCTCCTACTGCGGACGAGATGACCCACCAAATAGTACTGAACATTTATAAATAATTAATTTTACACTGCACTGGAAACAATGCTACATTTCCTCTGAATGTAGTGGTAGAAACACTGCTGATATCTGCACAATACAGAGATGGGTGCAGTGGGCAATTGTTCGACAAAAACGTGAAATGCAGAACGAGAAATGCTCATTAGCCACCGACACGATTTGGTGTCACCTGCGAGATGCGTCTTTTCCAGTGCCATTGTCAGACCACCTATACACACCCTAGATGTAGTCCTTTGTCTGCGTTGTTAGACCACCTATACACACCCTAGATGTAGTCCTTTGTTTGCATTGTTAGACCACCTATACACACCCTAGATGTAGACCTTTGTTTGCATTGCCATACAGACACCTCAACACATTGACAACTGCCCAATGGAAAACCTCACAAGTCACCTTTTGTCAGTTCTGAGAAAAACGTTGAAACCATCACAGACAAGAACTCTCTTGAGCTAATTGCAGCAAGCCATAATCTATGACCTTTACAATCTGTTACTCACATTTTCATTACTCCATGATAGTTGTTTAATTTATAATTTGTTTTAGTGACTTACCTAAAATACAAAAAATGTGTGTATCCACACTGGCTAGGCTCTGGTATTGCAATAAGAAACAGATATGTTGCTATTTTGCAATGTCACTCTGTAGAGACGTTGCACAAGACAAAAAGTATTTATTAACGTTACTTGTGAGATTTATCCATTGAACGGCAGCAGTAGTCATGAGAAGTCAGCTCATTTCATGTTGTCAATAGCAACCAAGTCCTAAAGGATATGTGACGACGATATGTTGACAGTCGCCGATGTATCTCCACGTCAGACATGGGTGACCTTTGACCCAACAACAGACACTTCTGGTGCAGGGGAAGAGTAGATGAATGCACCCCACTGACACCCCGCAGATGTCACTGGTTACACATGGGATACGGTGGATCTTGCTCTCTGCAAAGTTGCCACGTTTGTCTTTGTTTCACAAAAGCAGCAGTACGTTTGCATCAAGTTCACATGCAAATGTACACAATAAATTACTCTTTCACCTCCATCTACGTATGACACACTGCGTCACCAGCTGTCATTTGCGCATGGAACACATGTCTCGTCACGTGACGTGTGCATGCACACGAGCGCTATCCGTTCTGCACAATTTTCTGTTGGATTTTCCGAGATCAGCCACTGCAGTTGCCGTGAAAACACCCCCTTGACCACGGGGCGCCCGATCAGGCGAAGTACATCACCCTCACTGTCTCTGGGTGCACGGATATAGCGCGCGCCATGGCCGCTAGGTTCCTCTCATCACTGTTGCCCGAGTACTGGCTGCCCTCGCCACTGCAATGCAAGCAAATCAATCAAACCACTGAACATTTATTTTTAACAGTACAGTGTAGCATTATAAAATATAAATAAAACAGTCACATATATTTTAAACTTAAAGACTTCGAAACTTTGTATAGATAAACTTAATACTCTTGTCAAGTAATGTGCCAAATATGAAGCCTGTTCATTGCAAACCCATGTCACTGAGCCCGATCTAACATGGTCACTTGTGTGTTACAAAGCAACCAGCCCAGAATGGAAAGAAGAAAGACATGAACTATGATAAAACTTTATTTGTTCACAAGGTACGTATGTTGTACATAGTGTGCATTTTGACTTAAAACAGTAGCAATTAATGACATAATACTGATTGAATTGGAGTGAATTAATAGCTGCAACATGTATAGTAAAACATCTTAATAATATTCCTTATAATGCTTTAACCTTTTCGAGTATACCTAAGTTATTTTATATATTATTTTATACCTAAATTATTTTATTTTAATCCTAGATCATATCTTTATATTGCATTGATAATTATGTCTATTGCTGTTTTAAAGTTTCTCAGGTTCTCCCAGTGCAGTAGGGATTCCCATTACACATTAGTTACAGCCCAAATTGAGGCATTCTGTTTGACACAGGGACAATGGCAGGCAGTGAGCTGAAGGCTAGTCCAATAGACAGGCTTACAGCATAGTCTCTGATCGACACGAGGCAATTCCACTCAGCCACCCCAGTTACCAGAGATAGGGCAAAGTCCACTATCCAGTTATAAATAGAGCAGTACAGATCTACTGCAGGGGGCTTACACAGTAGGGAAATAGTAAAAAAAATTACCATTTTGGAGAACCCTGAGGTACCCTTAGAATGATTCAAATACAGATTTCTTGTGTACTACCACATGGAATGTCTAAGCAAAATTAGAGAAAAAGTTACCGAAGTGTTTTTGAGAAAATAGCAAATGTGAAAATTTTGCATTTGGGGGGCCCTATGAATGATTCAATAAAGTACAGATTTCTCGTGCATAGTGGCAGTACCCTAAGATACGTCTATGGAAAATTTGAGAAAAAGTTGCTGAATGGTTTCTGATATATGGCAGCTAATGGCGTACAGCGGACGGCGGACCCAGAGTGATGGCATAAGTCCATTGGACCTTCGGCCCAAAGGACTAAAAAGCAGAAAGCACATCCTGCATTCACAGGCTGTGTTTTCAAGAGTTTCAAGAGTTTATTGTTTGAAAATATCTCATGATTCTTTTGAGGCATGGAGCACATACAATGATCAAAATTCTTAATTAAACACATTCGCACATTTTGTCCAATACATAAAAAATGTATACATGCACATAGATCTATGAACATTATGATATATAACTATCAAGTGGACACATTACATTATGGCTACTAAACAGTCTGCTGGTTTTGGCAGTATACAAATCTACTTCATCCCATTTTATCCTGAAGCTAGTGCAGACGAGTTGCAGTCAGTTCCTGACCATATCCAAGAAATCACTTTGTTAGCATCAGAAAATGACAGGCCTTCGTTTAAAATGGATATGACTTTATTATTTCTCAATCAATTTGTAAATGTGATTTACCATTACAAAGCAGGTAAAATAAGCTATGAAGTTATATTGACAAATTAGTTGTTTGATAACATTTACTATATGTCGCATGTGGCAAAACATTTCCCAACAAATTCAAATTTGTGTTGTGTTTTGTCACTTTATTTTTACCATGAAGGAGACATCTCCTCAATGAGCAAGTTTATATTATTTTATACACCATTCTCCCTGAAAACAATGGTATAAAACTTGTTCACGTATCTTGGATAATTATCCCTTATGTACAGTTCTGTAGTAACAACCCTAAGCGAAAGAAAAGAATGGTAACGTGTGGCATCACTGAGCAGATTTATGCTATTTTTTTAAATATCTTCTGTAAACGATATCTATTTTTGTTTCATTACTTATAACAAATAAATCAACAAACTAAAAAATTTGGTAAACATTTCGATGTAAATTAATTGTTACTGTCATTGAAAGTTTGTTGCCGCCAAAAATGCATCATGGCGCGAAGTGGGCAAAATTAGGCGCCGTTGTCGGTTCACTCCAATTCAAAGCCTTCAAAGTACATTTTCACGGACGAATATCGCATTAATTAGCATGCCCGTCCACATTATATCATTATCCACTTGTCTGCCTCCTTGTTATCACCAGTATGAAGTAAATTAGCAGAGTTATCTTTCAAAATGTTTTGAAATTTGACGATGTTTGCAATTTGTCCGCCGTCTTTGGTTTCGATTTACGTGTGGTAGCAGACTTCTATGTTGAATAACCAATGAACGGCACTGATTTGGTGATACCTACGTGTTTCCAAATGACGACAAGATACTGACGTCATTCAATGTTAATAAACCAATAGGGATCCATATAACACTACGGTGTGGGGTTTCTGTGCCAAGTGCAGACTACGACTAGAATCATATCCCAGACAAAAAAGGTATCACTACGTAACAGTCCATAGTATCCAGGTCATTAGTTTGAACGATTCAATCAATTAGAGACTTATTGTGTATAGTGGCACGACCACATGGAATATGTATGCAAAATTTGAGAAAAAGTTACTGCAGAATTTATTAGAAAATAGGCAAAAATTTGAAAATTTTGCATTTTGGGGGTTCTGGGGGGCCCATAGAATGACTGAAGCAAATACAGATTTCTTGTGTATAGTGGCACTACAACATGGAATGTCAATACCAAATTAGAGAAAACGTTTTTGAGAAAATAGGCAAAATGTGAACATTTAGCATTTTGGGGCACCCTGAGGTCTCCTTAGAATGATTCAATCAAATACAGAATTCTTCTGCACAGTGGCAGTACACTAAGATATGTCTATGCAAAATTAGAGAAAAAGTTGCCGAACTGTTTCTGAGATATGGCAGCTAACAGCGCACGGCAGACGCAGAGTGATGGCATAAGTCCACTGGACCATCAGCCCAAAGGACTAAAAATTAGTTGAATATCTGGACACAATTGTTTAGAGTATATTTCATTCAGATTGGGAATAAAAAAGTAAATTATGCTTAGTCTTTAAACATGGTTACCCCCAACGATGCCTTACCTGTCGTGCTCCTTCTCGACGAGATGGTAGCGAGCACGGAATGCGACGAGGTGTGCGTAGTAAGCAGGCGCGGGAATGGAGACACTGCGTGTACAGCGCACGTACGTGTGGCACAGCTGGTAGGTCAACATCTGAAGCTCATCCGCACTGAAGTGGTTGTCATCCCACAACACATGGTAGTGTGACGGTCGACTCGTCCCCTGCAACACAGACTCATGTCAGCGAGTGTCTCATGTTAAAGGTCTGTTCTTATATCACCCCCTCTGTCAAGTTACATACAGTGAGAGATTTAAGAAGAGAGCTAACAAAATTGTCATGGACCGAACATACCCCACCCATCATCTCTTCGAACAACTTCCTTCAGGTAGGCAATCCCGAAATCCGTGCCAAGACAAACCGCTTCAGAGACAGTTTCTTCCACTGTCCTGTGGCTGTGTTATCGGGGATTAAATACAGGCCTTAGCGATAGAAATTATGGAATGTAATTTTGCTAGGTGAGTTTTATTCTTCGTCTTAGAAGAATAAAACACACTTTTAGCTTAACCTAGCAATGTTAATGGATAATTTTTTTTAAATTTTAGACTTTTTATTATTTTATTTTTTGTATGTACGTGGTATGTTTGATGTGACTGTATGTTTCAACACTAACATACATTCCAAATTAACATCTATTTTATGTAGATCATGGCAATGAAGTATCTGCAACTATACAGCTGGTATCCAGTCGTTTGGACTGCTCAAAGCGCTTTACACTTTACTCCCTCGCAGATCTGTTCAATCAAACACCATCTCTATGGAGCATTCAGAGCAATGCGGCAATTGCTTTGCGAGGACTATTCGTACACAAATATCCACCACTGTCTATAGCCAGGTACTCATCCATACAGCTGAATGAACTGGAGCAATGTAGAGTAAACGAACTTGCCCAAGTTTCAAAACAGCAGAAAGTGGGTTAAAACCTGGAATCTCTCCAGCCACTACACCACCCTGTCCCACATGCTCCTATCTAACACCACAGCGTCTCACATGCTCTTATCTAACACCACCACCTCTCACATGCTCCTATCTAACACCACAGCGTCCCACATGCTCCTATCGAACACCACCACCTCTCACATGCTCCTATCTAACACCACAGCGTCTCACATGCTCTTATCTAACACCACCACCTCTCACATGCTCCTATCGAACACCACAGCGTCCCACATGCTCCTATCTAACACCACAGCGTCTCACATGCTCTTATCTAACACCACCACCTCTCACATGCTCCTATCTAACACCACAGCGTCCCACATGCTCCTATCTAACACCACCGCGTCTTACCTGCTCCTATCTAACACCACAGCGTCTCACATGCTCCTATCGAACACCACCGCGTCCCACATGCTCCTATCTAACACCACCGCCTCTCACATGCTCCTATCGAACACCACAGCGTCCCACATGCTCCTATCTAACACCACCGCGTCCCACATGCTCCTATCTAACACCACCGCGTCCCACCTGCTCCTGTCTAACACCACTGCATTCCACATGCTCCTATCTAACACCACCGCATCCCACATGCTCCTGTCTGACACCACCGCATCCCACATGCTCCTGTCTGACACCTCCGAGTCCCACATGCTCCTATCTAACACCACCGCGTCCCACATGCTCCTATCTAACACCACCGCGTTCCACCTGCTCCTGTCTAACACCACTGCGTTCCACATGCTCCTTTCTAACACCACCGCATCCCACATGCTCCTGTCTGACACCACCGCATCCCACATGCTCCTGTCTGACACCTCCGCGTCCCACATGCTCCTATCTAACACCACCGTGTCCCACATGTTCCTATCTAACACCACCGCCTCTCACATGATCCTATCTAACACCACCGCGTCCCACATGCTCCTATCTAACACCACCGCGTTCCACCTGCTCCTGTCTAACACCACTGCGTTCCACATGCTCCTATCTAACACCACCGCATCCCACATGCTCCTGTCTGACACCACCGCATCCCACATGCTCCTGTCTGACACCTCCGCGTCCCACATGCTCCTGTCTGACACCTCCGCGTCTCACATGATCCTATCTAGCACCACAGGTTCCCACATGATCCTATCTAACACCACAGCGTCTCACATGATCCTATCTAGCACCACAGCGTCCCACATGCTCCTATCTAACACCACCACGTCCCACATGCTCCTGTCTAACACCACCGCATCCCACATGCTCCTGTCTGACACCTCCGCGTCCCACATGCTCCTATCTAACACCACTGCGTCCCACATGCTCCTAACACCACAGCGTCCCACATGCTCCTATATAACACCACCTCGTCCCGCTTGCTCCTATCTAACTATATTCGAGACAGTGCATGTGTGCATGCGTGCATGCGTTAACGTTTTTCTCCTACACAGTTAGCACCTCTGGTGCCACATTTTCAGGGATTAAACCAAGTCATGACGTTTTGTTGAATTGTGTACCAACACGCGACTCGACTCCATACAACAGACATAGCACAGTGCAATAGTGCACAGTACGCAATATCTTTTGTGCAATTCAATCTTCAAATTGCTGAAGTAAGTCGAATAATGTTTCTTACAGAGAACCCCAACTGTTAATTTAAACCATCACAAAATGTAACAACTACACACATGCAACAATAGCTGTGTCAACTTACAACGTAAGTGCTTGCAACATTGATGAGAAATGACAGCAGTATCTATCAAGTGATGCAGAATAATAGGACAGAGTGAGAATGTGTCTTACCTGGATACCGGCGTGACTGCACAGATAGAAGTCAAACTCTGTCGGATGTGTGATCCCAACATCAACTGTTGTTCCCGCGGGTATGTTGCCACTTTTGCCTATCTGTAAAGGCAAACGTCTGACAGTCACCATCCGTCAGCCACATACTCATTCCTCCAATCTACCTTATCAACAAAACTACTGTCGCTACTGTAATAAACACTGCAACTGTTGTATCTGAAACTACGACGTATTCTTATTCTGCAAGCAGACCTTTCAGGGCTAGTGCTGAAGTACTTTCAAAGAATTCTCGAGATAATAAACCAGCTGTGTGAGTTCATGACAAGTTATACAAGTTATATATATTTACTTCAAAGTGTGACAGTTGTCTTCACAGATTTCAGTTTGTCAACCCAAAGTAAAGTTCTTATACATTGAGGTATATAGCCCTTAGGATTGTTCAGAGAGCTTTACATGTCACTCCTAGACAGACCTGTTCAAATGAACAATATCTTATCTAGGAAACAAATAATAAAGTGGCAAAAACGACCATGACGACAGCATGTTGACATTAGAAGCTTCGCCCATCAGGTGTGGGATCTATCCGAGCTCACTCTTCAGGGATTTCAGTGAGAGCGAAATTTAATTGAATTCAAAAGTTGTTTCTGCATCATAAAAACATATTTGGGTGTTCAGTATGTGGTCAGTATGTTAGAACATATGCTTTATACTGTGCAACATGATTTTACAGTAAAAACGAATGAAAAACCTTTCATACATCAACTGATACAAGATGTGTTGTGGGCTGTGAGATAGAGGACACATACCTGGTCCTTGCGGTCGGCACAGAACAGCCTTGTGTGGTGGCGCTTCTGCACCACAATGAAGGTGATGCCGGGCTGGTAGCCCATCTCCAGCTTCATGCATGCCTCGCGCACCGCACGCAGCTCATGCGTGAGAACCTGCGCACAGGGAACGTGTCAAAAACACAACTCAGAATCTATTTATTTGATCTGTTTAGACATGTATACAAGTAAGATCAGGGGGACTGCCTTTAATAATGTCACTAGCATCATGCGGGCCGGCCCATGAATGCTAATATCAAAATTTACGTATGATCAGATTAGTAAGCGACTTATTTTAAGAGTTAATGATAATTCAACATACATAGATTACATACACACACCCATATATATATATTAGTTTACCTAACATCATGTTTTTAATTCTAACATCGTAACAAGCATGACCAAACAAGACTGGAGAAAAGTAGTTATATAGCGCAGTATCCAATCCTTGGGACTGCTCAAAGCACAAGGGACCAAGGGGAAAGAACATACAAAGTCAGACCTTGCAAGTGGGACAGGAACATAACACTCACCTGTGCGAACTGTCCCTCACTGACGCCATCGCGGTAGAAGATGATGCGTGTTGGCTTGAAGCCTGTTGACCGGTAGAACTGAATGAGTAGTTCCTTCACCATGTTAGACAGGTCGAAGATGATCTCCTGCCTGTGTTGCTGGACCCTCACCGTGGCCGAGTAGCGACTGGGGTGGGCATCCATCGACCCCACCACCTACAACAACACATTTGTTCATGTGTTGGCAATTGCACAGAAGTCAAGCCTACCTCGTTTTTGTCGTTTTAACTAAATTTTTGGTCCATATTTTATATTTCAATTCCATGATATTATAAAAATATTATGTCTTAATGCACTTTTGAAGCCTAAACAGTTCTCCGGTTTGCATCAAAATTTACTGCTACATCGTTCTTTTTTTAGGGAACGGCAAGGGCATAGGTAATGTCCTGCCACAGCGGCACAAATTGGCACAAACTGAAATGTTATTTGGGCCTCAAAAGTGCCGTAAGATGCAATACTTTATAACACTATTTACCTGAATTGATGTGGAATGACTAATGGTATTGAGGCATTAAACATGGGCAGAAATTCTACACGTTTCGACAAGTTCACCATCTTAGTAAGTGGACCCAGAAAGTGACATCACAATCAAAATTATTATAATAACAATAATCATTTCAGACAATCAATCAATATGTACTTATAAATATAACAGACATACAAATAAAACAGCAATTTAAAAATTACACTGAATGCAGTTAACATGTGAACCACCAACTTTTGAGTGGGACCACCCATTTTATAAAGTTGAAGGTCTTGCAGGCAGCCAACTTTTCAGCCAAGGTGTAGAAGACGGGAAACATACCGCAGCTATCGAGGGTTTCGCACGATCGCCTGGTGGTGAATGTGTGACATCAGCGCCAAGGAAGATGACCGGCTCACGGAAAACATGTGGACTGAGTGAGGAACAAAAAAACAATCAAAACTTTGGATTCATTCAAAACAAAGCATGCTGCTATATCATACATTTGAGTGAACAAATTTTGTCAGGCTTAGCAAGAGGAATCAACGTTTAAATGACCAGATCACAGCATCCCTTTTTTAACAGTAACTTAAGAAATATCACTACTAACAAAAATAACCATGTTGTAACCATGACACCCACCGAATGCTAGGCACTAGAATGTTGTTGATTCCTCCCAGTTTCACATTGATCTTGAGGCAGAGATTCGAGAGGGTCTGGGGCGAGGTCTTGTTGACATTCTTTGCCTGGACGCACTGCGTCGCCAGGCCAAACATGATGTCACCAACCCGTTTCACCTCCGCTGCACGCACAGACACATACACTGATGATAACTATACTTGTTTTTCATATAACACTTTTTAAAGTTGCATTCTAAGTTAAACCAGCACTTTAAAATGTTTTAAAGAAAATGTATGTACAATATGAACAGTATTTTCTTATTTTATCATACTTGCTACGGTATGGAAATTTGCAATTAAAAGATAGACGATCTAAAAATTTACTTCACAGTTTAGATAAAGGACGTACACTAAGTGCATTGAATATTTAGTAAGGTAATGTATTACAGTTTTTAAGTACAGTTTAAATATTTATTTAGAGATCAAACTGTATCGTTTGATGAAACATGTTGAATCATGAAGTGGGCATAGTTTGGTAAAATCAAATTTAAAACCTTTTCTTAAAAGATTCCAAGAGTATACGATTTGGCATACACCGAGTTACCATAACAGATAAATGACAGAACTGATTTACCATAGACGGGCGTCTTTCCTGGTAATATAACCACGATCAGTTGCAGTCCCGCGTACGTGTTCTTCAGGAAGCGGAACATTGGCTCCACCTGGGGGTCAAACAGTGCAACATTATAGCTTTCACTCCTTAATACAAGATCAACATAGATTTTGCACACAATATATTTGGAATACAAATAGGACTTGTAAGAAACGAGTTGAGTGATTCAAGATTATGCTAGTTAATCTTTCTCACTTATTACAAAAACATCATACTATTCATTTAATGCTATGCCTCGCATTACCATGCTACTAGATTTTATACAGACTGATTTTATTGCTTGGAATCTAGACTACCATATTCATAACAACATATGTTGACCTCTTCCATTTAAATTGCTAATTGCTATTGCTCAGTATTACAGATAGTTATAGTAATAAGCCCTGTAGGTTTTTTGAGAATTTCCCGTGTTACACCACAATTTGCGGGCTCCTTACTTACTGCAGTAACTTCGCCATTCATATGTAAACAAATAATATAAGATCATTCGTCGAGTCTGACCTGGTCGGGGCCTGTGGCGTATTTACAGAAGCAAGGCTGTCCCATGATCGGCATGCCAGCGTCGTTTGAGATGCGCTGAAGTTGTTGTGTGAAGTTTCTGCACGACAAACAACGCAACAGAACTTGAGGCAAGGTGCAAGTGACTGACCCCAAGTGACAGTCAGGGCTGACAACAACCTCATGTTGTAAACATTACATTATAATAAAAATTACAAGAATTCTCTACATGAAAAATTTGACACGATATCGGTTGTAGTGATTATGTTACCTGTAGTTTGAAATGAGTTTTGCTAGTTGATACATGGATAGATCATAGATGTTATCTCAGTAACTACGCAACAAATATACACTGGCATTATGATTGGACGGTGGGTGCAGGTATGCCAACATTTTCCTCCGAGATGGGTTGTATCTTGGGTGCCAAACTTTCTGGAATTAATCTATGACCCACAGAAGATAATAACACCTTTATTTTTATCCTAAATTTGTCACTGGTTAAGGGTAGCCACTACTGGAAAACGCCCATATAACCAATATGCCATATCTCTGTTAATACTGAACATATCATAACCAGATTTGGAGCACTGATTAGAAAAATGAATGGTATATGATGTGTGAAATATGGGCACGTTTGGTTGTGTATTATCATGGCAATGAACATTTCAAGTGAGATGGATTTTCACATCCATGACAATTATTCTGGGCTAACAACTGTATGTGTGATCATGCAACTGTCAAGAATCATTAGCTAGAATACTCCTTTGTGAAATAAGGTAGTTTTGGGCAAGGATATCTGATTTCAGTGACTGTTGTTCAGGTTTGAGCAGTTTTCAAGACGTCATGAAAAAACCTCAAACCTAAACTCCCATCTCACAACAGTCATTGCAGTCAAACTTCCTTGCCCAAAACCATCTTATTGCACAAAGGAGTATTTTAGCTAATGATTCTTGACAACTGCATGATCACACATACAGTTGTTAGCTCAGAATAATTTTCAAGGATGCATGCCCCTCTATCACACTAGAAATGTTGATTGTCATGGCACTACACAAACAAATGAGCCCATATTCCACATATCATGTACTATTCATTTAACTAATTAGTACTCCAAATTTGGCTAAGATATGTTTAGTACTAACAGAGATATGGCCTATGGCCGTTTTCGGGTAGTGGCTACCTTTAAAGGTTCTTACTGATTTTAGCATTCATAACGTATGTCAGACGGACATAAATCTACTGTCCATAAAGTTACGTGTATCCACCCATCTGTTAACTTCTGCATTGCACACGAGTACGGGAATGTTTAATCCTTTGGTTTTGTTGGGCCACTAAGCTTGGATTCTCTGAGGATATTGGCGCTGAACAAGTAATTTATTATTATTTTCTGCAATTGTTCCGAGGACCAGTTTGGGGATGTTTTACGTAGCGTGCATTAATGCGAAGGGAAATTGTCTTCTGCGTGTGCGCGTGTGCGCGTGTGCGCGTATGCAGTGCCAGACAGCAGTTACGCAGTGTATCTGTATCTCACCTGAGTGCGTCCTCCCTGACGGTGCGTTGGGGGGCGAAGCAGGCAATGGCCCACACCCTGATCTCCTTGCCACTGTAGAACTGCTTCCCTCGCATGTCCCACACGCCTTGGTTCGGCATCGCCTGCGCCTTCGTCTGGCACACAAAGTACAACATAAAGTGGACACCTGACTATGTACACATGTATAGCTTGTATCGTCATCACTGTGTACACATGTATATCTTGTATCATCATCACTGTGTACACATGTATAGCTTGTATCATCATCATTACTGTGCACACATGTATAGCTTGTATCGTCATCACTGTGTACACATGTATATCTTGTATCATCACCACTGTGTACACATGTATAGCTTGTATCATCATCATCACTGTGCACACATGTATAGCTTGTATCATCATCATCACTGTGTACACATGTATAGCTTGTATCGTCATCACTGTGTACACATGTATATCTTGTATCATCACCACTGTGTACACATGTATAGCTTGTATCATCATCATCACTGTGCACACATGTATAGCTTGTATCATCATCATCACTGTGTACACATGTATAGCTTGTATCATCATCACTGTGTACACATGTATAGCTTGTATCATCATCACTGTGTACACATGTATAGCTTGTATCATCATCATCATTGTGCACACATGTATAGCTTGTATCATCATCACTGTGTACACATGTATAGCTTGTATCATCATCATCACTGTGCACACATGTATAGCTTGTATCATCACCACTGTGTACACATGTGTAGCTTGTATCATCATCACTGTGTACACATGTATAGCTTGTATCATCATCACTGTGTACACATGTATAGCTTGTATCATCATCACTGTGTACACATGTATAGCTTGTATCATCATCACTGTGTACACATGTACAGCTTGTATCATCATCACTGTGCATACATGTATAGATTGTATCATCAACACTGTGTACACATGTATAGCTTGTATCATCATCATTGTGTACACATGTATAGCTTGTATCATCATCACTGTGTACACATGTATAGCTTGTATCATCATCATCATCATTGTGCACACATGTATAGCTTGTATCATCATCACTGTGTACACATGTATAGCTTGTATCATCATCATCATTGTGCACACATGTATAGCTTGTATCATCATCACTGTGTACACATGTATAGCTTGTATCATCATCATCACTGTGCACACATGTATAGCTTGTATCATCACCACTGTGTACACATGTGTAGCTTGTACCATCATCACTGTGTACACATCTATAGCTTGTATCATCATCACTGTGTACACATGTATAGCTTGTATCATCATCACTGTGTACACATGTATAGCTTGTATCATCATCACTGTGTACACATGTACAGCTTATATCATCATCACTGTGCATACATGTATAGCTTGTATCATCATCACTGTGTACACATGTATAGCTTGTATCATCATCTCTGTGTACACATGTATAGCTTGTATCATCATCACTGTGTACAAATTACGTACAAATAAAATCATGCAAAACGATCCAGAGGAAACCCTATGGGTCCAAATATCATTGCAAAATATGGACCCTCCGACCCTCCCCCATGACATTTGGACCACCCTAAAAGTTCTAATCATTATTATTATTAATAATGGATGGTTTTAATATGTATATGACATTAATATAATGGATCACGAATTGGGAATGTCCGAGAACACTTACCCGTCCTCCATACTGGATCTTTGGCGCAGACAACACTCGGCCCTGGACTTCTGTCATCTGGTTGCTTACGTTGATACCAAATGTTTGCAGGTAGTGGTCATTGTTGAAGTCAGCTCGACGCACCTGTATATACAACATCAAGCATCCGTTACCCTCGCAACAACACAGACTTGTAAAAGGTAAGTTCTTACACAGCGCAGTATCCAGTCATTAGGACTGCTCAGAGTGCTTTACGCTTTACTCCCTGTTCAATTGAACACAACTCAACTTCTCTGGGAAGCATTCAGTGTTGCTGCAATTACTGACCAAAACTATTTATATACAAATATCCACCATCTAGGGTTATGACTTACTTATTAGGCAAATTATTACAGTTTCATACCATACTTATAGTTGTTCTATCGGGAAATTTTCATTTCATCGCACATCACCTGATACAAAATTGGCAGATATTATCAAATATAATACTTTAGTGATCTAAGATCTAATCATTAAGCGAGTATGACATCAAACAAGATCATGTAACGTTGTGATGTCCTTGACAGATATTTACTGACATCAATCAAGTGATGCATGAATTTGGTAAAATCCAAAAAACAGTGAAATGATATTCCATACCAAGTTATTGATCTCTTTCTCACGGTCAGGTGCCGAACGTGCAGTGGCCTGGAAAAGACAAGAACGAACATATAAACACTAACACAAAAATCAAAATACCACAATGAATATATACTGAAATTGGATTTGCAAGAATTACATAATGTTTAATAAGGTAGTGTTTCTAAATCTGTCTAGATATTTGCTCAAAATGGCAGACATTTTGTTTGTTACCAGAGAAACAGAGGACTGGCAGAAGATAGTTCAATATATTATTTTACACACTAAGACCCATTTTATACCTTGGATAGACATAATTGCACTATTGGCCAAAAATATAAAATAATCCTATCTAGCTGCTGTGTTAATACAACCCTTCACACAAATAAAAATCTGATCAATTAATACATTGAAATTGTTGTATTCCTTGGCAGCTGAAACTTCACTTGTTGAATGTATGGGTTGAGAAGTCCAGAACACAAACATAAATAAACTAAAAAATTACGAATGTTACCCACAAAGTAAAAAAAAAAATTTATTTAAATTTTATATATCACTGCACAACAAATGTATACAACCATTCGTAAAGTATAACACACATATACTCTGAATACCCTGTTATAAAGTTTAAGTTTCCTCCAACAGAAACAAAATGTACAACCTGTTAAATTAGACACAAATGTAACCAGTGAATGACCAACAGACCTTGATCATTGTGGACGTTTGCATGTCCGTGAGTTTTTTTATGCATCTCTGACCACCGACCACGTTGCAAACCTGAAAATACACTCGCATCTTAGACAACAATTAACCTTTGTGAATGTTGGCGAAAATGTTCACAAAGTTAACTAAACAAGTCATGACACCTGAGGGACGCCATCTGGAGTAAGGAAATAATACTAATCACGAACCAAGACAAGAGGTAATTGGCTCAGACATATATGGCGACCAGCGGAAAAACTGACTGAAATACCACAGTGCAATTCACAAAGAAGGCTACTAATGTAGTTGACACACAGTTGGCATAATAGTTGTTACAGAAGAAATTTGAATCAAATCTGCAAATATTATTGCACATGTACAACAGAAAATACACTATTTTAAGGTAAATGACAACTCTATAACACCTGGAGTTCCGGAAACTGGGACCTGCCACTGCAAAATGGGTATTCAGTTGCCAAAAAATTACGAAATGGATTTTGGTACCTTTTTGAAATCCACAGAATATCAGTTTAAAAATTATACGTCATTTGTTGAAATGTCTTCAGGTTTTGATTTAGTGCTAAAATTGAAGCAAACTATAAAAAAGTCACATTTAGATAAATTTTGACTCATGATCTTAATCTACTGGTTCGGAAATGCATGTATTCTATCAGTTTTGGATTGTGTTGAGAAAAATAAACTGAACATTGAAAGATGCATTTCTGCCAAAATCTAAAAATTGATGGATATGACGTAGATAGCTATTTTTGGCTCGTGTACAGAGTAGGCCTGCGTGCGACTTAACACCCGGTTCACTGCAACGGGTCAGAATTGATGATATAAAGTCAGAACAGCTGCTTAAAAAAAACATGTGTTGTCGCCATGTCATGGGTGTCTCACCTCCAGTGGAAGATATGTGTGCTTCTGTTCCTGGCCCACCTGTAGACACGGCAAGTGGGGGTATCTGCAATGAAAAACACTTACTTTAAAAACATAACATGCATTTTATGTAACACACAAAATTACTTATAGAAAAACACACAATTACCATTGATGGATTTGTTACATGACTTTTTATCAGGCAGTTCGATCTAACAAGCTGCCTAAAATGGCTGTCAATATGGTGAAGATGCCATTATTCTGGACCGAGTTGAGCAAAGTTGTTTAAGCAGCGAAAATATGTGGGAAGGTTGATCAGACAAATATGTGCTGACCTACTAATGTTGGAAAGTTGGTACTAAGTCGCAAAATTGTGAAATTGAATTTTTTCCCTTTTGGATTCCACAGAACATAAGCTTTAACTGATGCCTCATTTGCTGAAATATCTTCAGTACTCATAAAGATAAACGTCTGGGGCCAGAATTTCAACAAATTATACGTAACGGTTCGGCATCCATTTTTTTATGGCTTGATGGACATATTGCTAGGCAACAGGTCATGTGATGGATAGGATATCATTCAAATAATACTCACAATAATTTCATCTTGTAGCGCTCGAAGAAGTACTTAGCGACTGTGCACTCCACCGTTTGTCCTGTGTCAAGTTGCAGGGGGAACCTGGAAACAACAACAAAACGGGTTATCCATGAAAACAAATTCCTACACATGCGATGGGTCACTGTGGTTCGATACACTTGGCCGACCTGGGAAAAAGAAAATATATTTGTGGGTTGAACATATTGATTGTGGCATTTGGTTTGTATTTTTAGAAACAAAAAATTACTATCAATCTGATTAATACAATTTTGAGTGGATATCTATAAAGTGTTTTTGATGTGTGTTACAGAGGCAGTGTTACTAAGACAATTTTACTGAGACAGTGTTACTGAGTGTTACTGAGACAGTGGTCGTATTACTTACGACTGGGTCTGTGCAGGACGACGAGTGACATTGCACACACGATACTTGCGCTTCATTGTTCCACAATGTGTGATCTCTACTTTCAGGCCTGAAACAACACAGTGGGATCTTTCAAATACATCACCGCCTAAGGCTATAGTTTAACATCTGCTGACACATCTATATTACAAAAGAGAGCGTGTGTCTCAGAATGTATGTAATTCTGTATGACTGAGCATATCTCTGCCAGTTTTGATACGGAACAGAAATATTGCAGGTGTGGTAGCGGTAACCAGCTGGGTGAACTTTTCCAGCATGGATAGAAACATTGTCGCTATCCATCGGAAACATCTCTCTTTGTTCTGGAGGCTGATTTAACTAGAACATATAAATGGACCTATTCCGATCGTACCGTAAAATCATGTTAAAAAGTATCAACTATATCTGTTATACCATACTGACTGCCTATACCATACGCAATACACAGTAGGTGGCGATTATAGAAGGTCTTGATTGACAGTGCACATATCTCAGTAAAAATTGAACTGTTAAAAAGTTGTTTCTGCTTTGCTAAAACATATGTGAGCAGTCAGTATGTTGTAATAGATATAGTACATATATCTAGTTTGTATCATATAACATGATTTTGTGATAAAAACAGAGTAGGTCTTTTCTTGCCATACAATGCCTGGATAACTCAGCTAGTCAGTCATAAACTTAGCAATTCATTAGTCATCCATGATATACAGTCGCTCACTTCATGTTTTTACTTGTCCAGACTGTTGCCATGTATCTGTCGTCAGAGTGTACATGGTAAGATGTTTTTAATTATTATAATCAAATATACTTCCATATTCCATATATTGTTCTGTTAAAAATTCAATAATTATTCAGCAGAATTCCAGTCTGAACATCGCATACTGTCATTGTTTAATGTCGAACTGCGGTTGGGTAACAGACTTGTAACATTTGCTGCACTCATAAGAATCCCACGGGAACAATACATTCCTTTGCCAATATGGAAGCAATTGCTTTGCATAATGAACGTGCACATTTGTTATCAAAATTATTTGATTGTCCCACTGAAAATGTAACAAAGCAGAAAACAATTCCAGTTGATTTCCTACAACAAAGCTTGATCTACAACGGACCTTTGATTTCTTTGGTGAACTTGACTCTCTGCGAGTCTGTTAGAGGGCGCCGCTGGTCGTGAATGTCCCGGATGTCGAGGACTTCACACATGAATTCTATGACCGGCTGCGCCTTGTAGAAGGCAGTGGCGGACACTGGAGAGAGAAAGAGGAATCGATGCAACGGTGTAGAAGCTTATTGTATCAGAATGCTTCTTATCGTTCTTAGCCATGATTGCAATACCCAACAAACTGATGCACAGTTACGAGTGTAAACAATTGTATATCACACAGCGCGGAGCAATAAAATCTGGTTTGTTTGTGTTCTAATCAACCTCTCATACAATCAGAATTCCAAACTCTCAAAATATTATCTTGCTATTCAAATAACATTTTACTGACTCGGTCACCCTGTTCAAGACCCCTTCTGGTCATGTTTTACTGTACATTTTCTGCAGTTTGTTGCAAAACCAAACCGCACCACCGCCCACATTTCTAAAGATCTACACACACTCAACGGCTCTTCCTTCTGCAGCATCACCAACATCTAACAAGCTGGCTGAATGACACGAGTTCGTAATCAACACACTTTATACTTGACACATTACTGGACATTTACCTACACAGTTTCATTTAAAATTGATATTGATGAGACATCCTACCGTCAATGTTGAGCATCATCTTCCAGAGTGAGGGTCGTACGCTCTGGTGGAAGCCAAACCACACCTCTCTGCCCCCTCCCAGGGGGTGCTCGTACCCCTCTGGCTGAGAGAAGAAGGACCGGCCAACTGGTGTGTATCTGTCACACGTAAAAAATCATCGCAATTACTAGACATCAATAATCTGTTTCTTAATATAGTGCATTTTAGGTAAATTTTGTTTTGCAATGTATTAAAATACATAAAACAGTGTAGAATTGCAAAACATTTTATTTAAAATACTACTAGTAATAAGAATTAGTTAAAATAAACACAGCAGTCAAATAGTGTAGAATTGTTGCTTACACCCAAGGGGACCGTTTCACTGACGTCCTTAACACCTCATAAGTCAGATTTTGCTCTTCAAAATTGATTTTGCTCCTTAACGGCGATGTTGTTTACTGACAACTGCCACTGTATGTGCCACCAGGACACTTTCCCAAGTGCGCCACCAGGACACTTTCCCTAGTGCGCCACCAGGACACTTTCCTTAGTATGCCACCAGGACACTTCCCCTAGTGCGCCACCAGGACACTTTCCCTAGTGCGCCACCAGGACACTTTCCCGAGTGCGCCACCAGGACACTTTCCCTAGTGTGCCACCAGGACACTTTCCCTAGTGTGCCACCAGGACACTTTCCCTAGTGTGCCACCAGGACACTTTCCCTAGTGCGCCACCAGGACACTTTCCTATTGCGCCACTGAAATAGAGTCCTTGATGAAACGTTGACGGCTTTTTCATTTTGGAAAAGTTCATTAAATATAACAACGGATGTTGTTAAATGATGGATTTTTTTAGGAACTCGCACCATAGTGAATCAGTCCTCTGCTCTACTGCAGTTAGAATAAATAGTAACAAGGTAACTTCTTTTGTACCTAAATCCTCAGAAACCAAGCTCAGAGGCGCATCAAGACAAAAGGGTTAGTCAATATCAGAATAAGCCATATTAAATCCATCAACAGTTGGAACGAAAGGTCAGGGAGCTAAGGCGGATATGCAAGGTTATAAAGGTAAGTTTTTAAATGACGGCAAAATTTTGTAATATTTTCAACTGATCTAACACTAAGAGGGAGCATATTCTAGAGAGCAGCAACAGAAAATGCCCTAGTTCCAATATTAGTATCGACTCTAGAAACAAAAAATAAACTGGAACTAGCTGATCGAAGCTGGGTATAGGCTTACTTACAAGAGTAAGCAGTGAATATAAATATGCTAGTTGCTTACATCAAAGTGCCTGGTAGGTTATGGTACAGATCTTTAAAATTATTTGGTCGAAGAATAACAAGAATAGAACAAATGACCTGAGAAAAGACGTTTGAATGTAAAGCAGTGTGACAGGAGGATTATTGAGAAGCCGGATGAGATGGGCAGGCCACTTGGCAAGGATGGATGCCAGAAAAATAGTAGAGCGCAGGAGCGGAACATAAAGGACACAGGGAAAGGTAAAGGTCACAGCCGAGATGGGAGGACTGCATGAGGAGTGACATGAGAAGATCAGGGGAAGGTGAAATATGGAGAGGGAGCGATGGAAAGAAACCTTTCAAAGGAAAAGACACGAGTGGCTCAGCAATATTGTACCTGACCCTCCCCCCCGTACAGCAGGGAACACGGAGGAGAGCAACTTAAGACTGATACTCACGTCATACTGGGCAGGTGTCTCATGACGACATCGAGGGCTTGGATGGCCTCGAAGGGGATCTGGTGGACGTGACCCTCAAGGGCCTCCTCCAGGGCATACAAACTGACCTGGGCCACCCACTTGATGGTCACCTTGAACACCCGGTCCCGCCCCTCCCCTGGCAGAGTCACCTCCAGCTCCACCTGGTGGGTAGCAACAGAATTTAATGCACTTACATTTTATGGTGAAACAAGTACATTCATGATGGGACAAATAAGTATGAATTGTTTAGTACTTGTCCTAGTAGTTGATGTAGGCCCCTGTATACCAGTCTCAAACCTTTGTGCACAAAATGAAACAGACGTATCTGACATATAATCAAACAGTTTGGTCATTTGTGTCTCACTTTTCCAGACATCATTACGTCAATGATTGCTGCCAGATGTCTGTCTTTTTTACCTCATTAAATTTCTGTAGTATTTAATTATGTGAACGTGAGCTGTATTAAAAATGTTTAAGTAATTTTTTTATTGGTATTCCACCATGTACTTGTGGAAATGTACTCAGCAATGTTCGGTGTCCAGTCATTAGCATTCCTATTCATTGTGTTGTGTTTGACATAAAGGTAAAGGTAAGTTCTTATATAATGCAGTATCCAGTCCTTAAGGTAGGTAGTATGGATTCCACCAAAAACCTTTACTTTTCAACACAGATCAACCATATTTGGTATGCAGATACATACCAACATAGTTAAGGTTTTTTTGTTTTGCATAAATTATGCAAATTAGGTATCCAATATGGCCACCATAATAGGGAAAATTAGGTATTTTTTGCCGCACTCTAACCAAAAAAGTATTCAAGTTACAAGCTTGTAATTTAGCACAGGGATTACTGTTATGCATATCTACTGCATGAATATCACAGAAATCAGATATGTTGTGTTGTTTACGTGAAAAAAGATTTTTTGTCAAAAAAACCTATTTTGTGTAACTTTTTCACATAATTAATGCCTATAATTCAGAAACCATTAAATATATTATGATTTCTTTTAATTCATGCAGTAGATATACTCATTAGGCACTGCGGTGTAAAACGTTTTGCAGTTATACCCAGTATTTATTCTACTATAGCGCAGCAACTTTAAGTACTCACAGCAAAAATGGTATTCCGAGAAAACGATGATAAAGTAATTTTTATAACCAAATTCTGCCAAAAGCCATCTGAAGAAACCTCAATATTGCCACTTTTTATTACTTTTTCAGCTAATATACTAACTGCATATTGAGGTAAGGATATAAAATTACATAAATAGCAAAGAAAGTCCTTTTCAACAAAAATGTCAAAAATCACTTTTTGAATCCATACTACCTACCTTAGACTGCTCAAAGCATTTTACACTTTACTCCCTGGGAGATTTGGTCAATCGAACACCAACAGGACTTTTACTGTTAAGTATTCAGCCATGCATGAAGATTCTTCTTATACAAAAATCCACCAGACTATAGCCAGGTTCTCATTCACACAGCTGAATGAACTGGAGCAACACAGAGTGAACAAACTCACCTAAATCATGAACAGTTCGAAAGTAGACTATGTATTAAAATGGCAGTCGAGATTTCAATTACTCAGATTCCGCAGTGCAGCACAACTGACATACCCCGAGATTACACATTCTACACACTTGTGTATCAATCAACACATCATTGATACTGCACAAATTTCAAATGATGTCTAATGTTTTGATAAAATATTAGGGGGGAAATGCACCCAGACACATCTAAATGAATGCAGTTTATCTGCTACAAGTTAGAACTCTGGTTGATTGATGTCCAACTGCCATGACTCCCCTCGTGAGAATCTATTCAGGACATTTTTTTAACCATTTGTATTTCATTAAAAGGTTGCAAATAAACAATGTATTTTCTTTGCAACATCATAAGAACTTCTAGAGTCAGCTGCATTAACCAGGGCCTGCCAGCTAACAAAAAACACATATTATTCTGAAAGGCCTGGTCATTGTCATCTGTCTCACCTTTTCCCTGCCCAAAGGCAGTGGTTCTTTGCTGTACAGGTTCTTGCGTCCATCAAACACAGGCTTCTGACCACTGAAGATCTTCTGAGAGTACGCCTGCACCATCGTCTCAATGATCTCCCTGCAATGACCATAATTACATTACCCACCAAAGACATGATGCTGCTACACAGTAGCCTAGCAGACACTGTACATAGTGGCATGCAGCACTTGCCTTGACAGTTTGAGGTAGGCAGTAAATTTGTTATAATAACTCTATAATTCGACACCAAAAATTGCAACTTGCTTGTGTCAGCTCAGACAATGAAAGTCTGATCGGCACTGAAATGAACTGAACTGAACTGTAGGTCAGTTAACACAACAGCACACCTAGAAAAATCCAGACATTGTTGTACCTTTCTAATAAGTTATTTTACAACTGGTTTCCACTATCAGATATCAAATTATGCCGACTCATTTTCCAAAAATGTATCATTTTTGGCTTTAGTATGCCTGACTGTCATACTGTTATATTTGAATCTGAATGGTTACATCGTAAGATGCCACCATTGGCTATGGTTTATGATGGGTTATGTGGGTGTGAATCATGGGCAATAATTAAGAGATCACAAAACAACATGGAAGCCACAGAAATGTGGTTCTTGAGAAGAATGCTGTTGGTACCACGGCCAGAGAAGAAAAGTAATGAAGACAGCCAAATCAAGAAGAAATATCATGAGCAAAATTAGAAAACGAAACGCAGGATTAATAGGCCATATAATGAGAAAGTAAGAACAACTAGTAACATTAGGAAAGATTGAGGGAAAAAATGCACAGGATGTCAGAGAATAAAAGTGATGGGACTGGAAGGAGAAACAGAAAATTACCAACAACTGAGCAGTTTGGAGAGCCATGATTACCAACGCCTGCGTAGACATAACACTTAGAAGAACAGTTAGAAAACGAGGGAAAATGGCTGGAAAGAGAAATGTAGGGTGACACACGTACCTGTTGACTCTACGAGGACACTTGTCAGGCAGGATGCTGATGTCATAGTGGTGTATGAAGCCGCGCGGAATGCGTACCTGGAAGTGGTTGGCACGCAGCATGATGGGACGCCCCTCGATGCCATGGTTCGGTCGGGCAGGGCACTCAAACAAGACTGGGGCGGCAGGGGGAGAACCCCCACCTTCGCTATAGGGCACGGGTAGACCCACGGGGGGCATCATGGGACCCGGTGGTCTCATTGGTCCCACAGGAGGCGGCCCCTGTGGGGGAGGACCGGGTGGGAGGGGGCCAGGGGGACCCAAGGGTTGAGTAACACCCCCCGGGGGTCCAGGGGGACCCGGGGGTCCTGGTGGTCCTGGTACGGGAACGGTCTGCCGCATCACAGCTTGCCCTGCAAGCACAAATCACCCTTTGTCATGGGGCTGAACACTGTTTGATGGGAGATGAAAGATGTTAACTTGGATCATCTTATTTGCTTATGAGTGATTACAAGATAGAGAATACAGGGAATCAATATCATTCAAATGGCAATATTTATGGAACAACAGTCAAACCTCGTTTGATGGTCACCTCCCCAATACAACCACCTCGTAATAACGACCACACTGGTACAGTCCAAAATTATTTCATCAATGGTCAAGTATAGCAAATTACATCCATTACTACGTCACCTTAATATTGACGTTCCAACGGTCACCTTAATAGTGACGTTCCAACAGTCACCTTAATAGTGACGTTCCAACAGTCACCTTAACACTGTGATTAAACAAAAGCTGATACAAAATAATAAGTTGTTGTTAATCATTAATCTTGTTTTCTTGCCAACAATTTTGATATTAATTTTAAAACAATTAGTTATAACCTGTTCTGTAGTATCTTTAAAAGATTCCTGACAGTGATGTAACAATTATTGTCCCATGTATTTGTACATCATCGAGCCCAGCAATTGTGATTTTCGGTCGATTTTGATTCAAAAAAACTTTAGATGCAGCATTGCTAACCCTCCCTCAAACTGACATTTTAGATATTCTTATTGAAACCTAACCATATTTAAAAAGTATTACAATGATAAAAACTCACCAAGGCCATTTCCTGAAGCTGGAACTGAAAGTAAAAGATCGAACTGAGGTAAACTAATCACCATAAATCAAGAACATTCTATATATGTGTCATACTAGAAACTACTGTCCTTAAGATACTGCAAGGAATTCCAAAGTTACCTTGCCTTAATTGCCTCCAGGTCCATTAGGGTGGTATATCATAGATATAGGCTTTTAAAATGTCACCCAGGGGTTCTGTGGGGTGGGGATCTTCGGGGCTCAATATTTCAAAAGGCTATACCTGAAGTTGCAATGATGGAATTTAATTTGTTTCAAAACGTCACTGTAAAGGTAATAATGCCATCTACAAATATGTCACTCGAGGTACGCAGACATTTTGAATAGTTTTCATGTCACTGCAGTTTGTGTGGGAATGCAACATGCTGGCAAAGCTAAATACAGCTACAATTTTTTTAAATAAATATCAGGGATCTTCCTAGGAGCACGCCCCGCACCATTGGCACATGTTTTAAATTGGCCCGTGAATGTTTCAAGACGTGGGTCAACCGACGCGTCACTTTGTCCATTGCTGCGCCAGGCGTCTGTGTGTGATTTTTTATTTATTTACGCTACAGGTGGATGTTCATAGTATCAAAAACATTTATTTAGTTAGTTTGTTGTTGCAGATATATCCGACTGGAATGTCGGTAACTAGTGAATGGTATCAAATAGGCCTACATTTCAGCGACGCCTGACGGAGTTGTTTACACGACAGCCAATACTCGCGAGTCCAAAATAATTATCAAATCCAGGTCCACCTAATTTTTACATCGCAATGCGTTCATTCCATGACTCCACATGGTTCTATGTACATGAAAGGCAAATACAATCAGCAAATAGTGTGCTTCATGGCTGTTTTATGGTGTAAATAGCGCTCCGATTTATTGCCCATTTAAAATGCATTGTGCACAAAACAACGGATAGGGCCTACAGTTGCAATTCAGTGCGCCATTCAGAGCTGAAGTTGAGCGACACTGCCGACAGCCAACATTTGTGGATCATCCAATGTCCTACTTTGGATTTAAATATGTATCGTTTATTTTAGTTTGTCTAGAAATGGTCTTAAATGCTTTATTTAGTTTAATACACTTAGCTTGTATTAAGTTGTAATTAACACTTTAGTGACTTATTATCATTCAGGAATATGCAGCAGCATGTCAGTATTCTAGTTTACAAAATACGCTGCCATGCCATTCGTTGTCTTTAGACTTTTTGTGATGCAGTCAGATGGTCACATGATCTATCATGTCATCACCACAAGGTTAGCTAGCTTCGTAAGTTGTGGCAGCTTCCTCGAAAGCGTTTATCTTGTTTTATCTTAATTTTTTAGTTTACATAGACGTCACTTGTGCGTATTTTAAAATGACCGACGCCGGCAGATTGGGCAATAAATAGCCGCCGGGCTCTGGGGATGACGACCGCAACGCTCATGGGATCCTTGTCCACATATAAGGAGTAGTCTGTGGAACTCAGATTTGATATGGTGCTGAAACAGTAGCGATAGCAATGATGGCACAACATTACTGGCCACTGAAATTTGAAGTTGTCACATAAAAGGTGTAATAAAATATGATTTAAGTGTACTACACAGAACAGTTGTTTTCTGGATTTGTATATTATGCGCCTACAATGTAAACAAATATAACCAGCTGAAAAATATTGACCTACAACATTTTGTTGGTATGAGCCAATTGGCCCATGACTATTTTTCCTGGGGAGATCCCGAGACATTAATGGTGAATGGAGGCACACATGTTACAAATGTAGCAATAATGTGGGCAGCTTTGTGGCAGATTTTTACAAAACCATGGACTTTATTTTTAGAAGCTAGGCCAAGTTATCAGTCACAAGTTAAGGGGTGGGCTGGATGGATCTGGGTGCACTATTTTTTTTAATATTTTTTTTTATGGGTGAACTGCATCAAAGTGTTGAAGATGTACTTGTTTGTAGACTCTGGCAGTCAGAGTTCAGTGGGAATGACTGCACTGTGTGGCACATTCAAATGAAAAGGTTTTGGGAATGCTTCTTCCAACTGGATTTGTTGATATCCATTGACATAAACATGGCGTTAACTGGAACATTTCTTTTCAAAACTGATAGGATGTGAGTTACTAAGAGCTTGCAGCCTGTGGAAACGTTCCACAAAATGTGATTTGTGCAAAAAATGTGGACATCATGTGCTTGTCCCTTATGAGTTAATAGTCTGTGCTGACAGTCATGATAAAACACTCACCCAATCCATTTCCTGAGCCAGGAACTGTAGTAGAAGAAACTACAATTTAAACAACATCATTACTGATAAATACCTGTAAGCTAACTGTTTGTTCAGATTAAAAACACCGATTCAAATATATTCTAGTGCAAATTAAGATTTAACTGTTAAACTAAATCAGTGTCTCTTATTATGGTATATCAGCACCTTATAATAAATGTTACATGATAATGCAGTAATTATTTAAGTACTGAATATGGTGGTGTTTGAGTATGGAGTATTAGCCGAGTTATATAGTGTTGCAGTGCGAAAAAAAACCTATCGAAAATAGTAATAGTTTCTGATTAAAGCCACCTCTAGATCAGAGATTACCCACGGTATCAGTCAGTGCAATTAACCACAGCCAGTGCTAGTGTCCAAGATCCCATCACACTGGGGCCCCTAGGGTGAAACTAAAAAAACTCTAAATCGATGAACTCGCTAGCACATGTAAAAATGGGCCAAGAGGCCCTGAAGTCCTTTGGACTGACTATATGTGACCCCAGCTGACCAAATGAGTGATAAGTCGGAAAAATTATAACATTGTTTTCTTACATACTTGTAAAGGTTGGGTAGGGTGCTTTACACGGTTTCAACAATTATGACTGCTACCAAAATTGACGAAGTTATGGAGCATTGAACATGGTAGGGGGTCAAAAAGTTAAAATGAAGAAAACGGCTGTTGAAGTTATATATGCAAATGGATTACATGGAAATTTGGTGCTTAGCTAATTATATCATTATACCTGTAATGGTGCATATGGCAGTACTCTAAGTACGCCTATGCAAAATTTGAGAAAGTTACTTACAAGTTTTTGAAAAAATAGGCAAAATGTGAACATTTACCAGTTTTGGGGGCCCTGGGGGGCCCTTAGAATGATTCAATCAAATATAGATTTCTCGTGTACAGTGTAGAATTAAAGAAACAAATTTGCTGAACGGTTTCTGAGATATGGCAGCTAACGCCGCACGGCGGATGCAGAGTGATGGCATAAGTCCATTGGACCTTCGGCCCAAAGTCCTGACTAAAAATGTCACTCCCATGTATGCAAAACTGATGGAAATATGCTTGGCTACACAGAAACAGACAGATGACAAAGACCCAGCATCACTGTTTTCATAATTATAAAACTTAAAGCATTCGTTTACGTTGAACATCAAAACCCAACCTTTTGCTACAGACATGTGACAGAGACAAACATGAATGTATATAATACAGCCAATCTGTTGACAGAGGCAGTGTCACACTCTGACACAGGCAGTGACAACAAGACATCCATGGCTACAGTTGATGGATGTCAGTTGGCAGAGGCAGTTATGTCCACACAAGTATTAGGTTTCCCTGTATTACCAATTTATACACTTCTGTCTACAAAACTGCTGCTACTGAGTACACATGTGAATTGTGATGGACATGTTTGTCCCAGTATATAGAGACAATTAAATCAGGGCATCACATGACTGCTTTACTTTGTGTTTACGACATTAATCAAATGTCATACTGTAAACGAAGCACACTGTAAACATCACAGAAAACATTGTAGGTCTGTTTTACTTCCTGCAATAACTGACCTAGCATTAGTCCACAACAACCTGGAATCTCCATTTGTTTACCGCTCTCATTTAATTTTCCTTTTGTTCTAATTAAAACATGCATGCTGCCCTGTCTGCTGTTTTTTGCTCTTGCATATATTATCAGATCTATGTTTGGTCACAAGACGTTTGATCACGACATTTCGTCACAAAGTGTAAAGCACAACATTTGGTCCCAGAGCAAGTAAAACCAGTTAATGTTTGCAAACCCAAGTTTTACAAGAGGATTTGTTCTGGCAAATCTAGCACCTGCGAATGGACTTTTGTTTAGACTTATGTTGCTTTACAAAGTGATTTATTATTATTACATCAAAGATGAGGCCATTAATTATAAAAGGGTCACCCATAAAGATAATGTACTGTTTACTAAAAAAACTATTCTTTTCAAAAGGTGTTGATGTTTTGGCTTTTGTTATCATTACTATAATGAACTTGATTAAGTACAATAACATTAAAATAAACGAACCGTTAGAGAATTATGATAATATTAGTACTAGTAGAAATTAACGGTAGCAACAGAATGTAATGAAATATTGTACACTTATGAAAAAATGTACATTTGTGATGAAATGTCACACTCCGCACTTTGTGATGAAATGTTATGTGACAAAATGTCACACACCTGAATTATCACTATCTTGTGTTGATAGATTCAAACAAGGAAAATAACGTCTGATGTTAAAATATGACAGGTCAACCTTCATCTGAAACCAACCTAGCATATCAGTGTACCTAGGGTAACCCACTAACAGACATAACAACACCATTTTAAAGTTAGCATTGCTGTACAAATCATGACTCGTGTGTAGTAGTACGTATTGTATTGTGAGTCTACTATATCATTACATCCTCACCAAATACACAACAAACATAAACACTCACCCAATCCATTCCCTGAGCCAGGAACTGAAAGAAATAAAACCATTGATAACTTGACTAATGACCAAGGCCACACATACAACAGTCCAACAAAATAAATAATTTTAACTTTCATAATCTTATCCACTACCTGTGACTTTGGGATCAAAATGATGACTTGGCCAAAACTTAATCTGTAATCTCCGGTGTTATATTCTGATCACTATGACTGCTGATATTAATTATACAAAATATCTGTATCAACCGTCATACATTTACTATACAATGCGACTGTTTAAAAGCATATTTGTTTACAGTGTACAATAGCATAGGCAGCTAGTAAAGATTAAAGACTTCAACTCACCCAAGCCATTCCCTGAACCAGGAACTGAAACAAGAAGAGGTCATTAATTAAACATCCACATCAACATTTTGCTACAAACCGTTAAAAGTTTGTGCTATTTTTGCTTTAATCACAATGCAGAATAACGAGACATATGAACACTGGCATCGGGTGACCCTGATAGTTTATCCCCACCTCCGCCCACGCATACGCGACCACTTCACCTTCAGATCATTACTTCACAGGATCTTTTCTTCAAATGTCTCACCGTCATTCCGACTCTCACGATAAAAAAGAATCATTGTAGACATCAATTTATACCAGCACCAGTCTAGTCACATACTAACCATCAGCCAATAAAACGTAAATGGCTAATTGACAAAAAGAAAGACCATTTTCCAGCTTGGTTATGGGAAAAGTTGGAGGAACAAACATTACAATATGGCTCATTTGGCACCAAAAACTATGTCATCGCCACCTGTGCATTGCACGGTTATTGCATGCAGTCACTGCTGATACGGAAAATGAAAGTTTTTATTTTAAAGATTAATGATGTAACTCTATGGTCGGTGGTCACAATCTGGGTTTCAATATAATACTGAAAATGACACATAAACACGCTGATAAACCTCCTTGATCTACAAACCCAATGACAAGGGGGAATTTTGTGAAATGTCTGAACCCAACATCAAATTTCACACACCGAGTGAGAAATTTAAGGTTCCAGTAATTTATTGAATGCAGGAATGCAAACAAATGTGGTAATATCCAAGACGTTTGACATACAACAGCAGACTTCTAACTTGCATCCACTAAGAAGTACGACATTCCAACACACAGGTATGTCATATGGTCCATGGCGTGAAAGCATTTAGGAAATATTTATTATTAATACACCGGAAACAGACCTGGGTACAATTGATTGAGAACATCCACCTTCTCAGAATTCAGTGCAACAGTGACCAGGTATTACAGGCCACACTCTCCATAGACTACAAGATGATCAGTATAATTAGCAGTCAATGTCTACGTTGGTTAGACTAATGGTAGGTCAAACTGTCTGGTATGGACACATAGCGACTGAGAGAGCAGCTCGGTAAGTGAAATGCTGAAAAAAGGAATGCAGTTACTGTGTTGTCTGGTGACACATCATCATAGTTTATATATGTTAATATATATATATATAGAAAACATTGTACATATATGTTTTTCTGTTTGATAAGTTAATTAAATACTCTCCATTTGTGGGATTCCAATTAAATATATTTTGAAGTTCTGTTTGATTCAATCTACAAATATTTGTTATAAATTCAGATTTTAATCCGGGTCTGCATTGAACACTCTAAAAATTAGTACAACGTGATGCCACGTGCATTCGCAAACCTGATACCAATATGCCTGTAGCAGTAACCACAAGGTGAATCATTCTGCCGACATTTCATGCAGAGTACAGCGGATGACAAAATGATACATGTAGATGATGTACAGAGGTAATCAACAGGGAAGATAAGATGGAACATCAGCTCAGTCTTCAAAGTCACCACAGAACAAAGGCAACTGCCAGGTTTTCTAGTCAAGTTATAAATAAACATCACACCGAGCAGAGGTGTGACAGATCCGTTTAACCAGGGCCACACCAAGTGATTGCAATTACAAAATAAACAAAATTATTGGGACACTCAACCCAATTCATTTTTATATATACATACATACATACATACATACCCAAACAAATTATTTACCTATCTAGAGACGTTCGACTATTTGCCAAGACGGCTTCACATATACATGAGAACCCAGTTCCTGGTAAGATGATGTCATCGCATACACATGCAGTTCTTGTCGTCTCTCTGTTTCTGTGTTTCATTTTCAGATCCATATCACTTCTTCATGTATCTTGTCCTGTTAGACTCCCCGTCTGTCACCGGTACTCCTTCGAAGTCTATTACCTATGTTTCACTGTAGTTGTATGGTCTTTGAGTCTGACATGTTGATGGTGAATGTTGACTACTTCCAAATATACAATATCATCTGATTGAGATGTTAGTTGTACAATTGAAGCCATCGTAACAAGTGTGAACATGAACCACCCCAAAGAATGTCCTACGCCTAACACTGAGCTCGACAACCAGGGAACACATACCTTGTTTAAGCATCAGACATAACACAGATGAAGCCTGCCTCAACACCACATGACTCGAGTCGGGTTTAAACTCCAGTAGACCATGGTTGACATCCGGGGGCGCATGTCTCGACACACAATGATTAATATTACCCTCCTGTAAGCTGTACCTGTGTCGCAGCCTAAGCTCTTCCCTCTCATACCTCAGCTGGTACCTGACAGATTCAGGGAGGTAGTCTTCCGACTGACATGAAGACATTGTAAGATAGAGAAAGTGTCTACAGCCAGTCTACACATCACCCCACCACTACTGAAGTGTCACTTTGCTCTGGCCAGTGCAAGTCTGATAGCATCTACCAGTGTACATGGTGCTGTGTTATACAACAATCTATTCATAGCTTCTCCCTCCAGTCATGTGATCCTTTCTGTGCACGTGTTTGTTCACACCAAAGTGTCCATACAAAGTATCATTTATTAACTTCAAAGAACTATTTAAACTGCCAAAGTGTACATTTTAAAGATACAAATCCTGATGCTTTTTATATAAAATATATATTAATTATAATGAATGAACGTTTATTCAACAACAACAACAACAACAACAACATAATACATGCACAGTATGGTTTGCTGCTGCTGCTGCTGAAAGGACATAGCTGAAGTCATAGACTTATGTGTTGCTATGCCCTACTCGAACTATGAAAACTGAATAAATACAACAGGAATTATAAATAAATCACAAAATAATATTCACAACTCATATAATTTTATAGACTGTTTACTATAGTGCTTGTGTTACTATTTCATGGGTTTAACAAAACGTCACCTTCAATTAACAATTCATAAATATGTAGAAAGTAATGACAACTTGATTGCTTTTTTAAATTGTGTTAAACTTGGAAGCTGAGTCAATTTATTTGGTAAATTGTTCCACGTTTTTATACCCTTGACGGTGATTGACAGCAGTCGGAGGGTGGTGTTTGTCTTTTTAACATAGAACAGTTTGCTTTGTCTTGTATCATGTATGTGGATAGCTGCGGTTGGTTCAAATAATGCTTGAACGCGACCATTTAAAGAATGGTTGTTTGCTTTATAAAGTATGATCATAGTCTTGTATTTAACTAAATCATGAAATTTAAGCATGTTTGAGAGATGAAAAAATACAGATGTATGATCATGATAATTAAGATTATAAATAATCCGTATAGCTTTTTTCTGTAACATAAATAGTTTTCTAAGTCTAGATTGATAAGTATTTCCCCAGATCTCACAGCAATATGACATATGTGGTTCAACAAGTGAATTATATAATGTGTGTAACGCTTGACAATCAAGAACATGCCTAGTTTTATACAAAACTGCTATGTTTTTTGATACTTTTGATTCAACCATTTTTATGTGTTCTCTCCATGTTACGTTTTCGTCAATGGTTACTCCAAGGAATTTAGTATATGATACCTGCTCAATGTTTTTCCCATTCAAAACTATATTCACACCTGTTCTAGGTTGCTTTTTATTGTTGAACATTATAAAATGTGTTTTGTTCACATTAAGTGATAATTTGTTCGCTCGAAACCACAGGTCTAGTTTTTTTAGTTCGTTGTTAATAACAGTGCTTATTTCATCTGTGTTACTAGCGGAATAAAAAATGTTTGTATCATCAGCAAACAAAATAATGTCAAGCAATTTTGAGACTTCACACATGTCATTTATGTACAGAATAAATAATAACGGGCCAAGGATTGAACCTTGCGGGACTCCACACTTGATTTCCTTTTGTTCTGAGTTACTGTTGTTATAGCATACATATTGTCTACGGTTGGTTAAGTAGCTTTTTATCCAGGCCAGAGCCAGACCCCTGATTCCGTAGCATTGCAATTTACTTAGCAGTATGTTGTGGTAATATTAATAATACTATCTACTCTGGTCTGATATCTTGAGTTTTTTACAGACTAAATGTATTTTAATGAAACAAAATGTTTTATTATTAGTTGGCAAAATTATATCTTTTTAATTATTTAACAACACAAATATTATGTTTACATCATATGCTGAACAAAAGGATCAAATGCTCAATGTTCATTGATATCAAAATATGTGGTCCACTGCACCTCTGTGCTGCACTATGAGCATGCTCCACTTGGAGTTGACTATTTATCCAGTGCATTACACCATTTTAAAGCCATCAGTCTGAAAGTGACTTCTTTTAAATCGGTTACTCATCAATGAATGTTCATCTGTACACATTTGTTTGAATTTATCTGATGATTTTCCAAAGGTCTAGTCATTCACCCTAATCCGTCAACAGTATTTAAGATGTTCCCATTTTCGAGAGGCCAATCGTGTTCCAAGGTACCACAAAGAACTGAAAGCAGCTGCACGGTGGAGATTGTATTAGATGACATGCCCAAAGGCATCCGCTGTGACCGTGTTTTCCATCACAATGCTAACTTGGCTGAGCTACGAGATCACATTTACTAGACCTGCCAGCTGCAAAGTCAGGCCCTCTGGCTAGCTTTCGAGAGGTGTCATTAGTTCCTAATATCCAAAACATATCATTGTGTATAGGTGGGGGTGTTTGGTTGCCACCACGGATAGCGAGGAAATAAACCACAATGGAGCCACCTATTGTATGAAACATTTATATTAATTAATGCACATCTTAGCAAACACGGATAGCAAACTGGGCAGCATGGCTGCCATTTTTAATCGCTCAAAATATTAAGTCCCCCCACAATGTGGCATTGGACCCAATTTATAGATATGAGACAAATGAACGTTTCACAGCTTGCGGATGTAATTCCAGGTTTTACATCCTGATTGGTGGCCACACACCATCTGAAAATGCCAACGCTGCAATCTTTTTATGCAGCTACAAAAATATCTCTGACATCACAGTACATGACATCTGTCAGCGCCCAGTGGCACTGGAGCTAATTTATAGATATGAGACAAATGAACGTTTCACAGCTTGCGGATGTCATTCCAGGTTTTACATCCTGATTGGTGGCTTATGGACCAAGACACCGATGATGGTAATAACTCAAAAATGGGCCAAGAGGCCCTGAAGTCCTTTGGACTAATACGTCGATATGTGACCCCGGCTGACCAAATGATTGATAAGTCGGAAAAATTGTAACATTGTTTTCTTACATTCTTATAAAGGTTGGGTAGGGTGCTTTACACGGTTTCAAAAATTATGACTTCTACAAAAATTAGTGAAGTTATGGAGCATTGAACATGGTAGGGGTCAAAAAGTAAAAATGAAGAAAACGGCTGTTGAAGTTTTATATTATATATGCAAATGGACTGCATGGAAATATTACATGCACAACATTCAAATGTGGCACACAGTATGTATGTTATGTTGCAATGATACTTTGGAAGTACAAATGTGTTGCTACAAAGACTTAGCAAGTTATGCCAGATTATGTATTTATGTGTAAAACTAAGAGGACAGATTATTTGAGAGCAAAAGGTACACTAAAGAAAATTAAAAATGACGAAGCTAATGCAGAGTTAAGAGAATTGGCTAGTGGGTATAAATGCTTTATAAAAAAAATATCAAAATGCTACCATAAACAGTTACATGAAAACTTGACCAACCTAAAACATAGCAAACCTACAAAATACTGGGATATACATAATAAAGCAAGTAACAGCAGTGAAAAATGTGGAATTCACTGGATAAGTTTATGAACCACTTTGAAAAACTCGGTGAAAAACCTGAAAATGAATCTGCAGCTAGTAAGATACATTTTGATCCAAGAAAGATTTCCCAGTCAAACGAACACATAAACAGACCAGTCACATAAACTGAGGTACTAATGCAAATAAAAAAAACTCAAAAACAAAAAGGCACATGGTATTGATAACGTTATAAATGAATACTTAAAAAAAACAGGGCCAGGCTGTGTCAGCCTTCTTCTCATGTGATGTAGAGGTACAGCAAGGTGAAAACTTGTTTCCTTTGTTATTTGCTATTTACCTGAATTTTGAACACTGTTAGTCATAATTATAAGGGACTTGACATGGCAGCTGATGAATTTTACAACAACCTTAGTGATGATGATGTAGATATTTTCTTGAAAATGTATATTCTACTATATGCTGATGACACTAGAATGATTCAATCAAATACATATTTCTTGTGTATAGTGGAACTATGTCAACTCTTCTAATGGTTGACATTTGGTTGTTTCAAATTATCTATAGATCTAAACAGTTAAATAGTCACCAGAATTACATTTTTATTACCTCGCTCAGATTGAAGAAATATTTCTGGGAGAGAGTTCTGGGTCACAATAAAGTAGGGATACAGTGTTTGCATTAATGTCGTTTTTGAGTGATAGTAGTGCCTTTTAGCACGCAAACCACTTGCATGGAAGCCAGCCCCGTCCATCTCAGCCATTACTGGTCAGTTTAGCTTTTTCAATGACAAACCTGCTTCATTTGAGCCTTTTATTTAATTAATGCTTATCCATCTGATTTGTTTCACTACCAGTTGTGCCAATTATATTCATTAATGTGGGCCTCTATGCTTGAAACTATTAGTTAATCTAGTGGCCAGCTGGCCCCCTCTAAGTTCCACCAGTCTTATCAGCTGTACAATCATGTATACCATTCCAAAAGGTTTGTGCACAAAATGAAATCCAGATGTATCTGACGTGTAATAAATAATGAATCATACATTGATGACTGGACACTGCGAACAGTGTTTCCCCTGGTATATGATGAGCGAGGTAGGCCGTCTTTCTATGCCACCCCATAGCTATGTCATGTGCCCATTTCCCCCCCGTTATTTCGCGATATATTTAGCATCGGCAAGTGGCGTGAAATGTCATAACGTCACTTATATGAATTCCTAATAAATCACAGATTTGTAGCAACATCTTTTAGTCGTCTTAACATCGTTCAGAGCCAGTTAGGATTTACCTCTTAGAATTAACTCCATTGGACAACATGAACGACATCACTTATCAGTTGTTCCATCACAGTATATTCCCACGAGATCCACAATGTCTCCAATGGTGACACCTTGCGGAGTTTCGACATACTAGAAATCTAGACATTCATGTAACGTGTGCCCAAATGGCAACTGCGTTTGAGAGACATATGGAACTTGGAGGAAAAACAAAACTGTAGCTGAACTAACATGTCTTTTGTGGTCACTTTTACTATTACAGTATGCGCCCACAATAAATCAGAATACTGGTGTAGCTGATGTTGAACTTCTGGTTTATGACGCTGGTGGGAGTAAACTAAAAACGTGCATTCTAATGACAGTAAGTGACTAGTCGGCACTTGTGTCGAATCCGAACCCTTTTGAAGCCCAAATAGTGACCCGGTTTGCGCTAGTCTGTGCCACAGCGGTCATGCGTTGCCGCATCGCATGCGTACAACCAGCGACATTTAGCGTATATTGATACAAACTGGGGCGCTATTTACGCCTCAAAAGTACGCTAAGACACAATATTCATAAACGTAAATATGCTAAGGATAATGTTGAATGATGGATGGAACAAAAGAGGCAAAACTCAAAGTTATAATGTTGAAATTGAGGTGGGTCCGGATTCGACACAAGTGCCCGTTAATCTATTAAACTATTGTTCTATGCCGGGTTTTTTTATAACCAAAATAAGGATTGTAATTCGTAAGATATCTTTGTGCTAAATAGACAATACATATTCTGACAAACAAACTTTTGGGAAAGTTGATTTGAGTGAAGCACTTACAAATAGAAATCACAGAAGTTCATATCTAAAAGCCTAATGCCCAAAACAGTGTATAGTAACAAACTATCAATATCTATGGCTAGGCAATGATATGTCTGCACAGAATGTAGATATATACTAAACAACTTACACTGTTTCATAAAAAGGACACAATTTGAGAAACGTTCTTGCGATTAATAGAAACAAACTTTATGGCACTCCAGAAATGATTGTTTAATAATGTTTTAATTGCATAGCATGTAGCAACAAATAAAGTAACTTTGTAATCTTTGGAACAGAAGCCATCAATTTAACATCACAATCATTTAAAGGTGATATTGGGGGAAAAGAGTCTTCAAGTAGTGTAATAAACATGTTTACATGCTACTATGTCCCCCAGGACCCCCTGGCAAGGCTTCCCACCTGTGACACTTGCAATGCTGGCTAGCCCAGCCCTACCACTCAGCCCATCATTTTACCCAGGGTAAACACTGGAGAACAGTCTAATCAATACCCTTGTGCCTTGTCTACCCCTTGTCTCTTGTTGACATTGGTAATAAGCTTTAGACAAGCACTGTGAACAGGGTTTGTTGCTGCTGATACCAGGTAGCTTAGGGTTGAAAGATGATAAGTAGAAGATAACTTATTGCCTGGTGTTTGGTATATGATGATGATGATGAAATAGATCAGTCACATTTTTGTCTCGCATCTGATGTCACACTTGTAAATCTGTGTGCAGCCAAACATTCTATAATGATAATTATTTTTGTCTTGTGGTGGTACTGGCCAGGCAAAAATAGAAGTATTAGGTTTTTCATAAAAATGGTTGAACGAGTGCGGACATTGCAAAATCTGGTTGGAATAGTTCCACTGAAATTTGTTTTTCCCCATAGAAAATAATTAATTGTCTGGGTGTGTCTTATACCTCACACCTAACTCAGCATACATCTCATGGGGTACCGAGTTCCAAAGATTCCACTCTAGAAGACAAAACCCCCGTTTTTACTGGCTCTGCAGCAATCGTGACAGACGCGACATATAAACGATATGGTAAATAAAACTAACCTATATTTTAAACTGTCTCCTTACTTGGTGGGTTGGTGTTGGTTTACAAGATCTCAATCACTTTCTTTTGACAAATTGTTATGAAAATTACTAATAATTTAGTCAGTTCAATAACTAAAACGAAAAGTCTGACTACACGAATTTCAAAATGATTATCAGACGTGATTACACAAAGCTTAAGGTGGCTGTGGTGGCCAAGACATGCTTGTTTTGAATTAATTGTTTCTAATAACAGTTTTTAAAGCAGACTAACATGCTCTAGTCCAAAAAAGAATTAAGTTTCTAGGTTGTTTAGTGACATTTCGATTAAAGACAATTAAAAAATATGTCAAAAATCACCTCAAAATTGCATTTTATTTCATTTTAATAAATGATCTTTTTGCATGTTTGTAAGCACATGCACAAATATATTATTGACATTTGTAGGGGTTCGTTTTGGGAACAAATGCATATTAAGCTTCATAAAAATGTTACAACAATGTTGAAAGGTAGCCATAACTTGAAGTATATTTTTGGCACAACTCTGTCACCCATCATAAAAGAATCCTGTGCAATTTGGCACACATGCAAGGCCAGCTTGAATGCCCAGTTATAGCTTAGTAACTATTGCAGTTTTTTTAAAATAATTACAATAAGTAATGCTTCCTGGTTTTATTGAGAACAGACATGCCACCAGATAGGTGGGTTTTGTATAAAATGTTTTTTTTCTTCACTGGCAAGCAATTTATTTGTAATACAAATTGACAGTCATCTGTTTTTGAGATCCCCATGTTTTCCCGCCAACTAGGCCCTGCAATCTGTATTTGTAATGACTAAATGTCGAATGACCTCGTGTTTATGACTGGCCTATGGCCCCACATGCTAGCCTGTGTTTTGGTGGCACCTGATTGGTTAGGGGTCAACCCTAGGTTACTGACAAATGGCGGCGTTGTCGAGCATTGAACTGCGTTCGGTCGCAAAACAAAAAGACTACCGCCAGCATTGGTTATTTAACATTGCGATGCAATTGTGAAATCTTCATAAAACAGGATACTAGTATCAGAACAACCAGACTATATGATATATACGCGTTCTCAGCGAGCGAATTTATACCCGTGGACATCTGCACTCTTAGTTCTTACATAGCACAGTATCCAGAAGTCCTAAGGACTGCTCAAAGCACTTTACTCCCTGGCAGACCTGTTCAGTCGAACACCATCTCGACTTCTCTGGGAAGCATCTAGTGGTATTATATGAAGACTCTTTCATCATCACCTTTAAATGACTATAATATCATAATATTATGGAAAATTGTCACCTCGATTTCGTCGTTATAACTTTAGTTTTTATTTACCTTTAAATAAAAATATTGCACCTTACGTACGTTTGAAGCTTAAATAGTTCCCCGGTTTGTATCAACATACGCTGCTATATCACTCATTTTACACGCGCCTTGCAGTAACGCACAGCAGCAGTGGCGCAGCCTAGCACAAACTGGGTCGCTACTTGGGCTTCAGAATGGTTCGGATTCGATACAAATGCCGAATAGTGATGAGGATGCACGGTTTTTATTTGCGCTTCAAAAATGGTCAGGATTCGACACAAGTGCTGACTAGTGATGTAGTGCCATCAGCCTGCATGGGTTTTACTCCCACCACCGTCATTAACCAGAAATTCAACATCAGCTACACCAGCACCACTCGCGTAGCTCACCCCTATCATCTTGCCCATCATTTACCCAGGCGAAACACTGTATATATGCTAGAGATTTAGAATATGGATAGCTTATGATATAAGAGCTTGTCTAGGATTTGTTTTTTAATATATAAAATCAGAGATGAAGGAGCAGGGCAAAGCTGGAGCACCCTCAAGAGGTTGGCAAAAAACAGGCAGGTGTGGAGGAACTTTGTTGCTGCCCTAAACATCACTATGCTTAATAGGCAGTAAGTGAGTTATTATCCACCCCCCGAATCTTGCGATGTCTAGCCGTTAGAAACGTCACCATCTCTATGTAACTTACGAGAACTGAGCATGACTTACAAGGCAGTTCCCAGCAGTTATGTCAACATTATGTCTTTCGTTGGTTAATAACACCTAGGACACTTAATGCTGATAGCATTGTTTATGCAGGATTGTGATTTTTTGTATGAAGATTGCAAGTACTTCACTAAAAGTAACTTGGCCAACAATTTGTTTGTGATTACAACTTGAGTTAAATAAGCTGTAGGAAGTTAAAATATGAATCCATTTCACAAAAATGTCTTCTGATTGTTAGCATGTTTTAATAAGGAGCATGATCACCAGCCAGCAGAGCATACACTGATACTGTGGATGTGGGAACAGTGTGTGTCCGGTCCCACCTCGATTTTGCCATTATACCTTGAGTTTTGCCTAACTTTGATACCTCAGTGCGTTGATTCCATCATTCAACGTCATCCCTGTGATACTAGTCTTATTTTTGAAGCCGAAATAACGACCTGGTTTGCGCTAGTCTGCAGCCGTGCGTTACTGCATCGCGTGCGTAAATTTAGTGATATAGCACAGTATGTTGATGCAAACCGGGGCACTATTTACATCTCAAAAATGCACTAAGACGCAATAGTCTTAAACGTAAATAAGCCTGGGATGATGTTGAATGATGGAATTAATTCATTGAGCTACCAAAGGCAAAACTCAAGTTATAATGGCAAAATCGAGGTGGGTCCAGATTCGACTCACGCCGATCTCGGCCCATGTTGATCTCGGCCCTGATTAGTTGTTAAAATAGGTAGTTGTGTTGGGGGATATGTATAAATAAATATATATGTGTGTGCATATGCGTGTGTATAGAGAATAAACATCTTGGCTCACCTATTTCAATGAGATTATTCGCACAGCTTCTACTAAATTAAGTGGAAGTTAAAATTGGATTTGATTCAAAACCAGTCTAACATATGAAAAAAATCTAAGTTTCACTGAGCATTAAGTTTGTGTTGTTTGTCTTTGATTTGTATGTGGTGAGAACGTGTGGAGTCAATACAGGAAAAAGTAATCAGCTTGGTGCTCTTGCATTGTTTCATTGAGCAGATTATGTCATGTTATTTGTCTTTGATTGGTGTATATCATAGTGTGGAGGCCATAGTAATCAGCTAGCTGCTCTAACATTGTTTCAGTGAGCAGATGTGACTGTTGTTTGTCTTTGATTTGTGTGTGGTAACAATGTATGTAGTGGGCTGAGGCTTTAGTAATCCGCTTGGTACTCATGCATTGTTTCATTGAGCAGATCCTTTCATGTTATTTGTCTTTGATTGGTGTCTCTAAAGAAATTGTGGAGGCCATATTAATCGGCTAGCAGTGTAGCATCTTTACATGCAGATGTGTTTGTTGTATGTCTTTGATTTGTGCATGGTACTAGTAATGCATTCTTTGATGTCTACTGTTGTTGAATCGTGAATCGTTGCGACCGCAGTTGTGAAGTTGAAGCTGTGTGTCTCATTCACACCTGTCCATTGCACAAAGTGCATCGGAACAAAGCTCAAAATGTATTTATGGAAAATTATCACGTTTTGATACTGTTCATCTTGAATGTTCATTATCTTAGAAAGAATTGCTTTAATAGAGAATGAAAAATCATGTATGACTACTAAAGGCACAAGCAAGAAACAAAAATAAACATTGTTCTAGTGATGCCTTCTAGTACAAATCATCACTTGTATGGTAGCTGCCTGCCAGAATATTGAGAAATTATGCAATTTGATAAAACAAACCGCGAAAATACACTCATACTATTGCTGTTAGACTTATATCTCCTGTATCATAAGTTCTATGAGCAATATCTCCTGTATCGTATGTTCTATGAGCAATATCTCCTGTATCGTATGTTCTATGAGCAATATCTCCTGTATCATATGTTCTATGAGCAATATCTCCTGTATCATATGTTCTACGACCAATATCTTCTGTATCATTTTTACCAATAGTGGTCATACGCGTTCCCGTACCGACAGTCGGTATCGGAACACACACCGCAATCGCAGCTCAAACCGGTTTAGACTATTTTGTGCTTCCCAGAGAAGTCGATATGGTGTTTGATGCATTGTTTTTTTGTATATGGATCGATTTGGTGACCTAACTGCATTTTCTTGGAATGTGAACAGCATTTATAGAATCAGCCAATACCGACACTGGAATTTCCAGATGTTGGCTTAAACTTGTCTAGGTGTTCATGCTAGCCAATCAGGGAATTGAATGTCATGGCATGGGGCGGATGTTATGTCTCTATAAATAGTGTGTTACTATAGTAGAAAGGCTATTGATAACTCATTAGCAATGCCGCAGTTACACCTTTGCATATTAGAATGCCACAGAAGAGTACAAACAAATTCTAAAGCCGTGCAGTGCGAATCATGTGAGAAGTGGTGCCACATACGATGGTAGAAGGTAATGATGATTTTTTTATGTGCAGGTGATGCTGTAATTGACTACGCGTTGCGACAAAAAAGCAATTACATATATATATATATTATATAAATATACACAAGATACTACAGAATAAAAAATCAGCCAAAACTGTCATAAAAATTTGACGTAGACAGGATATAATATCACAGGCATACCTTACAAAATGGCGGGAACATTTTAAATTTAGAATTGATGTTAATCTGGCGATCATAGAGTGTACTGTTTGTAATATATAGTTTAAATTGTGGTTGTAAGCTGAAATACTTGCTAAAGAGCTCAGATTAGTTAGTTCGGAAAATGTTTTTAAGCAGCTGATTACATTCAAATAATTTTAATAACTAATATTATATTTTTGATATCTGACTTATATTTCCTGTCTACCCTGCCAGTATGGTGCATCAGATATTTTATTACTTTTTTTTATGATATTTAGAATGCAGTAAAACATGTTTGTGGTTTAACCAGCGAGACAGTGACCATTTACATAACTATTCCTGTTGACCCTTAAAATATTTAAATCTACCAGATGACCATTTATTGTGAAGCTGATATTGACCATGACCATATGCAGTAAATCTACATCCAAGTTTTTATCTCTACATATTTAAACTATTATCAATGATAATGATGGAATCCTGGAATAGAAATATCCTGTCAGCAGCATCGTTGTTAACTGTTGCAGCTTACTGATCAGTTTATTTATATGTGAACACTATCTCGACTTCTCTGGGAAGCATCCAGTGGTATCATCTGAAGACTATTTCATCATCACCTTTAAATTATTTTAATATCATAATATTATGGTAAATTGGTTGTTTATGTTCCAAAGATTATATTTTATTTCTTGCTAGAATGCTATACAATTAATTAAACAGTCATTTCTGGAATGCCACAAAAGTATGTTTCTATTAATCGCAAGAACGTTTTTTGCTAAAACACAACCGCATAGAACATGTTATTAGTTGAATAGATTTGTGGGTATTTGCGTCGAATCCGGACCCAGTTTGAGTTTGATTTCGCCGTTATAACTTTAGTTTTGCTTAATTTTGATACCTCAGTGAGATACACTGTAGTTCCATCATTCAACATTATCCTAGGCATATTTACCTTTAAGTATATTGCGTCTTATGTCCATTTGAGGCGTAAATAGCGCCCCGATTTGTATCAACATACACGGCTGTGTACTGTATATCTCTCATTTTACGCGGGTTGACGTAGTGCCATCCGCCTGCAAGGTTTTCACTCCCACCAGCACCATAAACCAAAACGCAAGTTACTGTTCGGGTGCCATTTTACATGAATGTCTAGATTTCTAGTATGTCGAAACTCCGCAAGGTGTCACCATTGGAGACACTGGGGATCCAGCAGGAATATTCCGTGATTGGACAACTGACAACTTTCACGTTGTCCAATGGAGTTAAAAATCCTAACTGCTCCGAGTGACGTTAAGACGACTAAACGATGTTGCTACAAATCTGTGATTTTGCAGGAATATAGGTGACTTTGTGATATCATTTCGTGCTGCTCGGTGACGCTGAATGTATCGCGAAAGAACAAAAAAATGGGCTTATAACATAGCTACGAGGCGGCAATTTCGGCATATTTTGGGCGAGGCGGCCCGCCTCACTTGTTATATACCAGGGGAAACACTGTAATATGGGCACAAAACAACCAGAAAGTACCGGACAATTTTAATTTTATGGATTATGTGTAATTTAATAATGCTCTATTGCTGCTTGGTGTTAATTGTGTTTCACACGTGTGAAAGGGGTAATTGGTATGACAACTTCAAAGCACCATTGAATCCCTTTAGTCATGCAACAGTCACACTGTCCCAGTCTGAGATCGATGACATACATTGTGCAAGAAAGTAGGAATATGTAGGCCGAGATCGACGGGCCGAGACCGACGAGGGCCGAGATCGACGGACACCCCGGATTCGACACAACAGCCCACCGATACAACAGATATGTACATCATACTTCTAAAACATTAATTCAGTGTCCAACGCACTGTCCAGGAAAAAGAATCCGACCGACAAGAAAGGCTGTTTCATTGATCGAATGACTGACAAACCAGCATCAGCGACAGCGTTACTCAGCGATCGCATCGCGTACCTGTCATTCATGCTCACAAAACCATTGATTCTTGCGATATTTACATTCACTCTCCCTACGATATACAATATAAATAATAAAAAAACTCACTGCTTCCTACTGGTCGAAACATTTTGTCATCGTATAGATCGTCCGTTCTAAATCTGACGGAGAAACTCGGTTCTATTACACAGACAGGTTTACGAAAATATAATAGCACAAAAATGGCGACGAGGTTAATATACCGGAAGTTGCATTTGATACCATCTAGCGACTGATATTGGAAGTAAATATATATTTAGTTCAATTGTATCCACAACGTGGCAGCAACTCCAAAATATAAACAAGTTACGTCGACGTCGACGTCGCCGATGATAGTAGGGGCGGGAGTGGAGTTATTTCGTGACAATTATCCCAATGTTAGGCATTTTCCATTATCCCTAAAGGGAAACATTAACAGATATAGAAGTAACAGCGTACACTATTCACTGACATAGGCTATAGTTATCATGTCAATGCCATAAATTATTAACAAAAATTAGATAATTATGGCTACGAAGGTCGAAGCCGGCATAGCCATAGCGGCTTAATTATCACCCGGAGCCGCGGCCCTAATCTAACCGTAACTTAGCCTTAGATCAGGATCTTGGAAGGAGGGGCATTTCATTACGTTCTATGCTAAAAGGTACCTGACCAAATACGTACGTCATTATAATAACTCCATGTATTATTTTCGTTATTACATTGTCAAAGCTAGTCCTAGCTTCAACTAATATAATAATAATGTTTTTATTTCAGACAAAAGTCCATAAGTACACACAATTACAAATACAAGTAAATCAAAAAATAATACTAAATAACTAAAATACAAAGCTATGAAATAAAATAGATGGTTAATAAGATAGATATCAAATGTGCGTTCAACTTTAAGGATACAATTGGGTAGTCCAATATTTAAACATAGAACTTCTAAAATGTATATCAGTATAAAAATGATTAACAAAAAGTGGATTTTCAGACCGTTCAAGCCTAATGAGCTATATTGGGATTATTGCCTATAAAGTATAATTTTGTATAACCCTAATGGCATGCCTATAGTATTGGGTAATGCTAAGTCTAGTAGGCATAGACTAGGTTTAAATGTAACTAATAAAATAGCGGTAGAAACCCAAAGATGACGTTACGGAACCTAGCACCAAAACACGTTAACTTTTTTTTATATATGTAACAAACTAATCTTATAGTATTACTAATTGCTCTTCTAATTACAACATACCTGGTCATTATTAGGGAGGACAACCAGAAACTAGAACAGCCATGTTTAATTTGATCCAACCTTCTCCGCAGCTAAGCCTAAGGCTAAGCGACACAACTTCTGAATTCCGACTTATTAGTGTTACTACAGGCTATTATATTTTGCATGTAAAACTATTTACAACCTTACATAACATTTATTCGGTATCCAGATCAACTGGTTATAACTACAGTATATCAGTTAATTGTTTATACTTAATCCATGACTTATAACAATAACAGCCGCCACCTGTTTTTGTAAACATTTTACGAGCATGCTGACCTAGCTTCATGACACAGGTACTGGTAAACATTTATGAGACACATTTTACCGTGTGTATATTACTAGATCATGCCAGTAGCTGTCAGTCTCCGGCGTGTTCTGCAAAATGTTGCCCGTGTAAACATGTTCCTAGACTAAAGTGAAAGGCAATTACGAAGTCTAAGGTTAATTGTGTTATTTACTTAGCGCTTGACTTGCGCGCATTGGCAATGCCATGGCCCGGGCTTTCCAAGGATCTGCATCGACTGTCTATAATATCTATCACAACACAAGAAATCCTTAATCCCCAATGCTTAGAACTGACCATCTAACACATATCTCTAAATATAACGTTTCAGCTCGTATTCGGCAGGAAAACACAATCGACAACACCCATCTGTCATACGTAACCTTCATGACAATCACACGAAATGGAGCAAAAACAATTCGCTTACGACCGCTCGTGTAACAGAAATCGTCGTTCCACGTTCCACTCCGAGTTGCTGTCAACGTGACATCTACTAAACCCAGCATGGATTAGTCGGAAGTGTACTCAGTATTATTATATTCCCATATGGTAAATTATTGCACGTGTCAAACACGGGCGCAGAAATCGCACAAATTTATGCACAACTGTAAACAAATCCGCCTCGCCTTCCCACATCAAAATGGGGTCATCGATTCGACGTCAATGCTGCCCCCTACCGGATAGTGTAATGACATGTTGTGGAATCCCGAGAAGCTACGTGGCGTATGGGACAAAACTGCATGCATCTCCACAAGTTACCTCTCATAATTGTTGACTTCAACCGTATGCTGGCAGTTTTATATCGTCATTGCATAAGTACTACGTGACGAATAGTAAGTTGCATACAATGTCAATGTATTTTAGTTCGTATAATTCTTCATTCAAAACATAACTTTCATGAAGCATGTATCAGTGTTTTGAGAAGTTGCCTTAAAAATCTAATGAATTCCTCAATATCTTTTGTCTGTTGCACTAACAATTATAACAGAATGAAAACTACCCGTCAAAATGTTTTCACTAGCAATATTCAAGACGGACCGGACCCACTGATTGAACAATGTTGCTTCAAGTATTACATGTAAATATGCACACAATAAATCAAGGCAAACACGAGCGTTCCACGTTTTCCATTTATTTTACTATGACATGGTACATGTGAGGCTGCATGCATCACTTCTTGGCAGCGATCTCGTCCTCCTTGGCGAATGTCTCGAGGATCTCGGCCCTCTTCTGTGCCTGGCGTTCTTCGCGGCGCTTGCGAGCCTCCTTCACCTTCTGTCGACGGGCCTCCGCTTGATCGCTGCAGCGTAAAACACATACATTAAATACTACTACATAAACAAATGTTTCTAGATTTTTTGTAAGAGTTATGGAAAGTGGTCTTTCATGCATTAAGGTGAAAGGGCGAAACCACCTTTATTAAACGGCTGTGTGTGTGTTAAGTGGGACAATTCCAAACTGCACAAGTACAAGCTATTAGATACCTTTTATGAAAGCCTGTTGTAAATAAAGTTTGTATATTTTTATCCATCAGTCTTATGCACTTTTTTCTGGTATTGTATGTATAACTCTTTTTTTCAACTAAATTTTTAATCAACTTTAAATTACGTTATGGGCATTTCAATGAAAACAGGTAAAATGTTTTGTTGAATTTCCAAAGAATATAATTTTTGCGGTGGGACATAAGTTAAAAGTTGTCAGAGAAAAACTATTTTTAATGTTTGCACACTGCATCATGTGAAAATGCATCATTCAAACATGATGTATTGTATTCACAAAATTCACTCAACCAAGTTATCAATAATTACTTGCTCCTTTGCAGTCCTATTTTCTAATTCATTGTAGGTTTGATTAATTGATACTATTTCATGAGGTCTTAGTCTCATGTATTTTGAAAACAAAAATTGTAAGACTATTCTAGAATGGCTTCTTAATGAATGGATTTTAAATTTTACACAGAAACCCCTGGTAGCTCGAGACTGCCAATTATAAATCTCCTCCTATACTTAACTAACAACATCCATATCTGGTGTATACAAGTTATGATATTGGGCACTGAATATGTATAACGCTAGTCATATGTAATGTGAGTCACACAAAATTGAGTTGCATAATGCAAGTCACAAAGCTTTTAGCAGTTACTATTGTTTCTGTTCTTTTTTCTCTTAAGACAATGGATCAGTAGTTGCAAAATCTTCATGTAGAGGCAGTAGTAGTATTATTATATCTCATTATCATTCCTATTTCCTGTTGGTTGATGAAAACACATGCTCACTCAGAAACAATTTGGGGTCATACATAATCCATCATCAATACATCCAAATCTCTTGGGAAATAGTATTTAGATACATAACAAGAAATTATAATATCTAAAAGAACACTTATATTCAATAGAAAAAGAACTCTTATTGAAAAAAGGATGCAAACTATTAGTTTTCTGTGTACATAATACTATGTATATATGTCCACCTACATACATTATAATACACATACTCAATGCTTTCCAGACTGGGGCATACACATTTTTCTGCTATTAATAGAATGTGTTTATGCTTAAATCAATACTTTTACAATAACATTCTTAATTATATGTTGTTAGCTAGTAATCATGGAAATGGATTAATGCGATGAACCATATAACTGCACCCGGATTAATCGTTGTCACGTAAACATTTTGGTGGTGAAAACATTCCTTGTACAATTATTAGTATTTTTGTGTGTATTTAAGTAGCTTATTTTTAAGAATAGCAATAATTGGTAAACAGACTGAAGCCACCCATCACTGTAAACCACTGTGGCCATCTTCAATTTCTAAATCTATAATTAGTCACAAAATGTATGGCTTCAAAACTTATTTGGATTTATAGATCTATGCAAAATTATATATGGAGGTTTGTCTGTATAATTTAATTTCGTTGCAAGTGTACTTTGTAACTTTTTTAGGTGATCATAAGGATATAATTGTTGACGGGAAAGGTGGGCTAGTGTTTTTTTTATTCTTGTGCATTACACATCTTGATTTAAATCACTATGTTCAAGTTGGCATTACTTTGTATATGTAACATGAAACAGTTACTGCAGGTGTGCCTGATCAGTTAGAGAATGAAAGCTGATTTCATGTAATGCAAATCACGATAACACACTGATTAAGTAATATTTGTGTATGCTGTTGGTAAAATTTCAATTTACTAATTGTTTTTTTTATACCTTATTTATTTGTGATTCATTCAAGGATATTCATTGTTTTCTGTCAATTATATGTTGAGGAGAAATTTGACGTGAGTGAAGGTAGGTTTTCTGTTTTCCGTTTTAATTTTGCCATAACACGAGTCACACTATAATTAGATGCAAATTATTATTTGTTTATGTAATTTAATACACTTTGCCAATAGGATCCTATTCACAGAAGTTGGAATTTTGAAATGCAGTATTATAGGACATATACCAAAATACAGTTTCTGAAATGGGTAAAACTGTAACGCGAGTCACGGTAGAAATGTCCCTATCATTAAATTAATATTTGTTTGTACCATGCATGGTTTGTCTCCCTCATCATGGCCACACTGTGACTCGAGAAAGTCTATGGAATATGCACGGTCCTATCCACACCAGTCCGAGAGGACCGGGGACAGGATTACTCTCCAACATTGTGGAATGGGAATACACCTCATGTGCCCACTAGGGGGCAGTCAGCTCCCGTACGCCACGCAGACAGAGCCGGGCAGTGCCAGAGTACACTGGACTGCCTGGATGTCAATGTTGGGCCTACCTAAATGGATTATCCATGTAAATGACAAAAACACTAATTTCTTCAAACAAAAAACAACTTTCTTGACACAAACACACTATAACAGTGGTACATGCTGCTAAATTTGTACACAAAAATAATGTAGATTTCTAGTTTTTTCCCTAAGAGTTGCGAGTGGTGGTCTTTCACGCTTAGGAAAATTAGTCACTGATGAAGTTTGGAAGGTTGCAGGCAACATGCTGAAAAGAGTGTAGTCACTGATTATGGTGAAGAGGGCGAAACAACTTTTATTAGACAGCTGTGTGGAAAGTAAGTGGGACAATCCCAAACTGCACCAATACAAGCAACTGAGTTTTTTGTGAGAGCATGTTGTACATCAAGTTTGTATATTTCTACCCATCAGTGTTATGCACCTGGCATGCATAACTTTGTTTCATGTACTCCACTTTTTTCAAATCTTAATCACCTTTAAATATACTTATTAAATTAATATTTAGTTGTACCATGCATGGTTTGTCTCCCTCATCATGGCCACACTGTGACTCGAGGAAGTCTATGGAATATGCACGGTCCTATCCACACCAGTCCGAGAGGACCGGGGACAGGGTTCCTCTCCAACAGTGTGGAATGGGAATACACCTCATGTGCCCACTAGGGGGCAGTCAGCTCCCGTACGCCACGAAGACAAAGCCGGGCAGTGCCAGAGTACACTGGACCACCTGGATGTCAATGTTGGGCCTACCTAAATGGATTATCCATGTAAATGACAAAAACACTAATTTCTTCAAACAAAAAACAACTTTCTTGACACAAACATACTATAACGTAGTGGTATACATGCTGCTAAATTTGTACACAAAAATAATGTAGGTTTCTAGTTTTTTCCCCTAAGAGTTGCGAGTGGTGGACTTTCACGCTTGGGAAAATTAGTCACTGATGAAGTTTGGAAGGTTGCAGGCAACATGCTGAAAAGGGTGTAGTCACTGATTATGGTGAAGAGGGCGAAACAACTTTTATTAGACAGCTGTGTGGAAAGTAAGTGGGACAATCCCAAACTGCACCAATACAAGCAACTGAGTTTTTTGTGAGAGCATGTTATACATCAAGTTTGTACATTTCTATCCATCAGTGTTATGCACCTGGCATGCATAACTTTGTTTCATGTACTCCACTTTTTCAAATCTTAATCACCTTTAAATATACTTATTAAATTAATATTTAGTTGTACCATGCATGGTTTGTCTCCCTCATCATGGCCACACTGTGACTCAAGAAAGTCTATGGAATATGCACGGTCCTATCCACACCAGTCCGAGAGGACCGGGGACAGGGTTACTCTCCAACATTGTGGAATGGGAATACACCTCATGTGCCCACTAGGGGGCAGTCAGCTCCCGTACGCCACGAAGACAAAGCCGGGCAGTGCCAGAGTACACTGGACCGCCTGGATGTCAATGTTGGATCTACCTAAATGGATTCTCCATCAAGAAACAAATATAAAAAGTATACTCTCTAAAGTGAATCAGTCATGCAACACATCGGTACCACAATATTATACTCTTAGTAATAATGTCAAGATGTTCACCCATCGATTATGGTTAAATGTGGAACTGAACTTCAGATCTGTATTGACAAAGGGGATCATTTACACACTGTATACAAAAAATCACTGAAAAAGTCAGCTCAGATATATATCATTTCTGACATCAACCTTACATCCAGTAATATGCCTAAGTGTACACAGTAAACAAAACACCAACCCCCACGTGCTTGTGTATATCATATGTAGATGTCCTCCCAAGAAGACAACAAACAGGACAGCTAGTTACTATACATTTTTACTACACTTTTGGAAATGCAACTTCCAAGCCGCATCGATGCAGCCAATACAATGATTAGGCACCCACCTGAGCATCTTGGTGCGCTGTTTCTCAGCCTTCTTCTTATGAATGTACTCCATCAGTGTACGCTTATTCTTGAAGACGTTTCCCTTGCACTTTAGGTACAACTTGTGATACCTGAAACAGTTACATCACATTTTCTGGCTGGATAACACACAATAAGCAAAGTAACAGAATAACATACAATATAATCATAATATTATTGGTGTTAATTCAATCAATTATGTGAAGGGAATAAATGTGGTAAATTAGTTGAGTTGGCTAATAATACTAACATACACTAATTAAACACATTACACCAGTAATAACATCACACAAAAACTGAAGTTTGTATGTAAAAAATTAATGTTAAAATAAATCCACTCAAATTATAATTAAATTAATATTTGGTTACTATGTATGGATTGTCTCCCTCATCATGGCCACAATGCGACTCGAGCAAGTCTATGGACCAGGGTCAGGGTTACTCTCCAACATTGTGGAATGGGAATACACCAGTGGGCAGTCAATTCCTATATGTCACACAGACAGAGCCGGGCAGTGCCAGAGTACACTGGACTGCCTGGATGTCAATGTTGGTTCTACTTGTACTGGTTTCCCTGTCACGATACATTTCTTCAGCGCTAATAACAATTTGATATAAATCACAAAAATCACAGAATGTTGTTAACATACATGTTTTTTAAAGGTTCAACCCACATGGGAGTGAGTAATGTCATACGGACAATAGCTGTTGGTTTCTACAATTTTCTTAGCCATTCTATATCACACACATATATACAGAGAACAAGACAGACAAATTGTACAAATAAAAGGTTTTACATTGGTTTATACAATAAGAGTTCAATACATTATGCAAGTTCCAACTGCAAAAAAAAACAATCTTTATTTTGTCACTAGCTACAAATGGTTAACTAGTGTTAAAATAAACCACTGACAAATTAAAAATGTGGCTGTATCATGAAGAGTTACTCTCCAACATTGTGGAATGGGAATACACCTCAACCTGTAAGGAAGATTATATTTGAAATTACATTTATCCAATAAAGCTTTTATTTTTATGTTTAGTTATGTCTATGGTTGCTCTATTTGCAGACTGTTATTTAGACATGGAATTGACCCCCCCCCAAGTCCACTCTTGATAACTGATCAGTGGATCCAGTAGTCATCAACATTTTGCGTGTGACCTCCGTCAAGCATTGTCTCACCAACAATGTTTACAGAACCTATGACATGTGACTATGTTTATGTTATAAAGAAAAACATTTGGGGCAATAATTTTAACAAAATGTACCATGGAATGCTCCACATGTTTGGCATCCATTTTTTGGCTTGATGGATTTTGTTGGTGGGCAATAGATTACATGATAGATAGGTCAACTGGTCACAGACTTGTACATACATATTTCTGTCAATCTTCTTGGTTGCCCTGTACTTCTTGAGCAGACGACGCAGCACACGCATACGACGCATCCACACGATCTTCTGAGGCATACGTGCATTTGCTGTACCCTTCCGCTTGCCAGTGCCCGTGTGTCGGCCCTTACGACGCGCCTCAGCATTTTTCCTTACCCGTGCACGTGAGTGCACTGCAAGGGGCTTGCGAATGATCAAACCATCCTTCACAAGCTTACGGATGTTCTGCCCTACAAACACACAACCAGTACCGTGCAAAACCACACATACAGAATTTGGGAATCTTGGATAGGACAACAAATTACATGGCATCGAAACAAACATTGGCTGTGTAGTAATGTTCAGTTCTAATTTGACATGCAATGTTATCAGCGTGTACACAAACAACTTCGTCTTCATCCATACCAGACGTAAATCACAATACTGTCGAATATTTTGTAAAACATGTAAGTGAAATGAGATAACTTCTATTGTGCCTAAATCCTTGTTGCAGTATTCCAGTTGTCAACAGATTGGTCAAGGTGCTTTTTCCACAATACATATTTTAATTAACTTTACAGACTTACCATTAAATTAATTTGTTTGTACAATGCATGGTTTGTCTCCCTCATCATGGCCACACTGTGACTCGAGGAAGTTTATGGAATATGCACGGTCCTATCCACACCAGTCCGAGAGGACTGGGGACAGGGTTACTCTCCAACATTGTGGAATGGGAATACACCTCATGTGCCCACTAGGGGGCAGTCAGCTCCCGTACGCCACGCAGACAGAGCCAGGCAGTGCCAGAGTACACTGGACCGCTTGGATGTCAATGTTGGGTCTACTTGTACTGGTTTCCCCATCACGATACTCACGTGAGTTTGCATTGGCGATCTCATTCGTCTCATTAGGATCAAGCCAAATTTTGTTTTTGCCACATTTGAGAACCGCGGCAGCAAGCCGCTTCTGTAGTCGTAGTGTGCTGCAGCAGAAACGAAACATCCTTTCAGTCGCAAAATATAGTATTTTTTACAGATATTTGTAGTCAGACAATGATTTTGAAAGTAATTAGCAGATACGATCTTTATTTCCCCTGACATAAACAGGTAGAAGGGACCATCAGTTAGTATCTCCTCCGAAAGAGAGGCAATTGTGGATGGTGACCAAAATTGCCTAAGTTTTAAAATGGTGGTAGGTTCGAAACCGGGTCCAGTCCAGTGCTCTGCCATGGCTCCACACAAAAGGAGTGTCCTTGTTACCAAACAAGACTTTTTGACATACATTGTCTTGGACGTATGTGGGCCCATGTGACATAACATGTGTATGTTCCCTGGATTGAGTATGATTCATCAAGGACAACTAATTTAATACTGGTTGTTGTTCGTGACATCCAACCAGGTAATTAACTAAATCTAAGACTAAGTCTACGATCATTCCCCAGCATCATATTTTGGAGCAACAGAAGCATGCGTGTACGTCATTATGTGTAGGGCCTAACTGTCTTTTACAGGGTATGGCAGGGTGATTATCGCAGTAGGGGCATACTAAGCCAGGCTGCAGTTCAGAATCAGACAGACACCGTACCGTGCTCTTCCTAACCAGACGGCAGATATTTCACTGGTGAATAGCCTAGCAGAGGCTAGAAACGCCACGTATCGTCACTAGAAGGTGGACATTGTTCGTGTGATCCGTATATTCAACTGTTTTCCACAGAACTATGTATTTTGGTAACAGTTGAAAGTTTTCATCCAGCATGCAAGAAACCATGAAATGGCAACCACGAGTCAGTCACTCGCACGCGCCAGAATGTGCTATTTACTTATGTTCTAATTCAGGATTTGTCGTTTGAAAACGGGTTGTGTTAGTCCATGGTAATGTTCTGTGTTTTTTTATTTACTGTTGTATGTATGAAACAATTTTCAAAAATCGTAAATTGTGCACAAAAATCGACATTTTGTGTGTCGAAATTCCATTACCTCATGGCTGCCACACTACCACATGAAAAAGAGGCCTAATATCATCAATTTTGTGCGATGTCCTGCCCGTTAACAAATAGTTCCTCCAATACTTCGCAAGCACTGACGTTTTGACTGCATTTGTTTGATCATACGAGAAGCATGTTGTTATATTCGTTGCAAAGTGTGTATACATTCCTAGATTTAATACAAATGTAAGTGCACAAACGCTAGAATAAATGTGCGCAATAATTTCGGTCGTGAATGATTCGGTCTGCGAACTGCTTCCTTGACCACAGTGGCGTCACATTGCGTTTACATTCGAACTAATTTCGTTTTAAAAGACTTGGCAGCGTTTTCGCGACCTTGAAAACAAGGTTAGCACTAACAGTGGGCAGAGTCAGCTGTCAAGTCGCCGCTTGTGGTAGATTCAGGTTGAGCGATCAAAGACAAAAAGAACATGGAAAAGATAAGATCTGATTCACTGAAAATGAACTCATGCAAAGATAGTAGAAGGACAAGCCTCGCGGTGGAGCCTGGAAAAGAAGGGAAGTCCATCGACAAAAACTCGTATCTGAATCGCAAAATTGCCGTTTTCACAAGCGGCGGCGATGCCCAAGGTAATGTAAACATAGCTCACAGCCCCTGGAATCAGTGAATAAACGCGATATGTTGCATTCAGTGATTTACTAGTCACACCTCCTGTATGTCCGAAGACTATTTAACACCCGTGATATGTTGGTATATTAGAACCACATAATTATTAGCAACAGCTAGCGTTGTCTTGTAAGTTGCAGTAAAGCCAAAGCGCCAAGGCCCAAGGCAAGGCTGCGTAAAGCCGTAATGTTAGCGCAACAATATTTGACAAGGCTAGGGGCTAGGCAAGGCTTGGTCGGACCCGGCCTTTTCTATTTGGATTTCTATTTACGGCTAAGCCCTATCGGGGTAAGGTTGTTCCAACATAGTGGATTACATTACAGCTGGTTCTAGTAAGATGTAGCTGCCATGGCATGGTTACCCTCATGTGCTCTGAACTCCAATTGATTGTCTCATTGTGTAGTATAACAGTAAAACGTGACGATTTTATGCCAATGGCAATGGCATTGATTAATTATTTATGGGGCTTCTTTTTACAGGGCTTCTGGTTGTCCAGAATACCCCCTCCTGATATAATCCATTACAGCTATATAAATAATAAGACTTGACAAACTTCAGCAGTAGGATGGTTTCATAACTTTGTGCGCACAGCCATAGGAAATATGTATCTACACTATTATAGTATGTAAATGTGGCCTGGCTGAATGACTTCAAAATTGTTCATTGATTTCATTGATATTTTCAATGTGGAAAACAATACGGATTTGTAGACATATTATCTGCTGTGCAATGCCAAATTTTACACACCACCAAAGGCAAAGTTAATGAAATCTTGAAAATAAAATGCTGAGTGATTTGTCTTCAATATCCTGACAAGACCTCGTGATAATACTTAAATAATATAGATTGCTCCAGACATTTCCTCATTGTGGAATTATACACTGGTCAAATTAAATACAAAAAAAAACACCTTTATTAAAATGCTGTTACAATCTTTGTTCTCCCAAATTATTACAAAGGTTATCTATAGATTGGACACCATTTACATGTGTACAACCTCCCTCCCCCCAATTTCTTGCATTAGCATGGGCTGTTTGGTGTAACTAATGTCTGAGGCTTCAAACACTTAGAACACAGACAGACAGGAACACATCTTGATAATCTACTTAGTGGGTGTACTCATGTATGATGCTCAACACTTATGGTGGTCGCAAATCAAATAAACATGAATAAAATAAAAAACAAAACAAATAAAAAGGTTTTTAAACATGGAATTAAATTTAAATAATGCCTAGAGGCTTGAGTACTTTCTCCAAGCAGGGTTCACTTTTGAGGGTAGAGCTTGTGATGTAAAATAAAAGAACATTGCAAATAAAGCACTATTGGGGTAACTATCTTTGGCAGATAGAGTACTTATTTCACACAGCCTGTTTGACAAACAATTTACCAACCACAATAACTCGAAAGATAACACTGAAAAATTCTTTTTATTTTGTTGTCTGTGTTGAATTTGATATGGCACCTTCTGTATCGTGTCTTGAATCACCACTCAATTTAATGAATTGTACTACAGAATATGTAGATGAGGGGACTCATTATACATTATGAAATACGGTAGTCCTGAGGCAGGTTTTTAGTGGAATGAGGAGTTACTGAAACCAGTAAAAGAGGGTATTTTAGAGGGCAGTCGCAAGGAAACAAGGACTTATTTAAAATCTGACAATGATAACTATCTGTGTTACATTGTTTGTTTGCAATGGTAAATGTTTTGTTTTAGCTTTTAATTTTACTTTAATGAATTCCCAGTTTTAGACTCGGAATTCCCAGACACTCTATGAGTCTATATCCAATTTCCGTCTTGAATGAGACACATGTGTACGGGACTATATACAAGCTACACATACATACATGTGCATCTATTGTTTTGAAAGTACACCTGTAGTGGAATTGTGGAAAGGAAATACGGTACATCTTTTTTAAGAATTCCCCAGGTTAGCTTGCAATTTACAGCTTTCCGCCTGCCTGAAATCCCTTGATAGTATCTGACCTTTAGCAGTTTCCACATACAAACAGTGGCACTAATGTGAATTTACATACTTGTTATACTGTATATAGATGAATAATGGTCAACAGAATAGGTGTCTACAACGTCTGTATTAACTTAATTTAAGGCAGTTTGGACAACATGAATCATATGGGACTCACTTGGGTGTTTCTCCAATAACAACTTGTACATTTAATCAGGGTAAACACATGCATGAGCATCATGTGTGGCTGGATCACATAATTATGCTTTTTAATAAAAGATTTAAACACATATATTGGTTCTCAACAGGGCCTCACCCAGAGACCCGTCCACCCGTCCTGTGGACGGGTATATTCAAAAATTGATTGTGGATGGGTCCGTCCATGTCGTTTTTTGCGTGGGCCAGCCCGTCTAATGCCATTTTTACGACATCATTGAAACTGCCGCGAAGCCAGTTACAAAATCTACGGAGACTGGTTTTGAAAATCGCCTACCTGGATCGCCTGGCCAGCTCCCTGATACATGCCAGAAACCAATTAGCTAGGATAATTGTCACCTACCCACTAGGGCAACTTGCTAGAGTAATTGTTACCTACCCGCTACCGATGGCTCCTTGAAAGGCAGCCAACACTTGCATATGTCTATGTAAACTATAAATAATCCTATGTGAGGTCAACGTTAGGGCAGGGAGATACAATAAGCAATTGCCGATTACGACGCGTTCTTGGAAAACGAATGGAATTCCTCGTAATCGACATTTCAAAACGAGATTGGTGTTTTTGAATGGAATCTCAGTAAAAGCTAAGAGTAGAATCACCAACACCTTAAATGATACTGACTTTATTGGCGATATTTTGAAACAAACATGATTATTATGGAACAGTATTCATTTATTTTGGTGAATTTATGAAGATTTTTAAAACACGCATAGCAAATCGTTACGAGTGTGATGGCGCCGGTGCTACCTCGTGAGTCGTGTCAACCAAAGGCAAAGACCGTGTATCAATACAAGACGGTGCATCATGCGCTATTTCCGTTGTTCAAAGTACGTAAGTGGAGCTGTTAGTCCGCCATTCTGGAGGCACGCCAAGCCAGAACATATGCATTGACACACGTGGTAGCCTCCCAAATGGCAGACAAAAACTCAAATTGTAGACTGCCATGATTTCGCTCAGTGACGCCTCCTCTCTAAATATAGGCTCCTTGATCATGGTGTCAACCGACGTAAACAGGGACGTGGGAGGAAGGCGCTAACATAAATCGTTTTGTAATCGTTGTCTAGCTGTCCGCTAAGCGCATTGAAGACATGTTGGTAATTAAATGTAATTGTCACATCGTTATAACACGCATAAGTGTACCTATTCCGGTTTCGAACACAAAACTCGAAGGAATAACAACAGCCTAGGTTATGCTGGCTCAAAGCGATATAGCCCACGTTTCGTAGTTCAAATTCCATTAGATGGTGTCTTATATAGCGCTAGCTAAAATGAAACAGCATCAGTGATTTGAACATCCATAATTCTTAATATGATTGCTTGTGTAAATTACATTTGTCAGTGTATGTATTGAGCACTGCTGCATGAGAAACAACCAGGCATTTATGTTATTGTGTGACAGGAATTATTGTATTATCTAAATTTATTATGTAAGTTTGTTATTGTGTTGCAAATATTTCACAAATAAATGTTATTAGAAAAGTTAACCACACAGTAAACAGTATTATTTAGATGCAGAGATCATAATGTTGTGATATTTTAAATATTTGACAGAATGTATTATTTTTCTAAGTTAACTTTGAAATAAAATATTACTTTACAGAAATTGGCTTCTTTTTTCACTTTTAAACAGAAAATGCGTAATTTTATACGAAAAATGCTACTTACATTTCAGATCACATGTGAGATATGCATTTAGTCATGTTCTCTGCCTTGCCTTCCTAAATGGTAATATGTACACTGTACTTTTAGTTTATTTTTATATTTTATGATTGGACACACTAAGTATGATTACAAAAATTTACCATGCTGGTGTATATATATATATACTCATAGTTGTGTGTCCTATCGTGCATCCGATCGCGCATTCGCGTGCCCGACCGCACTTCGTAGCATGTCTGACCAAAATTTGTACTGGCAAAAATTTGATCCTGGGTGAGACCCTGGTTCCCAAGTTTTCATCTGGACATTTAATATATGTGGGAAGAAAAGAGATCTCGTTCTGTGTGGGATAGATGTGTAACCTGATGTGGATTCACAGAATGGTGGTGCCTAGTGCCTACATCCAACCTGCCAAAAAGTGTAATTCACACCAGATGAACCCATCACACTGTCTATAGCCTACTGATAGCCACTTTGCATATTAACTATAACTATAAGGACACCAGGTTGCCTTATTCATGTCCCTAATGCAGGTAACATAACACCATCAACATGTAAACATGCATCAAAGGGTACTGCCAATCACTCAAGTGTGGCATAGGTAGCCAACCTGAGCCAAAATGCTAAACTTGTGAATACAGGTTAATTAAATCAATATATTTATGAACACTGGAGGTTAGTTTACAGGGAAACCTGACACCGTTCACTGTGCTCACTGGTGTGGTTCTTAATGATCTCTGCTCAGGTGAAGAATTTGTATGCATGGATTCCATGGAAAACTTAAAGGTTCTTCTGTAATTTTGTTTTCGCTCAGCTAATTTCAGACTCATTTTGCATAGCTTGAACCTATCTACCTAATCGTTATGTAACTGGCAGAGTTACTGACAAATTAGTTCATTATTTTCTTCCATTATTCCAAAACTCCAAGTACTCTTTTTGTTCTAATTACTTTTAATGTGTTAAGTCTGTAGACCCCATTTCACCAGTGTAACTTCTATGGTGTGGAACAGCCAGCTTCCCTGCAGTGGCAGTTTCCCAAGTAGTCAGGAGACTAGTCACCAAGGGAGGGTCATACCCTGGTCACTAAGCCAGGGTTATGCAAGACAGGCAATCACAGAGTTTCAGAGAGAAGCTGGACAGATGTAATGCTCCAGTATTTTCCCACAAAGTTTCGTGTTTTTACAGAAAGAACAACATAAATCAAGGTATAAGGTGGGTGGATTGTACCAGGATTTAACTAACAGCAGATTTATGTAATGATCTCCCTATGTAAATTTAACTTTTAAGTTTCCCCACAGGAAGATCCATCAGTTGATGTGTTGACAGTGTGGGTGGAATTCCCCCAGCACTTACATATGTTGTGTGTTATGATATACACAGGTTAAATTCAAGTTTTGGTATAAGGAAGCACTATCTACACAATTACATGGTTCCTAATCTAGCAATTAGCGTGAGTCTTTAATACTCAATAGGGAGGAATAGAGTAGGGACAGCATGTTGACCAGTGGATAGACTTGACTGACAATTGAGTTTAGCAGGGTAGTAATGAGTTTCTACTGAAGGGCTATTAACGCCCAGTGTAGTGGGTAACTTATAATAATATATTGATAGGATAGGTTAGCTTAAGAGCTTTAAGCAATAAGTTGATTTATAATTGTTGTTAGCAATTACACTTATTTACAAAGCTAGACAAGTCCAGCTTATACATATGTGACACTTATCAGGTGTTCTCACAGTAGAATTATGCCACTTTAGTGCATTTTAAGGAAATTATTATGTCAGCGTACATATAATGATATAGTGTTAGTCATTACTATGTATTTGGTTTATTCATTTATAACTGATAATTGGTTATATATCAGTTACTGAGTCTTGTCAGTTAGTGCAATGCTGTGCAGTATTATATTTCATATTTTGTATACATATTGATGCTGTATTATACAGAGGAGTGCCTCAAATACATGTGTTTAATTGTAGAAGTATTACAACTGAGTATATACTTTATAGACATTTTAAGCTGATTTGATACTGTGCTAATCATATTTAGGATGTATTTGAATGTATTTCTCGATTTGGAAATACAGTATTTAAACTAATATAGACCTATGTGTTATTGATAGTAAGTCTGTCAAGGAGTATTGCCGTTTGGATATCTAGTTACAAATATCACAGGTGCTAGCCTGCTATTTGGTGTCTGAGATGATTTATATGCAAGTATCAATGTTATGCAAGGAATATTATGTTTAATGCTTTTAACAAGATTTAACTAGATTGTCACCCAGAGAATTAACTCTAGATGGCAGGTGGACAAGGAAGCCATTTGGCTTATCGAGATTCCAACCCTTTTTATTCTGAGGTATGTGTCAATTTTGTTTTTAAACATATTCAAGCTACTAGCACCAACACAATCATTAGATAGTATGTTCCATTCATTTACAGTCTTTTGTGAAAATGAGAACTTTCTTATATATCTAATCTACACTCCTCCTTTGCTAATGTAACTTCGTGTCCTCTAGTCCTTCTACCTTTCTTTACTGAAAAAAAGATTTCTATCAATATTTTCATAACCATTCAATATTTTAAACAATTCTATCTTATCTCCTCTTAACCTCTTGGTCTCTAGTGTTGTTAAACCACATTCTTTTAGGTTTATTTCATAACTAAGATCTGTATCATTTTAGTCGCTCTCCTCTGTATTCTTTCTAGCATATATCTATACCCTTCTTGCAATATGGCCTCCACGCTTGTATACAATATTCTAAATGAGGCCTAACTATTGTTTTGTACAGCAGTATTATTAGTTCTTTTTCCTTATATGCTATATTTCGATTTGATCTCCCTTTGATGCTACTATTCCGCACTGCTCTGAAATCTTCATATCAGCACTAATGATTAACCCCAAGCCCTTTCCTTTTTTAGTACAGTACCACTCATTGTATATTCTACATTTTCATTACACGTCCTGTGGGGAGGCATTTACATTTCCCAAAATTGAAAAGCATTTGCCAGTTTTCAGATCATTTGATCAACCTGTCAAGATCATATTGTAAATGCTGTCTATCTCCATCACTTTAAATACTTCTAAACATTTTTGTATCATCCACAAATTGGTGATACCTCGTCTACCCACTTAGTGATATCTTCCAAAAAACATAACAGCATGACCTCGCTTTTAGAAACCCATGTTGAGGTGGGTTTATTAAGTTATGTTGTACAAGAAAATCCACCATGTGATCTTTAATTAGGCTTTCTAATAATTTGCAAATCAGCGATGTTAAACTCACTGGTCTATAGTTATCTGACTTGTTTCTCGAGCATTTTTTTTTAAAGTAACGATATAATGTTTGCTTCTTTCCATACTACCACTCCCTCTTCTAATGACAAATTGAAAACTGTTGCAAGCGGTACGCTAATTTGTTCTACAATTTCCAATAGTAGTTTGGAAGGAATCCCATCCACTCCAGTTGATTTATTATCCTTCATAGCCCTTATTTTCTTAGCTACCATTTCCGAGGTTACAATTAAATGTCCTAAATAGTCTGAATCTGCCCCCCTGAACTTAGCCTCTGGTACAGGCAGTGAACTAATATCTTCCCTGGTAAACACTGAACTAAAATACTCATTCAGGTATTCTGCCATTAAGAATACCTCTGATATTATATTTCCAGCACTATCTTCTAGAGGACTGACCTTATCTTGAACTTTCTGTTTGCTTCGAACATACACATAAAAACTCTTGCTGTCATGTTTTATATTACTAGCTAATTGTTGTTCATAGCTTCTCTTTCTAATTTCAGCTGTAGCTTGGTTAAGTGCTTCTTTGTAAATGTTGTAGTCTTTATCATTTCCAGTACGTCTATACGACTTCCACATCATTTGTTTATAGTTAGTTTTTCTAATGGCTTCTTTCTATAAATGTTTCTTTCTGGACTGTTTCCCTTGTTTTTTCAATGGAACAAATTTATCGACGATGCACTCAATTTCACTCTTTAAGATATTCCAGCATTCTGTTGCTGTCTTATTCTTCAGTGTGTTATTCCAGTCTATCTTTGCTAACGATTTCCTCATGTCCTTATACCTTCCTTTGTTGAAATTTCTCCTATACTGCTTTTTACTATTCCTTTCTGATTTTACTTTGATGATAAAATGTATCCGTTTGTGATCACTACTCCCCAGTGGCTCACATATCTTGACATTGTCAACTAATTCATTCTATGATGACAAAACTATATCTAACACATTCTCACCCCTGATTGGTTCTAGCATATGTTGAGAAAGGACTAAAACTAAAAACGTGTGGTTCTCACTCCCAGTACTGTTCTTGTTAAATCTACTCTGTACAGATTTCCATTGTATATGCCCGTGGTTAAAATCCCCCATAATAATACAGTCCCGTTTGCTCACTTCCCTTATAGCGTTTTGTATTTTTTCATTCTCTTCTACGCTTATGTTTGGACTTCGATAAACTAACCCAACCGTTAACGTTGAGTTTCTTGTAACTATGTTACACCAAACTGCTTCTTTGTAATCTGCTTCTCTTTCTAATTTATTTCATAACTGTGGATAGATTCTTTAATATATATATATATAAAATAATAACTCCACCTCCCCTTCTTCCTATTCTATTTTTCCTAAACATTACATACCCTGTCAGTCCCAATTCGGCATCTGATATATCGGTGGTGGCCCATGATTCGGTTATACCTATTATGTGAGAGTCAATATCTTCTACCATAATGTTTAGTTAATTTCTTTTTGTTTATTATATTCCTTGCATTTAAACAAACACATTTATATCCAGCTTCAGAACAGTTTTCCAGACTGCTGATTTATTTGTGCTGTCTTTATCTATGATTCCAGTTTCACGCTTTTCTGTGAGTCCCCCCTGCGAATCTACCGGTAGTTTAAATAGATGCAATCTGTCTCACTGTCAAAAGATCACACCAGGTTCTCTGAGAAAACTGCTGCCCCCTTTCCACTAAGATGGAGGCCATCTCCCATCTCATCTGTGAATCACACCCCCTCTTCTTCATACATCTGTTCAACTAGTGCACTGATCGCCATCCTCTTGCAGTTCCTGTATGTTGCCCTCCCTTCCTCCCACTACTGGCAAAATTCCTGAGAGAATAATCTGTTCAACTCTTGTCTTCTTTAGCGTCCTCACTAACTGTCTATACTTCTGTACTATCCCAGTTGTTCCCTCCCTGTCTGCATTATTTGTTCCTACGTGTACTAGTATAGACCCTCCCTTGCCATGCCCCAATACTTTCTCTACCCTTTCAGACACATGTTCTATCCTAGCCTCGGTAGACAAAACAACGACGTCCTCCCCCTCGCTTAGTGTCTTATCTGTATTTCTCAGATTAGAATTGCCCATGAACACCCTCTCTTTTTTCACTGCCCCCTCAGTCACTGCTTCAGAGTAGCTCCTTCTCCGGTTTACATCTGTCTGGTTGTTGTTGTCTTTCCCCCCCCCCCCCCCCCGACATCTTCTCTCCAATCACATTCTCTTCTGATCCTTTTTTTCTTGTCACCTTTCCTCCTGTCATCGTCCGTTTTAACGACTTCTCTTCTATCACATTTATTCTTGCTTCCTTTCCTCCCTTCATCTTTCCTCCCATCACATTTTCTTCCCTCCTCTCCCATCCCATTTTCCCTCCCTCCTCTACGGTCACTTTCTCCCCTGTCACCTTCACGCCTGTCACGTTTTCTGTCGTCGATTCTCCAATTTCTTCCTCCAATCACCTTCCCTCCTCTAAGTCTCCTTTCCTCAGTCATCTTGCCACTACTCTTCTCCTTCAGTCTCACAGTATTCCCACCTCTCTCCCTGTCATCTCTCTCCATTCCACATGTCTCCTTGCTAATTCTCATCTCAATCCCCTTCACAATATCTGTCAACCAAAATATCTCCTTCTGCAGACAGTCTACCTTCCAACACCCCACGCACTGAAAGGTGAATCCCTCCTCCTTGGTTTTTGCCCATGACTTCCCACTGCCAGACAATGCAAAATCCATCCAATTCGGCATCTGATATATATATATCGGTGGTGGCCCATCATTCACTTATACCTATTATATGAGTGTCAATATCTTCTACCATAATGTTTAGTTAATTTCTTTTGTTTACTATACTCCTTGCATTTAAACAAACACCTATATATCCAGCTTCAGAACAGTTTTCTATACTGTTCTTTGTTGTTTTATTTGTGCTGTCTTTATCTATGCCTCCAGTTTCAGGCTTCTCTGTGAGTCCCCCTTGTGAATCTAGTTTAAATAGATGCAATCTGTCCCACTGTCAACAGATCGCAGCTGAGAAAACTGCTGCTCCCTTTCCACTTAGATGGAGGCCATCTCTCATGTACATATCTTCCCTCCCAACAAAGCATCCCCATAGATCTGTGAATCCCACCCCTCTTCTTCACATAACTGGTCAACTAGTGCGTTGATCGCCATCCTCTTGCAGTTTCTATATGTTGCCCCCCATGCTGTTGTTGAATGATCCTTTGTATCCATTGTTGCGCATGTAGTAATCACATTTTATATGTTGCAGGTTTATTTTGTATTTTAGATTCTAGTCATCATTAATATGTGTTGATCTGTCTTCATGGTAAATCCCCCATTACAGTTATGACATGCTAGCTCGTTTCTAGGAAACTGTTTAGTTTTGATGAATTCACCAAACTTATAAATTATTGACTGTCCCAGATTCAGTCAAAATTCTGCTTGAAAAATTGCAAAAATGGTAGAGTTGTACTACAGCTGGCTATTTACAGTTACACCTTCATAAATTCTGTCAATGATTTTAACGCTTAAACTAATCATGTCATCATATGAGGCATAGCCTGTGGTCACAGTGTGGTGGAAATTAACACCCTCTTAGCTGTCATTCAGTTTTCTCATCTCCTTTGCAGTTTGCAGGCCTCCAGCTGTGGTTGTCTCATGCTATTTGTCCATATGATCAGCCATCATCCAGGTTTGCTTAAGAGTCCCCAGTTTCCAATGTCCATAGTTTTACCGTTTTTTTACTAGATCAACTGTGCTGCATTCATCTTCCTGTCAACCCAGCCAGACCTGTAGGGGGTGGGGTGCTATGTTTGCATTTGTACCCCCCAGGTAGAAGAGTTCCATTTCAGGGAAAAGAGTACTTACTGCTTTAAAAGAAAAGTGTGACGTTTTGTGATCATCAGTGGGGGGCACTGTTGTTTTTTCTTCTTCTGAGCATCAGTTAAAGGGGTGCAGTTGAAGGTGTCTGATGGTTCCAGTTGGATGTTTTTGGGAGTACAGTGTAGTTACAGGTAAAACACCCACACAAACAAAGAGCTGGCTCAAAGTGACAGAATCAAAGCACAAAGTGCCAGTCTAGTTATTTAATTATTTACAAGGAAAACAATATTTTCAACTAGTTTCACCAGGTTTTATGATTGCTCCCCTGTGAATCATCGCCCTCAGTCAGTTTCACCCTGGAGGTTATAAGAGTTTACATAGCAAGAGACACTGCAGGCTGGTAGCCAGCTTTTCACAATGGGGGTTCACATTTGACCAATTCAGACTCCAGGGGGCGCCACACGTTCATGTGGGGTTATATTTTTCACAATGCAGAAGGCCCCACATGTTCACATGGGGGCTCATAATGCAGAAGGTTACATTTCTAACTGGAACAACAATGAAGTGGGTGTGAGATTAGTGGACCATGTGGTTTTGTCTTATATTCTTTCACCTATATACAAACACCACATTAGCATCCCCAGCAGGCCCATAACGAGGTTGCCTGATTAAGCCTAATTTTCACCCAAATGTATTTAAAAAAAACTAACACGCAATGATAGTATATTGTTAATATAACATAATTATTTACTCGAAACCCTTTGCCGTGTGTGCAGTTGTTTTGAATATGTTCATATTAATATAATAAACAAGGCACCGAGGAGTGTGGGTGTGCCAAAGTAATTTTTCAGAATAAACAGTTAAAGTGTGACATTTACAATCTGGTTTTCACTCAATTAATACATTATATTTATCTGATCTAATGTGCAAAACTTCCATAATTTATAATGAACATAATTAAGTTAGTAAATTAACAAACCTTTATAAAACATGAACTGTAAATAGAAGATTAGAAAAATTATTGTCCTCTTGTGGAATTTGAATTAAATTCCAGGTGTCAGACAGAAAGTACCATATCCTCTACACAACACTGACTCCAGGAAACACTAACTGTATTTTACAACTATATGGAACAAAAAATTGACATAATAATTCATAATAAAGGCCATTCACACATTCTTGCCTCCTCATCAGCGATAAGGCTCCCCTTTCTGAGATAGACAAACATACAACTAGCAGCCACAGTATTTCGGCAACCATACAGCCACACAATTACACAATTTCTCATCAGCACGCGCATTTTTAAATAGATGAAGCTAAACTTTATTGTGTATTGGTTAAATACAATTATTCGCGTTCCAGCACAATAGTTGAAAATTATGATTTGCGTTAAGCCAGATGAGTTTGTCTACCGGGTTTGCAGCTAGTAAGAAATACATTCGTTACACGCTAGTTGTTGATTGTTGAGAATAGCCTCTTTGACAGTCAGTAGTTACATTAATCAGCATACTAAAAATAAAAAGCCGCACCTCTTGTTTACCTTTTAACAAAGTTCTGATGAGAAATTGTCATTCACTTAGCATAAATAGATTACTTGGTGACAATGTTACAAAGCACAGGCTTGGCCACAGACTGGTTTGTCCATCTTCAAGACTACCTAGCAGATGACTGGCCAAAATGGGTAATTACCACTGATAAGACAAGTGGATTTTAGAGGGGACAGCTGGCCATTAGATAAACTAATAGTTCCAAGTCTAGAGGCCCACATTAATGACAATCATTGGAACAACTGGTAGTGAACCAAATTAAATGGATCAATATTAATTAAATAAATGGCTCAATTAACAAGTGCTGGTTTATCATTAAAAGATTAAAGTGACCAATAATGGCCGTGATTGACGTGAACGGCTTCCACGCAAGCCATTTCCATGCCAAAAACACCCTTTTGGTTAATTCAAGAATGGCAAACAATTATTTCTGGCTAAGGGCTTGGTACAAATACACAACTGGACCTAAATTCTCAAAACACAAGAATAAATTTTGAATAGCAAAACTTTGCAAGAAATAACACGGGGAAAACCCTTTAAGTTAACAATCTTTTCAATTTGTAAATGCTTTTGAAACATAATATATACATAAGACATATTTTACGTACTTTTTGCATAAAATTCTCATAAATTCAACAAAGTGTAGCTATTTGTAACTAATGAGTTGTGCAATATTTTTCGTATTATTTACCCACTGCAGGCGACAGCATTCAATTGTTAACATTATGCAAGTCAATTTTATAAATGTCTACCTGCTTATACAATGCCTAGCAATTTTTGTTGAGTTATTGTGAAAATGTAGTGCAAGTTTCACATGATTTTGAATCAGGCCTTTAGCCATAAATAATTTTTTGGCCAGTCTTGAATTAATAAAAAGTTGCATTTTAGCACGCAAATGGATTGCTTGGAAGCCATTCGCATTAATCACAGCCATTATTGGCCAGTTTAGTTTTTGTAATGACAAACCAGTGTCATTTGAGCCATTTATTTAATTACTACTGATTGATTTGACTTGTCTCACTATTAGTTGTGCCAAAGATAGTTAATGTAGCCCTCTAGACTTGGAACTATTAGTTAATCTAGTTGCCAGCTGGCCCGCTCTGAATTCCACCAGTCTTATCAGTTGTACTACCTGTTTGGCCAGTCATCTGCTAAATGCTAAAACCTATTAATACTACTGAAAAGCCTAAGACTAACCCAACATAAACCAAACTTCTCCTAGCTTATATTTAGCTCATATACTAATTTTACCTAGTGATAGAATGTAAATATCTACTTGCTTAAACAAGCATAGCTGTAGATTATGAAACATCAATGCTGAATTGTCATGCAATTACTCTGAAGCAGTCCTTGTTCTTGCACACGAAACTGAATTGATACACATAAATAAAAGCATGTGTATAACACTTACTAATTATTGTAAAGTATTCACCAGTTACAAAGTTCTTTATGTGCACAAATATTCTAGAAACTATTTTGCCAGAAAAAAGGTGGCCATGTTCTTGAATAATCGACATAGAGCCTGACCCTAAATCTATGTTATGGAAACAGCCTGGCTACGCCAAATTCGAATACGTTGTCTGGTGTCAATTTTTGCATTGTCATGCTAATGAAAACGATTGGATTTTGTGTGAATGGTGGTAAATGTATGCTTAATAGTGAAAACGACAAATGTAACACATTATGTGCACGCCACCTGGTGATTGTGTTGGCGTTGGATGAAAAAGTAGACTGAAAGTTCTTAATTTCAGAGATATCTAAATTAATAAAAACAGCATAGCCCCATAGGGCCTACTGTTGTTGTAAATAAAATATAATACTAAAGAAACATGTGTTGTGCATTAGGTTTTAAATATCAAATTATTTAGAACAGTAAATCAGAATGAAATTCCTTCAATCTTGGCATGGATAATCACGTGAATTTCACTGCCACACACACTATACAAATACATATATATATATATATACCAGTGTACCAGTACGTCATGCGGTGTAGAAAGTGTAGTTGCTCATGATCACCAGGCGGCACCACTGACGTGACAATTTACTGTTGGGCGAAGCTTTTGACGTATACGTAAAAAACATTGTGAATCGAGCCTGTTTTAGCGACACGAACAGCGAATGTTTGATTACTGAAACAAGAGAATCATTACCTCATTGAACGGTTGGATGTCAGTGGGTTATTGTTGGTTGGAGGCATCCAGGGAAGTAGTCACACTGCACGAGAGACAACGCCGCCCGCCCGCCCTCTGCTAGCGTGTCCTGGAAAGGACCGCTCAACCCATTGAAGACGTGAACGTCGCACTCCGGGGACCGTCTCATTGCATTTTTACGGTCACGTAGTCACTCCAAACTGTTGCTTCTTATCGAGGGGAATATATACACGTTATACAGTGAAATAAATGTGTGTGAAAACAATTATGAAAGTGATAAATTTGTGATGTAATACTGGAATATAGCATCTAGAAATAGAAATTAACTGCATAGATCGATAGTGTTGGCATCCAGTTAATTGTGTATAATGTTTATTATGTAAATATGAATTGTAATGGCTTATAAGACCATAAGTAATCCAAGTATTTTAGCCATCTAGAGGACGTACTTCACGTACAGTTGTATTGAGCTACATATAACACAAGTTTCAGTAATTCAATTTAATAACTTTATTCCAGAGTATTACGTACATCCATATAAAATATAGACTAGACTATGACTAATAACTAAATATATAGCAACTTTCGCCATTGACGACACAGTGGTGATATGTATAATGCATCACTGTTCATAAAACTAAACCCATTTTTTCTTATCAAAATTTTGCAGGTGGGTAATCCTCGTGATACAAACATATAACTAGCACTAAAATATCTAGGTTCACTGCACAACAATCTAAATACATTATTGTATGCTACACACAGTTTTCTAATTGATTATGTCGAAACTGCAGTTTTAACCGCGGAGAACAGAAAAAGAGCAAATGTCAAAGACAAGTTAATGCAGTATTTTGTTCGTCTTGAAAAGGTCCCGTGGAGGTGTTTTTGCAGGGTTATCGATGTTTTCATCGGGAGGCTGATTCGCTGCCGCCGTGGCCCGGTTGTCGCGGTTCTTGGCCGAGTCGTATTTATGACCGCCATGTCAATTAAATAGTGTCGTCTGCTTACGCTGCTGCCACCGCCCAGGGACGGTCACCTCAGTTCGGGAGTTAGGTCGACGAAGCTTGGCGGCCAACGGGACTACCATGTCGACGTCAACAGCGGAGTTTCGCGAACGGAAGAGACAAGCTCAGCTTCATCGGACCATCAGCGAAGTGGTCACTCGGGATTCGTTCTCAGCCGACGGGCGGGTTGTCGGGGTGTTGACGAGCGGCGGCGACTCCCAAGGTGGGCACGACGACCGGTCGGTGACTTGCTAGTTCAGGCAACGCTTCCGGTTTCCCCCTACTTCACTGGTAGTTGGTCTACCCGCTAATCGCATTCGCCCCGACGATAACGAGGAGGCGAAGTTAATTAGCAATCTAAATGCAATATCCCTATCTTTATGGCATGGCCATGCCATGGATGGAGGGGTTTACTCAAGTTGGTAATCGTATCGGAGTAGCGTGATAAATGTTGCGTAACAACACGTGCGATTATCGAAACGTGGTTGTCCATCTTCTGAATATATAAATCCAGGAGAATTTCAGCCAGATCAGGCTCACAAAAATAGAACTACACCTCCCAACTGTCCCATTGAGTCACAATAGCACCCCCCCCCTTCCAAGCACTAACTGCATCCCTTGAATTGTGATGCTCGCCCCTAAAATCCTACAATCTGGGAGATTTTCCTCTTCTGAGAGGGTGAGGGTTTAATTTCACAACACATCTAGGAGACTCCCTGAAAATCCGAGAGGGTTGGCAGCAACATAGTTTGACATAGTAGGTTGATTTCCAAAATGTGCTAGACGACAAACTGAACTGACATTTTAGATACAGTTGTCATCAAAAGCAATGGATGCACATGCAAGTCCAGTGTCTGTGTGAATATTCATGTTTTCAATCGCAGATACCATGTGTGTATCCCCAGCGAACTAAATCATGGACATATGAGTTGAGGTTTCACATTCATGTTGACTTAAAATGCTTCCACAATTACATTTTTCACTTGTCTTGTTTTTAGAAATATTGTGCAAAAAGGCAAACTTTCACACATTTCCCGATCAATCAATCTAAAGTCAATGTTTTAATAAATTATTTTTATATAAATCTTACAGTACATCATTATTATTTAAAACTCCCAATTTTATGGATATGTTTTGCTTGTTTTACTTTCAAAGTATCCATGTATATATATATATATATATATATATATATATGAGCACTGGTTCATTTTACACATTTGTTATTTAGTTTGAGTAAAATCCACAGACTGGCTATTACATTATTTTTAACAGGACTTGCATAGAATTATCTACAGTTTTGTTAATAACCAATTCAACCTAATATCACTTATTCATGTCTGATGTCATCATATTGAGTTAGCTACATACATGGGAAAGAGGTCACCTATAAATATAATACCACAGAATAGTGCTGAAGGGGTCATAGTCCTAGCTGTAAGCTATACCCTGACTGACAGTCACCCTAACTTTGCATAATCACCAAGGCTGACAACAATTGAAGGCTGTGATAAAGTTCAATAGGGCAGTGACTATGCAGACACTTAATTGTAGGTTCAGAAACCATTACTGATTAGATATTCAATCAGATAACACTATTAAGACTATCATAATTATGATGGAAGTTATGCTATCTGCCATATTGTGGCTAATGAACCCACAATTTGAATTTCTAGCCTGCGAAAAGTAAAACAAATTATAAACAACTCTAAATATTGGCAATGTAACAGATGCCAGTTGGCTTAACCACAATGCTCTTTCATGTTAACCATGGTCACAAGTGTCCTAAATTGAAGATGACTAATTGAGTAAACCACCTGCTAATTATTGTCACCCTGGCTGATTCTGGGTAACTGAACAGACAACTGACCTTTACAGATAATTATTATTGACCCTCATAGGCATACTTTGACCCTACACATATATATGACTTGTGTATATATATATATATATATGACTACCCTGGGGCAATACTGGATTGGAATAGACACTGTTGTTGACATTATTGTTACAGAAGTTGTTTAGCCTTAACTGTGACTGTCCTATGGCCTGCCCTCTAGGTCTGTCTGTGATAGAAAGGTCACCCTGTGAATCACAGTAACATTCTTGGGTATTAATCAATATTGTGCCACTGGGCTGGGTGGTTGCATTGCTGCAAGCATCTGCCTCTCAATGATACTAGTGGGACACTCATGATTTTGACATTGTTATCCAATAGGCCAACTACACAGTTTTATTTGTGCGTTAGCAAAGCTAGTTAAGCTTCATGTTTCTCAGTCCTCATAAACTACAATTAGTGCACAGTACTGAGTACTTGTTCATCTGGGTATGAGTCTATAATGAGATGTCATATCACAAATGTTAATTAATGATTTACCCCAGGGTTGATGTCAGTGACTCTAACAGAAAATTGATGTAAATGCTAGTTTAAGAAATGACCCGTTCAAAGTTAATTTGTTTCCCTATTAAACCAATAATGGTTCTGAAATTAGTGTCCAAACCCAATATAGAAAATAGTGGTTTGAAAATTATAATAATAATTGCAGAACTATAGTAAGCTATTTAGAGTAAGTGTCAGTAAAATCCATTATGACCACAACTTGGTTACTACAACAAGCAACGGCTAATTCTTAAAACATCTGCCCTTGTTCTTGTTTGGGCACGTTTGTAAAAATAAATTGCATTAGAACTATAGTTTAGTCAGGGATTGTTTGTGAAGCGCTATCATCTGTTGGAAGTGTTGTTACTATACAACTAGCAGACATGGGGTTAAATACATTGAAAAGTATTTAAATGTAAATGCAAATACTTTTGACATTTCAAATGCAAATACATTTTGTTTGTCATATGCAAATACGTTTCAAAAGTATTTCAAATACTTTTCTAATTCTCTTGACATTCTCGTGCCCGTGCATAATAAATAATGACAAAAAAGAGCTATACTTGACCATTGTTTATTCAGAATTAAGGGAGTTCATTGAGTCAATAGTACCATGTTATAATTGGTTACACATTGTTAATGTTTCCCCTGTGATGGGTTAATCCTGTTTTCCATTTCCTGTGCCCACTGATGTACTGCCTTTCAATCAAATTAGATTAAGCCACACACAGTCAATTAAATGCTTGCTAACCTGACCCCATGGCAGGCCAGCTGATACACTGATCATTCAACTGACAATGACCCAAGTCAAAGCTTGCAACTGGCTGCAGTTGGTCAGCTAATAAAAGAGCTATAGGAAGGCCAGTTTTCTCTCAGTGAATGTCATCCCTCGGTGATCACATAAGTAACAAGAGTGACCTGTTTCAACTGCCTAGACCAAGCAACAATGTCATTAAGCACAGCTGTGATAACAGTTTTCATTGACATAATTAAATGCTATATGTATTTGAAAAGTATTTGACTTCAAATACTTTTCAAATGTATTTAAATGCAAATGCAAATATTTTTGGCTCCAAATTTTCAAATGCAAATACTGGATCAGTCGCATTTAAATGCATTTGCATTTCACCCCATGTCGGACAACTAGTCTCTCACACACTTGACTTGATCAGTATTTGCACTGGTTACTGGTACTTCAAAAACTTAGTGTGTTGTGAAAGCATGCATTTTAATGCAAGCCCTGTTTGAACAATATGTGACCATGGAATGCTAAGTTATACAACATGTGACATCTCTAGAAGGGGGGCTGATATCTGGAATGGGGAATTAAATGGTATGTAGAGTTTGTAAACCTGGGTGCAAGGAAGTAGATATCTGAGATCCCTGTAGTAACCAGTAAATATTACTGATTACTAATTGTTATCAGGAATATGACAGTAATGTGTATGTATGACTGTATGTGGGTTCGTCTTCACTGCTGGTGACACTTGGGGAGGGTGCAGAAAATTAATGAAACTACAGTAAAAGCATTCTTTATTTCAACATATTGTACTGGTTTTAATATGAACACATATTAAAGAGGCAGTATGAGCTGCAGAAACAAAAATGGTTTTGTATGTTGTTATTCATCAGACCTAAATCGCCGAGTGTCACACTAAAATGGCTGCCAAAAATGGGAATTTTGTTACCAATCATGTTCAGTCTAAACCTTAACCAACTTAGGCGGTAGAATGATATGTGCTTTGGAGCTAAATGTGACAAGGAGAGCCAAAACAACATGTTGACACAATGAAAGCAAACTGTGTGCAACAGAGGCTGAATTATTGGCTGTTAAATTAAGCATAATGCTTGTGACTACGTGTGTCACAACATGTCACAAGTGCTACCATATAGTTTTTTTAATGCAAGAGCTGCTTTGACTGGGAAACATGCAGCTTCAGCCCAGTACTTCAAACTTATGAAGATTCCGTTTAAAAAATAATAAACAACAACATTGTGTCACATTTGTCACAAGCATTACCATATTTTTTATTTGTGGTTAAATACATCTTTCAATACCTGACTTTAAAAAAGCATGGCGCGACTGTGCATTTACTTTGGTCCTAACACCAAAACTGATGACGTAGTTCAGCAAATATGTGTTGAACATAATGCACATTCGAACACTGTTGCCGGTGTCACATTTTCACATGGACGTCACAAGCATTACCACTGAAGAAAATGCAGCAAAGTGGATCTTCATCATAAACCATCAGTGGTCAATAAATGTTGAATATGTATTACTGTGCTTTTATCAAGGTGGGGTGGCTCCCGTGCAGGTGACAATATATGTCTTAACGGGAGTCTCCCCGACCTTACATATTATTCTTATTAACAATGTATAAATATATTGTGTAATAGTGTTCTCCTTTCTGTACCTCTATATCACATGAGACGAAGGCTGACACAGCCTGGCCCTGTTTTATACATGATTTAGCATTTTTGTACATGTTGTATACAACTTTCAACACATTACCATTAATACCGCATGAAATTATCTTAGACCACAGGGAGGACCGGTCTACTAAATCAAATGCTTTCTTATAATCGATGAAGGTACAATAAAGCCTTTTGTGTCGAGACAAATACAATTCAACCAATACCCCTATTTGAACACTGCCTGTTCTTCACCTATTACATTCGCTTTGTTTAGGTATGTGGTCAGTCTGGTGTTCTGAACAATCACTAAGGATTAATGAACACTTGTGCAGAATGTCACCCACTTGGCAGGTTTAATTGATCTATTCAGCAATTCAAGGACACTGCTTAGGACTCACTCTGGACACTGTCACTCACAGTGTTGTGTAGTGTCTTGGTGCATTGAGCTAATCAGCTTGACCATGAATCAGTGGTGGCTCTGGTGCTTTAGAGGATGAAGGATGAATCCAGTTGTTGGCAGTGAACACTAGTGCTGAGAGGATAGATTACCACCTACCAGTCTCCAAAGCTCTATATTTTCCAAAAACTGTTCAGTAATTTGTTTTCTAATTTTGTATAGAGTGGTGGGGTACTGCCACTATACACAAGAAATCTGTATTTTATTGAATCATTCTAAGGGTACCTCAGGGCCCCCCAAAATGCTTTTCTGCTGCTCTATCCTGCAGTCCCAAATGATCTCTATTTATAACAGACAGATAGTATTTTTTTACCATCATAAGTACATAAACTACAATATAATATTCATTGCAAGGTCAGGGAGGCTCCCATTAAGACACTTATATGCAGCTATCATGGGAGCCACCCTACTGATGTAACTGGATAGTGGACTTTGCCCTGATCATTTACTAGGCTGTGAGTGGAGTAGCCAGCTGTAAATCTGTGTATTGGTCTTGCCTAATTAATTTTCTTTAGTGTACCTTTTGTTCTCAAATAATCTGTCCTCTTAGTTTTACACATGAAGACATAATGTGACAACTTGAAAAGTTTTTGTAGCAGCACATTTGTACTTCCAGTGTATTATTGCAAAATAACATACACACTGTATGTAATATTTCCATGCAATCCATTTGCATATGTAATATAAAACTTCAACAGCAGTTTTCTTCATTTTCACTTTTTGACCCCTACCATGTTCAATACGCCATAACTTTGCCAATTTTTGTAGCAGTCATAATTTTTGAAACTAAAAGCACCCTACCCAACCTTTACAAGAATGAAAGAAAACAATATTACAATTTTTCTGACTTATCACTCATTTGGTCAGCTGGGGTCACATATAGACGTATTAGTCCAGAGGACTTCAGGGCCATGTGGCCCATTTTTAGTCCTTTGGCCGAAGGTCCAAGGGAATATTGCCATCACTCTGCGTCCGCCATCCGCCGTTAGCTGCCGTATCTCAGAAACCGTTCAGCAACTTTTTCTCTAATTTTGCATATACATTTCATGTGGTAGTGTCACTGTACACAAGAAATCTGTATTTGATTGAATCATTCTAAGGGCACCTAATGACCCCCAAAAAAGGACCCCAAAACTGGTAAATTGTCACATTTTGCCTATTTAAAAAAAACTCTTAAGTAACTTTTTCTATAATTTTGCATAGACATTTCATATGGTAGTGACACAAACAAATCTGTATTTGATTCGATCATTCTAAGGGCTCCAAATGTCCCCTAAAATGCTAAATTAGTTAACTAAATGGTCTACTGTTCAGCAGCTCTAGCAGGCTTCCAGTCCTTTTGTTCAACTAATCCCTTTTCCCACAACATCTGTCACACCTCACTTTGGCTGGCTGGTTAATGTGTAACTAATCTGTAATTGGTCACTGGCAAAGGCTTGGGTCACTGTGGCTGGTGGTAGGAAGTATGACTAATTTGTAATTGGTCACTGGCAGAGGCTTGGGTCAACAAACACAGCACCTTGTACCAGAAACAGAACACTATTCCCCTTCCCAAAACATCTGTCACATGCGGAGTCTGTGTCTTGTATGGATATATATTGTTATGCAGTTGTTTTATATAAGCAGAAAGTTAATTGAAATTAGTTATTCTTAGGCCACAGAAAAGTAATTCCCGGTTTCTCATTGATGCATGTATTAAAAAATATGTGCCACAACATTTTATTTTCTATTATAATTATTCCTCTAAATGCAAGACGTGGTGCAATAAGTGAACAGTAAACATGTCAACATTTTACTTCCATCATAACCCTTAATGATCCGTAACTATGATTCACAAAAAAACATTTGATTAATAATTACCTACAGGGTTGTTTGATTTAAGCCGGGCAGAAACTGTTTTTGCCTGGCAGAAACAGCAACAATAGGAAATACATGCCATTGATAGGCAAAGGTGTTCTTTTTATAGAAAATGTCAGTTTCTTTCTGTACCTGTCTACGTATGATAACCATTTGTCCGCTCACAATAAACATCACATGAATGATAAAAGGAAGATCACTGCCACTTAACTTGAGGATTATTATTATTATAAAACTGCTCTGCTACTGCTTGGTGGACAGTTAGCTGCAACTGTCTTTGAGTTTGTTTACATTTTGACAAACTACTATTATAGAGTACTAATTTTTGAATGAATCAACATTTTGAGAATGCATGTCATTGTTTGCGGTGTAACTTTTGTATGTTTCATTTTCTGCTGCTATAAGTTGCGTTCATCTGAAAGATTATTCAATTACCTATCCAATGGTAATAAATATGTTGTGGTGTTGGAAATATATAGCTTTGGTATATTGTACACGAGGGTTGTGATAGGAAACTATTGGACATTGCGACAGTCCAGAAAGACAGTATGAGATGTGTCGCTCAATATATGAAGTATGACTTTCAGATACTTCATTTTGTAATGCTATGGATTATGATGGGCCTCTCCATTAGCTCCCTATATATTTATGTGAAATATATCATTGTCATTAAAATATTTCAGAACAGGCTAACGCTGAGCTGCAACTGTCTTTGAGTTTGTTTACATTTTGACAAACTACTATTATATAGCACTAATTTTTGAATTGGCATGACTAATGCTAATATATCCCACAAAATGACTTCTATGGGAAACAACGATGGTGTAAATTATCATCCCATTATTCTTACTGACAAAGACCTGTAAGTTAGGTGAGTAACACCTTCCAAGTTCTGACAGCAGGACACCGCCTTCGGTGAAGGCGAGACAAAAGTTTGACAAAGCCTTCAAGTTCAAATGGTCTATCACCATCCAGCTGACCCATTTTAAATTTTCTTTAGACTACCTTTTGCTCTCAAATAATCTGCCCTCTTAATTTTATACATAAAGACATAATCTGGCATAACTTTATACATTTTTGTAGCAGCACATTTGTATTTAAAGTGTATCATATATTTATCACTTGTGTGCACATTTTCTTAAACAAGACATTTTCTGCAATCTTGCTACATGCAAGATTGCAGCTCACCCAACTCTCCTGCAAGGTTTCTACAACCACTAGAAATCGGCCTAAATAGCAGAGTATTGGGATAAAATTCAACAGTATTTTTTATCAAACTGTCATCCTTAGGTTTGAACAGTCACCCTGAAGTACCAGGTAGGTATGTTTGACAATGCTTTTTTGCATGTCAAAATGGAATCTGTGTTATCCTGATCATTTGGATACTTGACATATTTCTGTATGATGAAAAATTAATTGAGATATGGCCATTTTCAGGTGGGATGTGCTGCACTGTAAAATTTGGTCATTCGACCCAATCAAAATTGAAGATTTTTGTATTTTCAGGGTTCTGTATCTGATTAAGTATAGTCCTGTGCAAGCTAAAAAAAATTATGCACAAACTAGGTACTGATGGTAATAATTACTGCAAATTATGGTGTTCTAAGTCTTCATTTTACAAATCTATGGGGGTGTAAACATGGCGAACCGTTAAATATGTCAAAATATACCGTTTTGAGGCATTTTCAACCCTTATTTTCTCAGAAACTATTAAAGATATTGCAATAAATTTTTTCAAGAGAACTCAGGTTAATGTGTTCTATTAAATGGTTTAATTACTTTTGAGATATTTTGAAGTTGAAATTTTTGTTGGTTTGAGTAATTATCAACTATAAAAACAAGTCCTATGCTATTCTGATTTGTGTCATGTAAATTTTGTTGTTGTTTATATTTATTGGGTGACTCCTGTTGCTAGCGATATTATATATCTTAATGGGAGTCTCCCAACCTTATCTATTACTTGTGTTATTCGTTGTAAATATGTATCATACTTATAGGTCAAATAAATTGGTTCTGAGTAATGGCAGTTTGTCCAGCACTATGTCCAGCCATTATGCGAACAAACAGCAGATATTGCTTGTTTACACAACCACTAAGAGTTTCTGTATTGGTAGTAATTTCATACATGTTTCACATAACACATGTGTTTGTATATCTTATTGAGCAGTTGGAAATAGTTTGCAATAAAATGGGTTGAATGTTGAAGGTATGGAGTAGTGTTAAGATGAGCGCTGAAACAAGCAAGTTCCAATGAAAAATAATCTAAATAAAACATAATTTAATGCAGAGGAAAGAATACATGGTAAAGGAATCATCTGTAACTACTGTTCTAAAATGGAAAACTGCATTATTATATCATTTTGTCATTTTTCCCATGTCTTTAGGCAATAATTAAGTTTGATTGCTCGTTATGGTAGTGAGATTGCTTGTAATGTTGAAGTGAAATATACTCAACAAGTTGTATGCCTTTCTACTTACTAAGTACTTGTGACATAGTTACTTACCTGCACTAGTTGTCATGTGTTGGACACTTAAAAGCTTTACAAACATCTGCAGTATTGTCCATATCAACTGAGCATATATGTTTAAAATGAATTATTACCAGTCAGTGCATTAAGTTATAGCAAACCTTTCTGCTAAGTAAAACAGTGCACCTGGTCTTGTGAAGTCATTTACATGGCAATCACAGAGATGTGTACAGAAGACACACTCGGTACTTACATTAAAAAACCTTGATGTCTTGATTACTGCACTTGTACTTTGTTCCTCTTAACTTGATCTATGTGCACAATGACGGCGTTTGCTACTGTTAGGTCATCATAAGTCATTTAAGCCTCCAGTAGTGCAGCACTGCAGCAGTTTGTGGGCAGCTATGGATTGTGCCATGGAGGACATAGACGTCTTCATTAATACCCAGTGGAAGGAGAACAAGACTCTGAGGAAGCGTTGCTTGCTTCGAACGATCAGCAAGGTTGCTACTCTGAACTCCTTCTCGGAGGAAGATCGCGTTGTTGGTGTCTTGACAAGTGGTGGAGATTCGTCAGGTTGTAATCTCAAACAATCAGTGAGATAAAAGCAGGGTTAACAGGTTTTTTAAGTAAGGTAGCATAGGTTAAAGATATTCCAGATTGTGCTGTTAGAGTGCGTCATGCAGTGTGTTCGGATAGTGCGTGCGTGCGTGCGTGCGTGCGTGCGTGCGTGCGTGCGTGCGTGACAAGATGTGATTGTTAGGACTTTGGTTGTACATTGTGACCCTCTGTGTCACATTGAAGCGTCCAGGGGTGACATTGCGGCCCTTCGGTGTCACCCAGTGTCTCTGTGCCAGTAGTATAGCAAGGCATACATGTTACTGATCAGTGTTGGCAGCATTGAAGCAACTTTTTAATATCGTGATTGAAAACTAAATATGAACTTACACACAACCAAAATGGCTGATAATTGAACTAATGTTACAAGAGGGTGTTGACTGCTATTTTTGACCCACGTACATATTTCTTTAAACATATATTAATACAAGAAAACAAAACTACAAATACACCTGTTATTTTGGATGTAGGCAACATTGATTGCAACATTTTAATTTAAGTATTGTTGTTCATTATATATGAAGAAAATGGAAAATGCTCAGAATTTCACAGATTTGCATAAACAAACATATCTTTCTTTGTTTCCATGCACCAGTATAGGTTTTTACATTAATATTATGTTAATATAATTTTAGCTGTACACTACCAGGGTATATAAAATTATCTACACCCTGTTACCTGTATAAGAGTATATAGATTTTTACTATTAATGTTGTACATGTTTGGTTGCAGGAATGAATTCTGCCGTGAGGGCAGTAGTTCGCATGGGCATATATGTCGGCTGCAGAGTCTTCGTCATTAAAGAGGTACGTTCCCACTTCATTCAGTTATAATGCTATTAGTTATAATTCTTATAGAAGATATTCAACTGAATAGTTTAGCATTGATAGTATTTCATCAAGGCATTGTTGCAATGTCTTAACAAATGAATACTTATGTATTTGTGCATGTATGCCATTTTTTTATTACCCCTGTTGACTGACAATGCTTGCCAATTTTGAGAATTCTTATCTAGACATGTATACAAGTTGCCCTTTCAGTGGTTCAAATGCCCTGGTGTTCCCTCTCAAGGAATACAAGCGTCTGACCCTCACATTGTGTGTACTCTTGTGTTTGATATCCAGGGCACATTTGAAGTGTGTCTGCATGTTTGAACTTACATGCAATATTTATATATACATACCAGGACATGTTGTATTGTGTATTCACCCATCATGTTTGTGTGTGGGGGGCTACCAGGGCATTGTGTATAGGGTGTGACGAGATTCCGCGCGAGTGGAGCAGACTGGTGACACGCACAATTATTACCCACTGATTTTAGCATTGCAGAAGCCAGGAAACAGTTGTTGACATTTAGGTTATTAGTTTATTGTAGCTTTGTTAATTGTGTTATGGGATCGTCACAGTTTTATATGAATTATACATCAGGGAAATTAAAAATTCAGAGAAGCCAGGCAGCAGTTGATGGCGGTCATATACTGAAAATAGTTTTTGATCCCAAAATGTTTTCATCCAAATGGAATAGTTACTAATATTTAGTTAATGTAACAAGATCCAGTACATAGTAAAATATGAAATATAACATGGATTACATAACATGATTACCATTTATATAAGAAATGGGAGTTAAAACGAGATAAACCGGATTTTTGCTCGTCATAAAACTGTGAATGTTGAAATGCTATAAGTTGTTATTTCACACAATCACCAAAACGTATGCATTAGTTCAATAACATGTCGTACTGGGTGAAGGAATGCATACTTGTCATTGTCAACATAGTCACCATCATGACTCGTCAAATCATGATAACAATTCAATTAAGGTGCACGATTACCACAAACATTCTCTAAGTTTTTCCCACTGCTTCAACTTGTGATCATTTGTCGGGCACCGGAAAAAAGAACATGATTTGGAAAAACTCCGCTGATTACAACCAAAAACAAAACATATCCCCATCATTTAAGCTGGCATGAATGGAGTCGATGTCACCAGATGACCCCAGATCGAAAACGAGACGTGAGACTTACAGGCCCTAATCACCCATCATGTTTGTTGTGCAGGGCTACTAGGGCAGGGTGTATTGTATTGCATATTCACCTATCATGTTTGTTGTGCACGGCTACTAGGGCAGGGTGTATTGCATATTCACCCATCATGTTTGTTGTGCACGGCTACTAGGGCAGGGTGTATTGCATATTCACCATCATGTTTCTTGTGCAGGCATGGTGTATTGTGCAGGATCCTGTATACCTTTTTGCCACATGTGCTCAAAACACCCATGCAAAAAAGTGTCTGAGAAATCAGAGAAAATTGAGAGGTACTTCTTTAGAATCCGGGCCCACCTCGATTTTGCCTGAATTTGACATGTCGATGCGATAATCAAATCATTACACATCATCCCATGCCTATTTATGCTATAAAAATATTGCGTCTTAGCAGATTTTGAGTCCCAAATAGCACTTCAGTTTTCTCCAGTCTGCACCCAAACACAGACAATGGCCGCCCAGACAACTAACTGAACAATGGCCTGAATGGAGTTATTTAAATCACATCTTACATTGATGACAGGACCCTAACAATAGTCTAATCAGTACCCTTGTGCCTTGTCTACCCCTTGCCGGTTGTTGACATTATTTATAAGCTTTAGACGAGTACCGTGGACAGCTTTTGTTGCCACCGACACGATATTATCGCCCATTATCAACTTTCAAGTCTTGCCAAGCAAAGTGCAATCTGTTCGTATCTATACAAATAATATCCATCCATACATCTACACCAAATGCATGTTTTTAAATTGATGTATGTTTGCTAAATATTACAATTGAAGTACATTGTAAATGAAAAATATAAATTTTTTAAAGAATGTTAATAAATCATGCCTCCATCACTAAGGCTCACATATAGTACATTCATTACAAATTCCCCCGTCACCGGGGTCATAAAGTTTGAAAAAAAGACAATGCTATGTTCTAGTCTTACCTTGTAATAGTCTCACTGTATAGTATAATTTAATTGGGCTAAGTTAATTAGGTGATTTACTCACAACTTATAATGTAATTTCCTCTCAAAAGACTGATGCAGTCTTAACCACAGACTGAGTGAGGCTATGCCATACATCTGTGCATCAGTTGATCAATTAGTTTTTTTTAAATGTCTAATCAGCATGGTTCTTTGAATATTTTTAATTGGTGCTCTCTCATGTGAATTGCTGTCCCTCAATGTCACAAACTGCTGCATCGTATTTCTCCATTAGAATCTCCACATCCTTGGAGCAGTAGACTAGTATCATGACCAGTCCACAAAATACGGGGCACACCTACCCAGAATGTATCAAGTTTTGTAATGTTACTGATTTTGAATGAACTGAACATTTCTGAGCATGTTGATATTGATGGTTATATATCATGTAGCAAGAAATATGTCACACAGACAGTCCTGAATAGAATTCAAACAAGTTAAATGATAACATGATTGCATGCCTAATATTTTGTTAATGTTCACATTTACCAGGTTATTCAAGAGTATCATTCAAATTAATTAATACAATTTTAATCAGCTGATTTGGGGCATATAACATTTCATAAGGGCACATAGTTCTATCTCTGATGTGCCCAAAGGACACACGCATGTCTTTTTTTAGATCGATCTCTGATTGTGTATTCACCCATCATGTTTGTTTGTGCAGTGTTATCAGGGCATTGTGTACTGTGTATTCACCCATCATGTTTGTTTGTGCAGTGTTATCAGGGCATTGTGTACTGTGTATTCACCCATCATGTTTGTGTAGTGTTATCAGGGCATTGTGTACTGTGTATTCACCCATCATGTTTGTTTGTGCAGTGTTATCAGGGCATTGTGTACTGTGTATTCACCCATCATGTTTGTGTAGTGTTATCAGGGCATTGTGTACTGTGTATTCACCCATCATGTTTGTTTGTGTAGTGTTATCAGGGCATTGTGTACTGTGTATTCACCCATCATGTTTGTTTGTGCAGTGTTATCAGGGCATTGTGTACTGTGTATTCACCCATCATGTTTGTTTGTGCAGTGTTATCAATGCATTGTGTACTGTGTATTCACCCATCATGTTTGTTTGTGCAATGTTATCAGGGCATTGTGTACTGTGTATTCACCCATCATGTTTGTTTGTGTAGTGTTATAAGGGCATTGTGTACTGTGTATTCACCCATCATGTTTGTTTGTGCAATGTTATCAGGGCATTGTGTACTGTGTATTCACCCATCATGTTTGTCTGTGTAGTGTTATAAGGGCATTGTGTACTGTGTATTCACCCATCATGTTTGTTTGTGTAGTGTTATCAGGGCATTGTGTACGGTGTATTCACCCATCATGTTTGTTTGTGTAGTGTTATCAGGGCATTGCGTACTGTGTATTCACCCATCATGTTTGTTTGTGTAGTGTTATAAGGGCATTGCATACTGTGTATTCACCCATCATGTTTGTTTGTGTAGTGTTATAAGGGCATTGCGTACTGTGTATTCACCCATCATGTTTGTTTGTGCAGTGTTATCAGGGCATTGTGTACTGTGTATTCACCCATCATGTTTGTTTATGCAGTGTTATAAGGGCATTGTTTACTTTGTATTCACCCATCATGTTTGTTTATGTAGTGTTATAAGAGCATTGTGTACTGTGTATTCACCCATCCTGTTTGTTTGTGCAGTGTTATCAGGGCATTGTGTACTGTGTATTCACCCATCATGTTTGTTTGTGTAGTGTTATAAGGGCATTGCGTACTGTGTATTCACCCATCATGTTTGTCTGTGCAGTGTTATCAGGGCATTGTGTACTGTGTATTCACCCATCATGTTTGTTTATGCAGTGTTATAAGGGCATTGTTTACTTTGTATTCACCCATCATGTTTGTTTGTGTAGTGTTATAAGGGCATTGCGTACTGTGTATTCACCCATCATGTTTGTCTGTGCAGTGTTATCAGGGCATTGCGTACTGTGTATTCACCCATCATGTTTGTTTATGCAGTGTTATAAGGGCATTGTTTACTTTGTATTCACCCATCATGTTTGTTTGTGCAGTGTTATCAGGGCATTGCATACTGTGTATTCACCCATCATGTTTGTTTGTGCAGTGTTATCAGGGCATTGTGTACTGTGTATTCACCCATCATGTTTGTTTATGCAGTGTTATAAGGGCATTGTTTACTTTGTATTCACCCATCATGTTTGTTTGTGCAGTGTTATCAGGGCATTGCGTACTGTGTATTCACCCATCATGTATGTTTATGCAGTGTTATAAGGGCATTGTTTACTTTGTATTCACCCATCATGTTTGTTTGTGCAGTGTTATCAGGGCATTGTGTACTGTGTAGTCACCCATCATGTTTATCTGTGCAGTGTTATCAGGGCATTGTGTATTGTGTATTCACGCATCATGTTTGTTTGTGCAGTGTTATCAGGGCATTGCGTACTGTGTATTCACCCATCATGTTTGTCTGTGCAGTGTTATCAGGGCATTGCGTACTGTGTATTCACCCATCATGTTTGTCTGTGCAGTGTTATCAGGGCATTGTGTATTGTGTATTCACGCATCATGTTTGTCTGTGTTATCAGGGCATTGCGTACTGTGTATTCACCCATCATGTTTGTCTGTGCAGTGTTATCAGGGCATTGCGTACTGTGTATTCACCCATCATGTTTGTTTATGCAGTGTTATAAGGGCATTGTTTACTTTGTATTCACCCATCATGTTTGTTTGTGCAGTGTTATAAGGGCATTGTGTACTGTGTATTCACCCATCATGTTTGTCTGTGTAGTGTTATCAGGGCATTGTGTACTGTGTATTCACGCATCATGTTTGTCTGTGTAGTGTTATAAGGGCATTGTATACTGTGTATTCACCCATCATGTTTGTTTGTGTAGTGTTATAAGAGCATTGTGTACTGTGTATTCACCCATCATGTTTGTCTGTGTAGTGTTATCAGGGCATTGTATACTGTGTATTCACCCATCATGTTTGTCTGTGTAGTGTTATAAGGGCATTGCGTACTGTGTATTCACCCATCATGTTTGTTTGTGTAGTGTTATAAGGGCATTGTGTACTGTGTATTCACGCATCATGTTTGTTTGTGTAGTGTTATAAGGGCATTGCGTACTGTGTATTCACCCATCATGTTTGTCTGTGTAGTGTTATAAGGGCATTGTGTACTGTGTATTCACCCATCATGTTTGTTTGTGTAGTGTTATCAGGGCATTGTGTACTGTGTATTCACCCATCATGTTTGTCTGTGTAGTGTTATAAGGGCATTGTGTACTGTGTATTCACCCATCATGTTTGTCTGTGTAGTGTTATCAGGGCATTGTGTACTGTGTATTCACCCATCATGTTTGTCTGTGTAGTGTTATAAGGGCATTGTATACTGTGTATTCACCCATCATGTTTGTTTGTGCAGTGTTATCAGGGCATTGTGTACTGTGTATTCACGCATCATGTTTGTTTGTGCAGTGTTATCAGGGCATTGCGTACTGTGTATTCACCCATCATGTTTGTCTGTGTAGTGTTATCAGGGCATTGCGTACTGTGTATTCACCCATCATGTTTGTCTGTGTAGTGTTATCAGGGCATTGTGTACTGTGTATTCACCCATCATGTTTGTCTGTGTAGTGTTATAAGGGCATTGTGTTCTTTGTATTCACCCATCATGTTTGTTTGTGCAGTGTTATCAGGGCATTGCGTACTGTGTATTCACCCATCATGTTTGTCTGTGTAGTGTTATCAGGGCATTGCGTACTGTGTATTCACCCATCATGTTTGTCTGTGTAGTGTTATCAGGGCATTGTGTACTGTGTATTCACCCATCATGTTTGTCTGTGTAGTGTTATCAGGCCATTGCGTAATGTGTATTCACCCATCATGTTTGTTTATGCAGTGTTATAAGGGCATTGTCTACTTTGTATTCACCCATCATGTTTGTTTGTGCAGTGTTATCAGGGCATTGCGTACTGTGTATTCACCCATCATGTTTGTTTGTTTGTGCAGTGTTATCAGGGCTTTGTGTACTGTGTATTCACCCATCATGTTTGTCTGTACAGGGCTACCAGGGCATGGTTGATGGAGGCGACTGCATTGTGGAAGCCACATGGCGATCTGTCTCCAACATCATGCAGAAAGTATGTCGAAACATTAACTGTTGTTTATTACTTTCTGAAAATAATTCATACAGTAATAACAGACTTCTGTAGCGGCTTTTTCCTCATGTACCTGAGCTCAATATTATATATGTTACAGTTAATATTTGTATATATTTTGTATGTCTGTATAATTAACCCTGCAGGTGACCAATGGTAAACTTCCACGGTGTACACAATTTGGAGTTATTTGTAGGGGTGCTTTTAAAAAATCACAACTTCGCTAATACGTATCGCAGAAATATGATTGAGCTACCATTTTGTTGGCAAAAAGATCCTTTATTATTATGCAGTGATGATGTTTGCATAACATCAAATAATCATGAAGATATAACTGTTTAAAGTTTATATAAAATAAATGCAAAACAATATTTTTTCACCCTACTACTAGCTAATTTTCGAGTGGTTGTATGTGTCAGTGTCCAATTAGAGAAATGTAGCCATGTATATAAGCTAATGAGTACAGAAAAAATGTATCAATTATACTCAAAAGTTTTTTATATGAATTTTTTAGGTAGACCCATGTAAAATTTTGACTATTCTTCATGAACGTCAGAACGAGGGTAAAGTAGAAACCCAAGTTTGCCTAGTGACAAAATAATTATTCAGCGGTTGTATGTTCATGCATGCAGTGTGACAAATGTAGCTATATATTTCAGCTGCATGATGATGAAAACTAGACTCAGATATATTCAGAACTTTTCATTTTATTGTATTTTTTGTAGAACGTTCAAATACAACCAATACGGCAATAGGCCTACGACAGTAGGCCTACTGTTGCTCGCCATGGCGCACCTGTCCAATAACATGACGTATATCTTATAAATGTCCTTACATATCAATAAAGTAAGTAATACCTACAGTTCCTAATTACACACATATATATGTCATCAGGTTATAGGACATGTATTTGAACTCTGAATGCACTATATCCTTCGCTGGCAGACCGAATAGGCCGGCCAAATCAGCCCAAGTCCGGGTGCAAGACAGCGATGTCCGACTCGCCAGCAACTTGCATAATATCCACTTCAACACAGCCCCCAAAGTCTGTGTAACTGTCTGAACTAGTATAATAATTTGATCCACAAATACTGTCATGTATTTTGCTGATATATTGACGCGGACATTTGAAATAATTCAACTTATATCATCGAAGCGAGACAAAAAACATGGCGGACTTTCGTCGTGATGCAATGAAACCAGCATAAACAAGAAGACGTTTTAGAGCCATGCGCTGATTGGTTGACTGTTGATTTATTTATTTGGACAGACCAATCGTTGGGCTTTCCATCGGTGCCTCCATTTCCCTGTTTAGACCATATGAATGGGAATGTAAAATCCTGACGCAGAGCATAGTAAAATCGGCCATATTTGGGCATCTACTACTACGACATTTTAAAGCTTGGTTGTGATTTGCTATTACTGAATCATGACGCGATACAACTCTGATAAAAATGCCACAGGAAGAAGAAGAATTCAGCTTTCCAATGATACCTCGCTTTCCCCTGTCAGTTGCTAGTGACGGAAATGAAAATGTTTTGAAAAGTGATACTGAATCGGGCCGAAATTCAGCTGGGACCAGTTTTGCGTTGATCGCACGGGCCGAATTTGGCCCAGTGGCCACCTGTAGGGTTATAAAAAAAAACAGTGTGTTACAATGTAATTGAAGTTTTTTCTGTTGGGATGGATAGAAGTATCCTTTTCTGTAATAATGGACAAACAAATCTAATTCAGCCAAATTATTGTGTTGCTGGAAAATAATTTCACTTTCTAGTAAAAGTAAAATATGAATACTAGAAAGTGTTTGCAAGAGCCCTGATCTCGAATCCTATCCTGATCACGCCATGCACCCACTTTGATTGTCAACCAATCAAACCGATAGCGATTGGGATAACGAAGGGAGTTGAGATCTAGGTGCAAGCTTGCTCTATTGTTTGTCAGTACCAATACCTAGTCTTGTTTGTGTTGTAGGGTGGTACAATCATTGGCAGTGCACGTTGCAAGGACTTCCGTGAGAGGGAGGGCCAGTTGAAGGCCGCCCTCAACCTCGTCACTCACGGCATCACCAACCTCGTGGTGATCGGTGGAGACGGCAGTCTCACTGGCGCTAACATCTTCAGGGAAGCCTGGCCGAGTCTACTCGATGAACTCGTCTCGACAGGTTCGTGTCTTCTATCCCATAGCTGTACTGTCATTGGGGCACCACTGATGATTTCCTGATAGCACCCGTCATCTCTCTCGATTCTCTGCCACCCTGAGGGAGGTGTCAGGGGTTAAACTGGTCCACCCCTGAATGTTGTTTTCCCACCTATTTCTACTACTTGCTACACAAAAAAAGGACTATAATATACATCATTCCATACAATCTCTATATGTATTCCAATAACTAGAACTTTGATCACGACGCAGCGATCAAACAGCCGTGTATGTATTGCAAGATGAAGCATTTGCAATGTTCAAACAGCAATAACTGAAAAAGTACAGAAAATTCCTGTGTTCATACCTGCATACACATGCATATGCTAGCTTAATTATAGTTAGATGTTTTAATGTGTTTTACTTTATGAACTTTTAATTAGATTTGCTTTGTGTGTCACCAGGGAAGATTACACAGGACAAAGCAACTGAATGTTCTCACTTGAACATTGCCGGCATGGTTGGCTCCATTGACAACGACTTCTGTGGCACAGACATGACAATAGGGGCTGATTCAGCCCTGCATCGCATCATTGAGGCTGTCGATTGTATTGCCACGACAGCGTCAAGGTAAATCTATGGATGTATGGCATGCATAGGTGTCCACATTGCCTGTTGCTAGCAGGAAATGCCACTTATCTCCATTCCTACTTTTGAACAAACTTCCTCATGTAATTTTTGATGACAAAACAGGACAATACAAATAAAATTGATGTATAACATTGTTGTAAATGTAGCTTTTCTAGGTTTGTGTTATTTCTACTGTTTGAAATAAAGAGTTATTTGAATGCTGTGACATGACCGTTTCACTTGGTCGCTACACATCTGTTTCTGTTGCCAGTCATCAGAGGTGCTTTGTCATGGAAGTAATGGGACGGCATTGTGGGTAGGTCACTCTTTCTAAGATAAATATGTAAATACGTAGATTTTATTCACGATGAATATGAATTGAACAAAGTATGCATGGTACATAACAGGCGGCTTAATAATCAATAATTTAAAACAGGCAGAATCTAACAGATATCAAGCAGTAAACTGTGCATTTGACTGGGCATTTGAAATAACAAATGTTTGAGGGTTATATGCAAGTACCACAATAAACATCATGGGCTGTGTACCCCAGTTTGTCTTACTTTTTGAAAATCAACTTGCATTAAGAAAATTCATGTCTGTACTTGTAACATTCATCAAGGACGTGTGCAGTGTTTGTGTGATGTGTGACATGTTGAGGACTCCTGCAGCTACCTGGCCCTGGTTGCTGCTCTCACGTCAGAGGCAGACTGGGTGTTCATCCCGGAGTGGCCGCCAGAGAAAGGTTGGGAGGACGCCCTCTGCAACAAACTCACTCAGGTACATTTTTATGCAAACAACATTATGTAGAATTGCTTTGAATGTTTAAATGGCATTGATATAATTTTTTGTTTTGAGTGGCTTCCTCTATCAGTGCCCTGCCTGTTGTTGTCATGTGGCCATGTTGACAGTTGTCATGTGACACCGAGGAAGGGACAGTGATGATCCTGATAGCTCCATTGAGCAGTGAATGTAAATAATAAAATGGGGGTGATTGCATAACTTTGCAAAGTCCGAAAAAATATATTCAGCATTGTGTATGGGGGTTGGTCATCACTGCATGTTGCAGGGAAAATGTATTACTACACATGTGATGCAAATTGACGCTGATGGCAATTTGGTATTATAAATCACCATGTATTGAGAGGGAACGCAGGAAGGGGTTGAACCAATAGTAAACGTATAGTTTTCTTGAAGTTTGCAAACTTTTGAGACTATCCTTAATTCTAATGGGTGAGATTTATTATTTCAGGCAATACTGCTATATGCATTGTAATAATCTGCCAGGGATAATATGGCACATCTCCCTTCAACTGCAGAGGTCACAGAAGTAACCGTTATGTTTTTGTACCTGCAGGAGCGAGCACTGGGACAACGACTGAACATCATCATCATTGCAGAAGGTGCCATTGACATGGAGGGCAAGCCCATTACCGCCAATGACATCAAGGATGTGGGTATCCTGCCAGTTAACATTGTTGATCCCTTTTCTAGTTTGCTCGGTAACGTTCTATTGACTGACTAGTCTGTATTATTGTGGTTACAATGTACTAGTCTTAAGAGGTCTCATTCAACTACCGGTAGTTAACCTTTTTCATAACATTATCGCCAAACTTTATATGCTGGCACTGAAGGCGGTCACTGCCAGGGTGCTTGTCATCCTCAGTTGTTCTTTTACGTCCCAAATTGAGACGGGATCAACATAAAGATGATCTCTGAGTCATGAGGGATACAGTCCCTAATGTTGAGAGCCAGGTATTTACACCAAATATCTGCCCGGTCCGGGTTTTGAACTCAGCGCTGGCATGCCAGGCTGATGTGATAACCACTACACTAACCACCCTCCCTTCTTTCTCCTTGAAATCCAGCAAGAGGCTGCCCTCAATACAGATCCTCAATTTGTTTCCTTGTTCTGTCACTGATTATTTCGCTTCTTTAATATAACGGTATGTTAGCTTAGTATAAAGCTATTACCTGGACAGAAATATGTCAAAGGATCTGGTAGGATGCCTTGAACAAATGACCTGTGCAGCATAACAGAATAAAACAGTGACATTGGGTATCATTTTTCTACAAGTAGTCAAACTCGCAAAGCTGAATGTAGCATTAGTTGATTATTGTTGCTATATGTGGATATATCTGTGTGAATGTATCTCTGTGAATAAATATCAGCGCAAGTGTGCATCATGTATATGCATCAGAATTGTTTTTAAACCAGTTCTATTTGTTATTAACGTAACAGATGTTTTAAGATAAATATCGCACTACACTAAATGCTCACAAACTCAAGCTGGGATATTAATCATATTACCAGTAATCACCACAAGATAATGAAGAAAAAGATATAGCTAAAAATAATGTTGATTGTGTTGCCAGCTGATTGGTAATCGCCTCAAGTATGACACGCGTGTGACAATCCTTGGCCACGTGCAGCGTGGGGGCAGTCCATCCGCCTTCGACAGGATCCTCGTGAGTTGTAGTTGCACTAGCAGTATCACCGTGCTTATTTCATTATCATAGTTTTATCTTTTATCCTAAATATGTGCCTGGTTTTGAATCCTACAAAATCAATCAATCAAAGCATTTATTCAAACAAATCAGACAAACACAATATAGGTGCAAATAAAGTATACAAAACATATTGGTGAAATGTTTGAGGCACGTAAGAAAAAAGTTAAATTACTTATAATGTTATGGTATGCCTTTGTCGACATGTGTAGCAGCTGTTTATACGATATTAATTTGTTTAAGTACAGTATATTGAAATGATGCTGTTAATGAATCCTGTAAATGAATGCAAATAAATATGTTACTAATCTGATTCAAGTGAAATTTCCACTCTAATTCGGAAACTAATTCCTGACATAACAAGTAAAAAATTTACGAGTTATGTGCCTTTTCTAACAAAATATGCTTTGCTATAGTTTGACAAAACAATATTGTAATTCCTGCATCATTAGGACTTGGCAAAAGAAAAATGTGGCAAGAAATAGAATATATTGAATTGAAGGTGCTGTTTTGTGTCTTGTATTGATTATGTATTTCTGTACTGTGTGTGGCCATGTGTAGGGATGTCGGATGGGAGCGGAGGCAGTTCTTGCCTTGATGGATGCCACCCCGGAGACCCCTGCGTCAGTGATGTCTCTCGATGGCAACCAGACTGTCCGTGTGCCACTTATGGAGTGTGTGCAGAGGGTTCGTATTTGCAACAAACAATTAATCTTAGAAGGTCTTTATGTCTGCTTTGCTCAAAGTTTCACACACCTTGGTAAACTGAAATACAGGTAGAATTAGATAATAGATCTAAATTCTGACACACTTGTCTATCATGTCAAAATAGATGAATGTTCATCTAATCTCCTAAATGTGTCATGTGGAGTACCACAGGGGTCTGTGCTAGGCCCAAGACTGTTCATTTTATATATTAATGACATATGTAATGTATCAGAACTTCTTAAATTTGTGCTGTTTGCAGATGATACCAACATATTATATTCTGACACGGATGTACATGGACTAAAACATGTTGTTAATTGTGAACTAGATAAACTATATACATGGTTCACCGTTAACAAATTGTCTCTGAATATATCAAAAACCAACTACATTATCTTTGGTAACCGTAAGATAAATATTGACTTAGATAACAAAAATTGCAATCACAGAATTAATAGAGAGTTAACATGACAAAATTCCTTGGAGTAAACATTGATGAAAAACTTACCTGGAAATATCATATAAACAGTGTGAAGACTAAGCTATCTAGAATAGTTGGAGTAATGTATAGAGCAAGTCATATCCTAGGAAACAAAAGTTTACTTACTTTATATTATTCACTCTTCTTACCAATAATTAGTTACTGTTGTGAAGTTTGGGGAACTACATATATCACCAATGTACATTGTATTACAATCTTACAAAAGAGGGTGATTAGACTGATATATGGTGTTGATAGGCTTCATCATACCAATACGTTATTTAATAGATGTAGAGTACTAAGATTTCAAGACATAATAGATTTTAAGATCTTGTCAATTATGTATAAAGTGTATAACAATTTACTAGTACCTGTCAATGTGCAGCGTTTGTTTACTAAACAAACTTCCTCACACTCCTCCCGAGTTCAATATCAATATGTCCGACAATGTGTTCGAACTAACGTTAAACTAAAGTGTTTAGCAATCTATGGTGTAAAACGCTGGAATTCATTACCTTCCAGTACTACAATGGTGTCAACATTTCATGCATTTGTTTGTAAATTAAAAAAGAACATGATCGAGAAATATAACTAAAAGTAGGTCATTGGTCAAAAACTGTATATTCAATTCTAACTTGCACTACACTGTTATCAATAAGTGAGCATATCGCAACTAAAAATATAAATGATTAATTGTCAAATAAGTACTACTATCAATGTGTTATTTTTTGTATTTATATTATAATAGCCAATAATAACTAACATTGTACTATTATGTAATATCTGCCATATTCCACGTGTTGTATGTAAATAATTCTTAGGGGTATACAAATACAAGAGTTTCTTCAGTATACCCCTTTTTTCTGACACACTCATTCTGATATACCATAAATACTGTATGTCTCTTTTGTTGGAAAAATAAACACTTACTTACTTACTTACTTATTTAGCTAGAATTTCAACAACAAAATACAACAGAATGTTTGTATGCACCACGTGTTTGGCAGTCATATTTTGATGGCTTGACTTACCTTTTGCTAGGCAGCACGTCACGTGGTGGATAGGTAAAGTCCAAACTGCTATTTTTGCTATATTTCAGACGAAGGCTGTCCAGGCAGCCATGAACAAGAAGGACTTCAAGAAAGCTGTCAAGTTGAGAGGAAGGCAAGTATAAGTCATTCTGATTAACCAAGTGCAATTCGAGAAATGGCTTTGTTTATATTTTCAGTAGTATCAGTTTTAACGGAACACATTTGTGTCACGCATTTTCTAATGAAAATCTGCCAATTGTTAAGTATATATTTACTGCAATCTAAATGTCATTGTATTTTCACTGCTATGTTATCGAAGGACAATTACCTATTTGTATATAGTGAGGTATTCCATTAGGATTCATTGCAAGGTGGTCTATTTAATTGTTATCTGTATCTATGGTTACTAATTTAACATGTTGGCCTATTTGCCTTCAGCCATCAGATTGACTTAAAATTAATACAATTTTGATGTTTCACTTCAGCAAATGTTCAGTTGCAATATACCAAATGCATACAAATAAGAGACAGTGTCCACATGAGGACTTATGTGTATTACCCAGGATGCACCATGTTTAGAAGCTTACGTTCCACAGCCATCGTTTTGCAGGAGTTACATGAATAATCTAGAAATGTACCGCAAACTGAGTAAAATGCGGCCAAAGTTTGTCCACCCAACAAACCCAGACAGTGGTGAAAATGTAAGTAGAGCGGCCAGGTGCTAACTGGTGTCAGCTCACTCGGCTTGTCTTTGCATGTCTACCTGTAGGCCATGTCTTGTTGACGACTAGTTCCTTCTCTCCCCTTCTGCTTGTGTGATGGTCAGACCAGTCTCGGCTGTGCTGGCATCACGTCTCTACTTCTTTCGCTACTGTAGTTGACTCCCAGGCGGCTAGGCTCACACCAATGTTAGCATTAATCAAATATTCCTCTTACAAATCTTGTCATGATTTAGAACACAAAAATCTGGGATATTTTACTTCTAGGCATTTTAAATGAAACACTGATATTTATAACAACAACTTTAGAACAGAAACTTCTAAGACTACAGATGTTACATGAAACTGGTTTTTAGAACAAAAACATCTCACATTTTTTGGAATTTTAAATGAGATGCAAATTTTTGTAACCACCAAATTTGTAATGCCACCACTGGGACCTTCATTGTTTGCAAATATTTGGCTTTGCTGGTAAATTACATCTGTACTCAAGTAGTGGTGGTGGTTGCACATGAAGTTGGGAAGCGCAGGTCCAAAGATTTGTAGATTAACTTTTTGCGACAGTTTGATATGTTGAACATATACCGTAAACAAAAACATATACCGTAAAGTAAAGTTCCGTGTATAATATGCCTCCATGTATAATATGCACCCTGATTTTTGCTAAATTTTGATAGAATTTCTATATCACCATGTGTAATATGCACCCCGACTTTTGACATCAATCTCCGATTTCCCTGCTTCTAATATTTTGTTTGAACCCATGAATCCATCTCAGAATTGTAAAAATGTCACCTACGCAAGTTAGGCATTGCTGCTGGCTTGTCACTCGCTAGTGACTAGTGTGTAAGCACTACATAACTTGTAGTAGCTTGACGATTGCGCAACTGATTAAATCAGCGCTTGCTAGAACTTACATTGTGTCGTTCTAATTTCACTTTTAAATTAACACCCAGTTCTATTCTGAAATGCTACAGGCAAACCTGGTTCTTTCAACTGCGAAGCGTACATGTGCTACATTCGTCTTTATTTGCATTCACAGCATGTGCATTCACAACTTTAAACATGGAGTCGCACTTGTTGACACTCAGGCATCATTCACGTGATTCAGGAACACCAATCATAATCATAGCAGGACGCTTCCCGGGCTGCGCTGCTCGGTCTCGTAAGCTTCCCGCTCATTGGTGTTATTCGCGATGTCAAACATCCGGGCTCTCGTCTTTGTCATTTCTTGCTGCTAGTTTAGGGCTAGAGAGGCGGTTACGGGAGTGCGATTTTTGCCTTTCATCTGCGTTGCTGCGGTGGTTTACGTGATTGTGACATCATGCCGACTTTGATAATATTACTAGTTTCCCAGCTGCATTATCCTGGTTTTGCAAACATTGATAAATTGGTCAGAGAAAATTTTGTTTAGCCTTAGCACCCCGGCTTTTGAGTAAAAAATTAAGGAAAAATGCGTATTATACATGGATATTTATGGTAGGTAGATGTTGTCTTCAGCAGCAGTGGAAATCTTGAGGTGATCTCTGTCGATGCTTGCTGCATGCTCCTTCTTGCTTGCCCTTTGTCTCTCTCTAGTTACTGCTTAATCAGGTCGACTCAGAATCTAGATATACTGCGTGGCAACTGTCGCATGGCTGTTGTTTCAAGATATCTAGCTGCAAAACAGTGTAGCTTTTGTGATTATTGTTTCAATCCCATGCTGGCGTCTGGATCTCGTGACTGCTTGCTGCTCCTGAAGTGCTAACAGCGGCAGATTGCATCGTTCTTTGCTTACATACATAGATAGGGAGGGTCTCTGTAGAGTCCAGGAAGATGTACATTCATCTGTCACTTGTCCCACAATGTTTTCTGGGATTTCATTTGAATATTTTTAGACTTCTAAATAATTTTGAATGAGTAATTTGAGCAACAAAACAACTGTCATCTTGCCCTGACACACTACCTTTGTGAGATGTGTGTGCAAAGAGAAATGAGAACGTTGTCTGTTTTATGGTGCCGTACCCCACCTAAAATGAAGGTTTTTTTGCAAACAGTTATGAAACTGGGTTTAGTCCTTATAATTCCAATAGTTTTATTGGTTTACTAGTTCACTTTTATAAAGTTACAAACCTTTAAATCACCTTTATTCATTGACACAGCAAGGCTCTATCATGTAGTCAGTCACGATTTTCAATCTTTGAAGGCTCCATGAAATTTTAACAAAAAAACAACACTGGAAGTGTAAATGACTTTGTTACCTTTTCAATGACACAATTTTAAAACTTCTAAATATACATCAAAATCAAAATATTATAAATTTGTTCAGACATTTCTGGAGTTAAATACATTAATGATCATTGCAGAGATGCCAACAGTTATGATTTTGGTGTAATCATTACAATATTGTGCCCCCTGTTATGCTGTTGCGATGCGTAAATCATTCATTACGCTCCCCATGCTTTTCGGTGCAAAAAATGTGTAAGTCTAATTTAGCCCGTACCTACAATATTACCCACATTGGGCAGGGCTCTGATAACAGTGGCGCCACATGGTGGATTTAGCCACAAGTATTAGCTGATCCCGCAAGAGGGCACGATGTCAAAAATGGCGAAACACCATACCACGGTAATTCACGTCGCTTCGGAAAAAAGTTTGTCTACAGGCCCTGTACCAAAGTGTAAAAGGACAAAAAGGTCATCTACAGGCCCTGTACCCAAGTGTAAAAGGACAAAAAGGTCGTCTACAGGCCCTGTACCCAACTGTAGAAGGACACAAAGGTCGTCTACAGGCGCTGTACCCAAGTGTAAAAGGACAAAAAGGTCGTCTACAGGCCCTGTACCCAAGTGTAAAAGGACAAAAAGGTCATCTACAGGCCCTGTACCCAAGTGTAAAAGGACAAAAAGGTCGTCTACAGGCCCTGTACCCAAGTGTAAAAGGACAAAAAGGTCGTCTACAGGCCCTGTGCCCAAGTGTAAAAGGACAAAAAGGTCGTCTACAGGCCTTGTACCCAAGTGTAAAAGGACAAAAAGGTCATCTACAGGCCCTGTACCCAAGCGTAAAAGGACAAAAATGTCGTCTACAGGCCCTGTACCCAAGTGTAAAAGGACAAAAAGGTCGTCTACAGGCCTTGTACCCAAGTGTAAAAGGACAAAAAGGTTGTCTACAGGCCCTGTACCCAAGTGTAAAAGGACAAAAAGGTCGTCTACAGGCCTTGTACCCAAGTGTAAAAGGACAAAAAGGTCATCTACAGGCCCTGTACCCAAGTGTAAAAGGACAAAAAGGTCGTCTACAGGCCTTGTACCCAAGTGTAAAAGGACAAAAAGGTCGTCTACAGGCCTTGTACCCAAGTGTAAAAGGACAAAAAGGTCGTCTACAGGCCCTGTACCCAAGTGTAAAAGGACAAAAAGGTCGTATACAGGCCCTGTGCCCAAGTGTAAAAGGACAAAAAGGTCGTCTACAGGCCCTGTACCCAAGTGTAAAAGGACAAAAAGGTCGTATACAGGCCCTGTGCCCAAGTGTAAAAGGACAAAAAGGTCGTCTACAGGCCCTGTACCCAAGTGTAAAAGGACAAAAAGGTCGTCTACAGGCCCTGTACCCAAGTGTAAAAGGACAAAAAGGTCGTCTACAGGCCTTGTACCCAAGTGTAAAAGGACAAAAAGGTCGTCTACAGGCCCTGTACCCAAGTGTAAAAGGACAAAAAGGTCGTCTACAAGCCTTGTACCCAAGTGTAAAAGGACAAAAAGGTCGTATACAGGCCCTGTACCCAAGTGTAAAAGGACAAAAAGGTCGTCTACAGGCCCTGTACCCAAGTGTAAAAGGACAAAAAGGTCGTATACAGGCCCTGTGCCCAAGTGTAAAAGGACAAAAAGGTCGTCTACAGGCCCTGTACCCAAGTGTAAAAGGACAAAAAGGTCGTATACAGGCCCTGTGCCCAAGTGTAAAAGGACAAAAAGGTCGTCTACAGGCCCTGTACCCAAGTGTAAAAGGACAAAAAGGTCGTATACAGGCCCTGTGCCCAAGTGTAAAAGGACAAAAAGTTCGTCTACAGGCCCTGTACCCAACTATAAAAGGACAAAAAGGTCGTCTACAGGCCCTGTACCCAACTATAAAAGGACAAAAAGGTCATCTACAGGCCCTGTACCCAACTATAAAAGGACAAAAAGGTCGTCTACAGGCCCTGTACCCAACTGTAAAAGGACAAAAACAGTGGACCAACGGTTCAAGAAAGAATACACTGCCAAATACCTGGTGTTGATCTCATCACAAGTGAGTTGTAGCCATGCAATCATTCAATGTGGCACATGGCGGAATGTACAACTCTACGAAACATGTCGGTTCGGCATGACACAAGAGGCGGGTGGGCATCGCAGCTAGTTCCAATAAAATAACTTTGTTTATGAGCACATCTTCAGAATATAACATCATCAACGCAGAGGTTATGTTCACAAACTTCATTATTGAACACAATCTACCCGTAGCCAATATCCAAGGACACCCTCAAGAGCGTGTGCACTTGTGTCGTTCTCTCTCTTTACGTTGTACATATAATATATTATATACAGAACGTAAACGGAGAGAACAACACCAGCGCCCGTGCTCAAGAGGGCCAAGCAAGCAACACCAACTAAATAGTAAATTGGCACAGTAAATGTGGTTGATCATTTTGATCAAGAGGTAAGATTACAAATTTGCTACGATTCTAATTTTTAGCAAATAAACTGGATAGTATAGATAACTATAGATATCTAGTAACTATAGTGGTGCATTTTCTAAATCAATCAGACATTTGTATGATCAGACAAACAACAATGTCATCATTCTGAAAAGCTGCAAAGTTGGAGCTTCATCTTGACATTCAGTCAGTCATTTTTGATTCCAATCATTTTAGCTATGTGTAAGGAATTATGCAGCTTGCATTCTGTGTATCCACGTTCATCATGTATATTAGTAATTATTTATTGAACATTCTTGATAGTGATTGTTAAGCACATGTTTGCCCGTGGAATGCATGGTAAAAACTTGGTTGGTTATTCAGCATGAAATCTTCATTTTGGAGAAACATCTTTTAGGCAACCCAAATTGATGTTCAAGTTCAAAGTGTTCACCCCAAGAGAAAAGAAAAAATACCCCTCCCATACCCTACCATGCCTTCGGTGTTTACCATGACCGTCTTCAGCGTTCATCGTAATGACAAACCCACAAGATCATTACTCTGATATATGGTTGCAAGTTGGCATCTCTATGATTGTGGAAGCATTGCCATAAACCATCCATTACTTTTTAAATGTTGTAATTTGTTTAGACATGCTTTAATTCCATTATATGGCGACCAATGTGTTTGTCACCATGGAAATGGGGGTTTGGCAGAAAAACAATTCAATATATTTTTTACTCGGTAATAATACCAACTCTACAGGGTGGGTAAAAAAAGTTGCACTGCTTATGCAAATTAAACAGAAATAGCTGGGTGTGTCCCCTTAATAATACAAGCTGTTACCAATTTGGTCAACAGTCTTCTTTAGCATATTTCCAACATACCAGGTACCAGTGGTGCATTCATGTACACATACTGTTCATACAAATCTGTGTACATGCTTCCTCACGTATTTACATACATGGTCACACATGTGTGCTGACATGAATTCATTTGTTGTGATGCGTAGTGATGTTCGTATGTACGGTAGGACCCTATCTTCTAACCTGGATGTGTACGAAGCTCTTCAACGTTTGCGGCCTCATGATATCTCTACTAACATCGGCATCGCTAAACATATTGTGAGTAACATGTCAGACGCAGTCTACACCTACAATTTTAAAGACTAAGCGAAATGAACCTTTTTATTCCAATACGAATGAAATATAATCTAAAAATAGTCTCTTGATATTCAACTGATTTTTTAACCCAGATTTGTTTTTAGTTTTTCAGTTATTGTCATTTGAACATTGAGAATGCTTAATCCTGCAATGTACACGTGGAAGCAGATGAATGTAAGGGTAGAGCATTCGTGATGTTCAAACGGCAACACTCAAAATGTAACAATTCCTGTGTACATCCCGCGACAAACTTTGTAGATAAAAATATTATCGTTACGGTGATATCCCAAAATATTAAATTCCGCGATTGCAATTTCATATAGTTTTAAACAACAGGTTGCACCACCGGTCGCTGTGCTAAGCGGCCCTGCCTGTGGTGATGTCAGCAACTTCTGATGGACTGTGACACACAGATGACCAAGTTTGAGCAGGCTTAGTGACATGAGTTTGCAATGAACAGGCTTCATATTTGTCATATTACTTGACAAGAATATTACGTTTATGTATAAGAAGTTTCAAAGACATTTAATAGTTCATTTCACTTAGTCTTTAATCTGTTTGCATTTTGCCGATAAAACTATCTGGTCATATTTGTACATATGAATTTAAATGAATTTGTTTGATATTTAGTAGGCTATCAATTTATTAATATTATAGTGTAATTCACATTTCTAATAACAGATTTAACATATATATATATATTGTTCCCCTAAAATACATTAAGACATTGCATGCAAAATTGCATACATAATAACATATGACAATTTCACACACAAAATGTTTCTTATTCACAATATCCGCTATGAAGTAACATTGAAATGACATAATATTAAATATTTATGTTTAATAAAATATTAATATATTTAATTTTTATATACTGAAAATGTGTAATGTTATTGATATGATACAAGATGAAATATACAAATATTGTATCAAAGATAAATACTTTGCCTAGTTTCTAAGATCACATAAACAGTCCATAAAGCTATGATATATTTTTATATAAATATATTGGATTATCTGTATTTTTTTATGATGGGTTGAACAAACAGTCTTGATTTTCCTGGGCTAAACGGACAGCGAGGGAAGCCATGTATGTTTGTCGCAGTAGTTTTGCATGTGTATAACCTCCATTCCTCTTTTCTGTTCTTGCCATGCTGAAATGTTGATGCTGCAAATTCATAATGAATGAGTTTTGTTTTCTCATGTAATTGTTACTGTCAGGCAGCCATGAGACAGGCCCTTAGCCAGAAATATTTTTTGCCAGTCTTGAATTAATCAGAATTGTGCCTTTTAGCGTGTGGTCGGCTTATTTGGAAGCCATTCACACCAACCATAGGCATTATTGGCCAGTTTAGTTTTCCAATGACAAACGAGTCATTTGAGCCATTTATTTAATTAATACTAATCCATTCGATTTGTTTCAGTTGTGCCAATAATAGTCATTAATGTGGGCTCTAGACTTGGTACTATTAGTTAATCTAGTGGCCAGCTGGTTCCCTCTAAATTCCACCCATCTCATCAGTTGTAATTACCTCTCTTGGCCAGTTATCTGCTAGTCTTGAAGACAGGTGGATGGGTCTCTTGCTAAGCCCCTGCTGATGGGATGTCAACACTGTTACCTGTTCCACCACAAGTTTCTTATTACCCGGTACATGTGGTTGGAAATCACTTTATATACCCGCAAGCATTTGCATAAAACCATTTTGTTTGCAGCATCAAACTTTCAAATAGTTGTCTAAAGTATCGCATTCTGGGACATTGTCTAACACCTTCGTAGCTGTGTATTAAAGATGCGTGTTTGCATGGTGTGTTGAAGCTAAATGCATGCACATTGTGATGTGTGAATGCATGTTGTGTTAAATCGCTGGGCTCAGTGTACAAAGGTCTGTAGTGTTGGATTAGTTAGGTTCTTAAAACGATCATGTCTGATCAGTTTGATATAGTATATTTCAGTTAATGTAATAGTTATCTAAAAATTTACTTAGATGATGCGTTTCATTTGACAGCTTTAGTATAACTTTAAGACTATTTTAGCAAATAGTTTGCAGATATTATGTGTGTAATATTAATGTGTAAGTACTACAGATGTACAGTGGGTATTCTTAAAATGAAGCATTGTACATGTTTTACAAATGTAAGTAACTGGTAATTCAAATTGTAGTGTTTTTTCTGTAAAGGTATTTGTTTGCAGAATTAGATGGTGCTTTGTGTATCATTTGTAATACTAAATTATAAAATTTCAAATTTGTTATGGAATATGTTGTCAGCTTTGTCACTATCAAATTTCAATTGTGTATTTGGTTTAGAAAAAAATGTAACTAAAGACTGTGTGACAGAACATTTCCAATTTTGTTGCCAAATCTCTCATGCTTTTCAGCATGGTACATCATTGATACATGAGGGCCTACTGTAATGACTGATTGACTGAATAGTTTGTACATGTTCGAATACAGCCATTATGTTACTTATCGTTCCTGAAGAAGAAGGTCACTTTTGCATAGTTCAGTCGAAGCACTATCCAAATACCTAACAAAATTGCAATTTTACAAAAGAAGTCAAAATTGGTGTTGTCAAAGTATGACAAATATGTAGCTTGAGAAAACTTGAATTCTACTGGTGGTGTCTCACTCGTGATGTAGTTCCCCTACAACTTTGCCATCCTCAACGTGGGTGCCCCAGCATCTGGGATGAACGCAGCCGGTCGCGCATTTGTTCGTCTCTCGCTTAACCTCGGCTACGGCATCATTGGCGTCCACTACGGCTTCGAGGGGCTCATTCAAGACAATGTAAGCTGTCATGTTTGTTTTCTCCTCAAATACCTGCTATAGCTATATAAGCTGCTTAGGGTTTATTCATGGCGTTCATGTTTTATTTAAAGTCTGTAGCATGTAGATATAGAGTCTAATGATACAGCTTAAAGGTGTGTTTAAAAGCAAAACTGAGAAGATTTCAATAAAGGACTTACAACTATTGCATTGCATTGTTTACCAAGCAGATTACAATACAGTATGTACTGTATACTATAATGTATTGAGCCATACAACTCTGTTTCCAGGTAGAACCATTATGCTGGACATCTGTAAATGGCTGGACAGGGGCAGGGGGCTCCAAACTGGGCACTACAAGGTAAGTACATTATTGTGGGCCATATTTTGTATCCAGTAAGATCTTATTAATTAGTTATTAGCACTAAAAATTACCATCTTCCAGTTGGTGGGTTCTACGTGCACAAACATGCAGAAGACAGTTTCTACTGAGTGTTCCTTTATTCATAATGATGCTACAGTGGATATCAGGACCAGACAGCATGATGGGTAATGTCTTGGCAACCATGTCACTTCAGGTAGAAAACTGAAACGTGGCTGAAACCGGACATGCAAATGTCTGAATTCATAGATTCAGAGACAATCACTACCGTAAATCCTGTATTTGTAGCAGCGGCTTTAATTACAGTAGTGTGTTGCCGAAATGACAACGATGACGGCAAAGTTGGGGTGCGGCTTTAAATATAGTAATTACCGAAAATATTGTGAAAATTGGCTCACTGGGTTGTCAGTAGTAACGTTTATAATAAATTAAAAACTTACTGAAAAAAGAAGTCGGATGTATCAATAAAACATTGTATTACAACTGCCACTGGTGCAAAATAATTACATAACACATAAATACCTGTGTGTGTCCATAAAGTGTTCAGAATCAAACATCAAAACATGTGAAAACATTAAATCCATCGTCATCGAAATCACTTTCATCGTCACTGTTGAAGAATGCCATGCCGTTCCGGCTGTGTCATTCCATGTATCCGTGCCGCGCGCAATGGGCAAACATCTTCAAATATGATGGCATCATCCATTTCTCAACTAAAATCCTCCAAAGTCACTCGTATTCGCTATCAAAGAACGCTGCCTGGAACGGCATGGTAGCGTCATCCCGCGTATCCGTGTCTGGGCTGTCGGCACTGCAGACCGCGGCCGCGCACAAACATCTTTTGAAATTTGAATATGATGGCATCCGCCGTTCTTAGCAACTGTCCCACACTAGCAGACATCAACTGTAACAACTGTCTGCTTTGTTCAGACACTTGCTCTTGGTGTTGATGTTTTAAGCAGAGTTCCAAGCACAACGTTCACACCTTGGCTTTACTGAAGCCAGGCTTCACCTGATTGACAACACACCATTACAAGTGCCCCTTTGCACTGGAGTAAATTGCACTTGCCCTGGTACAAGATACAGTGTTATAATCTCATGTGCCTGGGTAAACTGTCTGGAACTGGAAGAAATAGACCAAACCACAAGATTACATCCGTTCTCACAGGGCTCTCTCATGGCAGCGCAGTGGCGACAAAAATTATTACATTGTAATTACTAGCTGTCAATCAAACACCTTTGAAGTCAACACAGCTGGTCCTACTGCACTGAACCTGCTTTAGTCTTTTCAATGCATTTATAACATCGACTTTATACAGGATTCTACATAAAATGGCATAAAAATAAAACTTCTCAAAATATTTTAATAATTCTAGCTTTACCGTATAGCTTAAATGCATGGCTACATTTCGTTCACTGGATATATGGACATTCAACCATCCAGTTATTTTTTGGTAGCATGGTGAAATTTTTTTATTTTTGTTTTCCATTTTGAAAAAATTCACATATAGTATTATTCCAACGTTAATATAAAATGTTATGTAGTTATTATCAATATATTGCAATAAAGTCTGTTAGCAATAAAATTATACCTTATTCATTCATTTATGATAATGAATAGCAAAGTTATGACTTTCTTTATGGAACCTCTTAATTTTTCCTAATTGTTTGCACTGCGGAAGTATGTCACACACAAGGCTAAAATGGTCATGGCTCAAAGTCCAGGTGTGGCTTTAAATAAGGTTTTTGTCTGTGACAAAGTGCGCGGAGGAAAGTCGGGTTAGGTCAAAAGTCGGGGTGCCGCATCCTCATGTGCCAGGGGTCGCTGCTGCTGATTACGTCACTCCCAACCAGCAGTACCCCTGGCTGATCGCTTTGCGAAACTCTGAATTTAAGTTCAGCCTATCAAATCGCTCACTAGATCTACTCAAGTCAGGCGGTCATAATAAAACTAATTTCAACCAACCGTGGCTCATGTTACATGCAATGTTTAGGAAGTAGAAGCAATTATTCGAATACACAATACCGCTCAGCTGCTCGTGCTAATGGGCGAACGGATCAATATATATTGGAATTCCCAGAAGTCGTTTATCCGTCTTAAAATTGGGGCGGGTATTTGCGCTGTTCTCACGGGTGATGCAGTCGCGATTGGCGAAGTCAATTACTAGTTTGACTCAGCTAACTTCCGCACTTCGCGAAGGGGATCAGCCAGGGCTAGTTTTGCATGGAAAACAACCCTGGCTTGTGAGGATGGGGTGCGGCTTTAATTAGGGGTGCGGCTACAAATACAAGATTTATAGTACTTACAGACGTGACAGAGTACTTCTGGCCATCAACTCCGCATTAACATCCTGTCTCACCATGACCTGGATGCATCTTCTGTGGTGACTGCGGTGAGTCGGATCGAGCGATGTATTGAAGACGTGAAGGAGTGGATGACTTGGAATTATCTGCTCATGAATGACATAAAAACAGAAATTCTACCGGTTGTCCGCAAATCAGCATCTGTCATCGTATAACAACTATTGTTTTTTATTCAAATGCATTATTTTAAAGATATGCTTGTATATTGTTGTAAAGTGCTGTGAACAATATTGGATGTGGCGCTTAACAAAATAAAATATTATTATATGAGGCTGCTGACAATACCGACTCAATCTTTGCTACAATTTCTCTATCCAAAGGAGGAAAACTCATTGCTGGGTGGTTCTACAGACCCCCATACTAATGATACTATCTCAAACTGTAGAATGACCAAGCAGAGCTCACAACATCCTAGACATCATTATAATCAACAGACCATGAAAGATAAACCGCACAGGAGTCATGCCAGGAATAGGAGATCATGACGCTGTGTACACTGAACTCATCGTTCATGCTCCGTGAAAGAAGCGTAAAAGAAGAAACAAATATCTGTACCACAAAGCCAACTGGACATCTTTTGTGAAAGACCTTGAAGGCTTAGATCTTGATAAGACCTGGAGCACAGAAGAGCTAATGACAGCTTTTAAGACTGGTGTGCAAACTGGCACAGAGAAGCACATTCCAAACAAATTCACAAGATCCTAGTCCAGTGCTCCCTGGCTGAATGACAAACTGGCCAAGAAGATAAAAAAAGAAACAAACTGTATAAGAGATTGAAGAAGAATGGACGAGAACGAGATGAAGTGACTTTAAAAGTCCTCAAGAGAGAGATCCAAAGAGAACTAAGACAATGTCACAACACCTTCATTGGCCACCTTGTTAAACCAGAGTCAGGCGAGCCGTTCAACACAGTCATTCTGGAACTACGTCAATCACCAACGAATGGATGATGAGATAGTCCCACCTCTTAAACCTAACGGTATCCTCTATGCGGATTCTACCAAGAAAGCCGAGATCTTAAACCAACAGTTCAAATCAGTCTTCACGCCACCTTCTAAGGAGGCAACCACCTCACTACCCTCTAGAAATGCCCCACTCATTGGAGACATTGTAATCTCAGTGGTAGGAGTCCGTGCACTACTTAACAAACTCATCCTTAAGAAAGCCCCCAGCCCAGATGGAATCAACAACCATATTCTAAAGAACATGGCTGAGGTGATTGCACCTATCCTCACAAGGATATTCCAACTATCCATGGATGAAGGTGGGCTCCCACAAGACTGGAAAACTGTCAACATAACCCCAGTCTTCAAGAAAAAAGGGTCCAGAGCCGATCCAGCAAACTACAGACCAATCAATCTTACCTCCACAACATGCAAACTGATGGAACACATCATTGTGTCGAACCCGATGTCACACTGGAAAGACCATGACATTCTACACCCTGCCCAGCATGTCTTCCAGAAATCCAGATCGTATGACACACAACTGTTATGATTCACAATATTGATTAAAACTACCAAACAGATGTCATCATTCTTGATTGCGCAAAAGAGTTTGACATGGTTGACCACAGCTTACTGGCATTGAAACTACATAGGTCTGGAGTCCAAGGCCAAACTCTACAATAGATCTAAGGTTTCCTGGAGGGAAGAACTCAAAGAGTTGTGCTCGATGGATCCAACTCATCAGAGTCCCACAAGGATCAGTACTTGGACCAAGTCTCTTTCTCATCTACATCAACAACCTTCCCGGTATGATCTCCAAAGACACCCACATCCAAATGTATGCTGACAACACAATAATATACAGAACTGTTAAAGACAAAGAAGATGGCATTCAAGTAGACAAATACCTCAGCAGCCTCTCTGACTGGGAATTCACATGGAGGATGGAGTTCAATGCCACCAAATGTGAAACCATCACAATCACCATGAAGAGGAACACATTCGACATTACCATCTACATGGACACATACTACAACAGGCAGATGAGATAAAATACCTAGGCCTGACTACATCTCATGACCTGAGATGGAACTGACATGTCAACAAGATCACAAACAAAGCAAACGGTGTCCTTGGATTCCTCCGGAGAAACCTGTGCATCACCAGCCGTACCATCAAAGCATTGGCCTACACAAGCCTTGTCAGACCTCATGTTGAGTACGCTCAGTCAGTGTGGGATCCAGCAGTCAAACATCTGATTACTCAACTGGAGGCTGTGCAGAGATGTGCTGCCAGATACGTTACCAACTGTTATATCTGGAACACAAGTGTAACAAAGATTGTGGAAGACCTAGGATGGCCACAATTGCAAACAGAAACAGTCCGATGGATGCTGGCTTTGTTTTTCGAAGCCATTTCGGATCATTTGGAACCGTACAACAAATAAATGGGGGTGGATGGTGGGTTGAACCAGTACAAAACACATTACATTTTTTCTATACTTTGTAAACTTATGATACTACAGTACCACAAAATAGGCACATTTGTAGCCAGTGGTTGTTGGCATCCAGCCATGTATTGAACATCTATCCATTTAGCGATCGGTGACAGAGCTATTGCTACGCCTTGTGAAAACAAAGAACCCTTCTTTGAAGGTCTCAGTTGAATAAATCTGTGTGTTTGTAGAGTGCTTCAGTGTGTCTATGTTTGTAGAATGCTTCAATTAGACTGTGTTTGTAGAGTGCTTCAATAAGTATGTGTGTTTGTAGAGTGCTTCAATGAGTCTACATGTTTGTAGAGTGCTTCAATGAGTCTGGGTTTGTAGAGTGCTTCAGTGAGTCTGGGTTTGTAGAGTACTTCAGTGAGTCTATGTGTTTATAGAGTGCTTCAATAAGTATGTGTGTTTGTAGAGTACTTCAATGAGTCTACATGTTTGTAGAGTACTTCAATGAGTCTATGTGTTTGTAGAGTGCTTCAATAAGTCTGTGTGTTTGTAGAGTGCTTCAATGAGTCTACGTGTTTGTAGAGTGCTTCAATGAGTCTACGTGTTTGTAGAGTGCTTCAAAAAGTCTGTGTGTTTGTAGAATGCTTCAATGAGTCTACATGTTTGTAGAGTACTTCAATGAGTCTACGTGTTTGTAGAGTGCTTCAATAAGTCTGTGTGTTTGTAGAATGCATCAATGAGTCTACATGTTTGTAGAGTGCTTCAATAAGTGTGTTTGTAGAATGCTTAAATAAGTGTATGTGTTTGTAGAGTGCTTCAATAAGTCTGTGTGTTTGTAGAGTGCATCAATGAGTCTACATGTTTGTAGAGTGCATCAATGAGTCGACATGTTTGTAGAGTGCTTCAATGAGTCTGGGTTTGTAGAGTGCTTCAGTGAGTCTGGGTTTGTAGAGTGCTTCAGTGAGTCTATGTGTTTATAGAGTGCTTCAATAAGTATGTGTGTTTGTAGAGTACTTCAATGAGTCTACGTGTTTGTAGAGTGCTTCAATAAGTCTGTGTGTTTGTAGAGTGCTTCAATGAGTCTACGTGTTTGTAGAGTGCTTCAATAAGTCTGTGTGTTTGTAGAATGCTTAAATAAGTCTGTGTTTGTAGAGTGCTTCAATAAGTCTGTGTGTTTGTAGAGTGCATCAATGAGTCTACATGTTTGTAGAGTGCTTCAATGAGTCTATGTGTTTGTAGAGTGCTTCATTAAGTCTGTATTTGTAGATTACTTCAATGAGTCTACATGTTTGTAGAGTGGTTCAATAAGTGTGTTTGTAGAGTGCTTCAATAAGTATGTGTGTTTTTAGATTGCTTCAATAAGTCTATGTGTTTGTAGAATGCTTCAATGAGTCTGTGTATTTATAGAATGCTTCAATAAATGTGTATTTGTAGAGTGTTTCAATAAGTATGTGTGTTTGTAGAGTGCTTCAGTAAATATGTGTGTTTGTATAGTGCTTCAATAAGTCTATGTGTTTGTAGATTGCTTCAATAAATCTATGTGTTTGAAGAATGCTTCAATGAATCTGTGTGTTTGTAGAGTGATTCCAAGTGAGCTGGGCATTGACAAGGTGGCTGCAGCCTTCAGGCGAAACAACATCCATGGTATCTTTATCGTTGGTGGGTTTGAGGTGAGTCTACAGTTTGCATGGGCAACTGAGATTTGGGCAGATTGCACTGACTGTGTCCATTGCCATTGGCAAACTGCTGTTGCCTTGTTTTCAATTACCTCGTGTTTACTGTGAATAAGATTTGGCGAACTTGAAAGTTCAGAAGCAGCCCAAGTTCACCACTTCTAAATTTATTCAGCCGAGTCACACAGTTGTATTTACTCTAAACTCGAGCCCATTGGAATGCAGCATTAGTCCAGGTCTACCACAGTGTGTCGTGTCCAGGCCTGTCAGTGTCACAATGTCTTGTATCGAGGCCTGTGTGTTGGTTTCAGGCCTACCACAGTGTGCAGAGATGCCAACCATTACAATTTGGGTGTAATCATTACAATATTGAGCCCCCTGTTGCGCTATTACAATGTATAAATCAATCATTACGCTCCCCATGATTTTCAGTGCAAAAAATGTGTAAGTCTAATTTAGCCTGTAACTACAGTATTACCCACAGACCACAGTGAGCGGGACTCTGATAACAGTGGCGTCACATGGTAGATTTAGCCACAAATATTACCTGATCCCGCATGAGGGCAAAATATCAAAAATGGCAAAACACCATAGCGCAGTAATTCACGTTGGTTTTATCCATTGCTACAAAACGAAGTCGAAATATTTATGGTATCTTGGTTGAAAAAATCATATTAATTCTTCGAGAATTGCATTTGAACAAATTACGCTAATAATGATCTTATTCAGTCATAGTTGCATAAATTGTCACGTGCACAGAAATATGTTTGAGAATATGTATTCCCATGCCTTGGGTTCATGATTGATACGTTGCTGTTGTTGTTCCCGTGTGTGAGCATTGTTTTGGCTGTGTAATCTGATGCAAAAACCCATGTCATCTTCGGAAAAAATGTCGTCTACAGGACCTGTACCCAAGTGTAAATGGACAAAAAGGTCGTCTACAGGCCCTGTACCCAAGTGTAAAAGGACAAAAAGGTCGTCTACAGGCCCTGTACCCAAGTGTAAAAGGACAAAAAGGTCATCTACAGGCCCTGTACCCAAGTGTAAAAGGACAAAAAGGTCATCTACAGGCCCTGTACCCAAGTGTAAAAGGACAAAAAGGTCGTCTACAGGCCCTGTACCCAAGTGTAAAAGGACAAAAAGGTCATCTACAGGCCCTGTACCCAAGTGTAAAAGGACAAAAAGGTCATCTACAGGCCCTGTACCCAAGTGTAAAAGGACAAAAAGGTCATCTACAGGCCCTGTACCCAAGTGTAAAAGGACAAAAAGGTCGTCTACAGGCCCTGTACCTAAGTGTAAAAGGACAAAAAGGTCGTCTACAGGCCCTGTACCCAAGTGTAAAAGGACAAAAAGGTCATCTACAGGCCCTGTACCCAAGTGTAAAAGTACAAAAAGGTTGTCTACAGGCCCTGTACCCAAGTGTAAAAGGACAAAAAGGTCGTCTACAGGCCCTGTACCCAAGTGTAAAAGGACAAAAAGGTCATCTACAGGCCCTGTACCCAAGTGTAAAAGGACAAAAAGGTCATCTACAGGCCCTGTACCCAAGTGTAAAAGGACAAAAAGGTCGTCTACAGGCCCTGTACCCAAGTGTAAAAGGACAAAAAGGTCGTCTACAGGCCCTGTACCCAAGTGTAAAAGGACAAAAAGGTCATCTACAGGCCCTGTACCCAAGTGTAAAAGTACAAAAAGGTCATCTACAGGCCCTGTACCCAAGTGTAAAAGTACAAAAAGGTCGTCTACAGGCCCTGTACCCAAGTGTAAAAGGACAAAAAGGTCGTCTACAGGCCCTGTACCCAAGTGTAAAAGGACAAAAAGGTCATCTACAGGCCCTGTACCCAAGTGTAAAAGGACAAAAAGGTCATCTACAGGCCCTGTACCCAAGTGTAAAAGGACAAAAAGGTCATCTACAGGCCCTGTACCCAAGTGTAAAAGGACAAAATGGTCATCTACAGGCCCTGTACCAAAGTGTAAAAGGACAAAAAGGTCATCTACAGGCCCTGTACCCAAGTGTAAAAGGACAAAATGGTCATCTACAGGCCCTGTACCAAAGTGTAAAAGGACAAAAAGGTCATCTGCAGGCCATGTACCCAAGTGTAAAAGGACAAAAAGGTCGTCTACAGGCCCTGTACCCAAGTGTAAAAGGACAAAAAGGTCATCTACAGGCCTTGTACCCAAGTGTAAAAGGACAAAAAGGTCATCTACAGGCCCTGTACCCAAGTGTAAAAGGACAAAAAGGTCGTCTACAGGCCCTGTACCCAAGTGTAAAAGAACAAAAAGGTCATCTACAGGCCCTGTACCCAAGTGTAAAAGGACAAAAAGGTCATCTACAGGCCCTGTACCCAAGTGTAAAAGTACAAAAAGGTTGTCTACAGGCCCTGTACCCAAGTGTAAAAGGACAAAAAGGTCGTCTACAGGCCCTGTACCCAAGTGTAAAAGGACAAAAAGGTCATCTACAGGCCCTGTACCCAAGTGTAAAAGTACAAAAAGGTTGTCTACAGGCCCTGTACCCAAGTGTAAAAGGACAAAAAGGTCGTCTACAGGCCCTGTACCCAAATGTAAAAGGACAAAAAGGTCATCTACAGGCCCTGTACCCAAGTGTAAAAGGACAAAAAGGTCATCTACAGGCCTTGTACCCAAGTGTAAAAGGACAAAAAGGTCATCTACAGGCCCTGTACCCAAGTGTAAAAGGACAAAAAGGTCATCTACAGGCCCTGTACCCAAGTGTAAAAGGACAAAAAGGTCGTCTACAGGCCCTGTACCCAAGTGTAAAAGGACAAAAAGGTCGTCTACAGGCCCTGTACCCAAGTGTAAAAGGACAAAAAGGTCATCTACAGGCCCTGTACCCAAGTGTAAAAGTACAAAAAGGTTGTCTACAGGCCCTGTACCCAAGTGTAAAAGGACAAAAAGGTCATCTACAGGCCTTGTACCCAAGTGTAAAAGGACAAAAAGGTCATCTACAGGCCCTGTACCCAAGTGTAAAAGGACAAAAAGGTCGTCTACAGGCCCTGTACCCAAGTGTAAAAGGACAAAAAGGTCATCTACAGGCCCTGTACCCAAGTGTAAAAGGACAAAAAGGTCATCTACAGGCCCTGTACCCAAGTGTAAAAGGACAAAAAGGTCGTCTACAGGCCCTGTACCCAAGTGTAAAAGGACAAAAAGGTCATCTACAGGCCCTGTACCCAAGTGTAAAAGGACAAAATGGTCATCTACAGGCCCTGTACCAAAGTGTAAAAGGACAAAAAGGTCATCTACAGGCCCTGTACCCAAGTGTAAAAGGACAAAATGGTCGTCTACAGGCCCTGTACCAAAGTGTAAAAGGACAAAAAGGTCATCTGCAGGCCATGTACCCAAGTGTAAAAGGACAAAAAGGTCGTCTACAGGCCCTGTACCCAAGTGTAAAAGGACAAAAAGGTCATCTACAGGCCTTGTACCCAAGTGTAAAAGGACAAAAAGGTCATCTACAGGCCCTGTACCCAAGTGTAAAAGGACAAAAAGGTCATCTACAGGCCCTGTACCCAAGTGTAAAAGGACAAAAAGATCGTCTACAGGCCCTGTACCCAAGTGTAAAAGGACAAAAAGGTCGTCTACAGGCCCTGTACCCAAGTGTAAAAGGACAAAAAGGTCATCTACAGGCCCTGTACCCAAGTGTAAAAGTACAAAAAGGTTGTCTACAGGCCCTGTACCCAAGTGTAAAAGGACAAAAAGGTCATCTACAGGCCTTGTACCCAAGTGTAAAAGGACAAAAAGGTCATCTACAGGCCCTGTACCCAAGTGTAAAAGGACAAAAAGGTCATCTACAGGCCCTGTACCCAAGTGTAAAAGGACAAAAAGGTCATCTACAGGCCCTGTACCCAAGTGTAAAAGGACAAAAAGGTCGTCTACAGGCCCTGTACCCAAGTGTAAAAGGACAAAAAGGTCATCTACAGGCCCTGTACCCAAGTGTAAAAGGACAAAATGGTCATCTACAGGCCCTGTACCAAAGTGTAAAAGGACAAAAAGGTCATCTACAGGCCCTGTACCCAAGTGTAAAAGGACAAAATGGTCGTCTACAGGCCCTGTACCAAAGTGTAAAAGGACAAAAAGGTCATCTGCAGGCCATGTACCCAAGTGTAAAAGGACAAAAAGGTCGTCTACAGGCCCTGTACCCAAGTGTAAAAGGACAAAAAGGTCATCTACAGGCCTTGTACCCAAGTGTAAAAGGACAAAAAGGTCATCTACAGGCCCTGTACCCAAGTGTAAAAGGACAAAAAGGTCGTCTACAGGCCCTGTACCCAAGTGTAAAAGAACAAAAAGGTCATCTACAGGCCCTGTACCCAAGTGTAAAAGGACAAAATGGTCATCTACAGGCCCTGTACCAAAGTGTAAAAGGACAAAAAGGTCATCTACAGGCCTTGTACCCAAGTGTAAAAAGACAAAATGGTCATCTACAGGCCCTGTACCCAAGTGTAAAAGGACAAAAAGGTCATCTACAGGCCCTGTACCCAAGTGTAAAAGGACAAAAAGGTCGTCTACAGGCCCTGTACCCAAGTGTAAAAGGACAAAAAGGTCATCTATAGGCCCTGTACCCAAGTGTAAAAGGACAAAAAGGTCGTCTACAGGCCCTGTACCCAAGTGTAAAGGATAAAAACAGTGGATCAACGGTTCAAGAAAGAGTACACTGCCAATGTACGTTATTTTACAGACCGCTTTCTGTGTCTGTTGCCACAAGACAACGCCGACTGCCTGGATGCAATGGACAGCAAGTTCCTCAATTATTAGGTTGATGACTGTACAGAGGCATAGTTTGAATGGGTTGACCAGTTCTAGATGAGAATGGCCAGCTCATTTACAACATGTTGGCAGAAGTTATGCTTGGAATCCTAAAAATTTTGCATTCCAAAAAACAGCAAAAGAGTCTTCAGTGTTGTGACAAAGAACAAAACCAGACTCAGACCCAACTTGAGCACTTCCGTGTTAAGCAGTATCATCACACATACTAAATTGGCACAATCAGTAAATGTGGTTGATCATTTTGATCAAGAGGTAAGATTACAAATTTGCTACAATTCAAATTGGTAGTAAATAAACTGGATAGTATAGATAACTATAGATATCTAGTAAGTATAGTGGTACATTTTCTAAATCAATCAGACATTTGTATGATCAGACAAACAACAATGTCTTCATTCTGAAGAGCTGCGAAGTTGGAGCTTCGTGTTGGAATTCAGTCAATAGTTTTTGATTCCCTTGTAAGGCCAATGGTTTTAGCTGTGTAAGGAATTATGCAGCTTGTATTCTGTGTATCCACATTCATGATGTATATTAGTAATTATTTACTGAGCATTCTTGGTAGTGATTGTTAAGCACATGTTTGCCCATGGAATGCACGGTAACAACTTGGTTGGTCATTCAGCATGAAATCTTCATTTTGGAGAAACATCTTTTGGGCAACCCAAATTGATGTTCAAGTTCAAAGTGTTCACCCCTGACCACTCCGATGGGCAAGAGAAAATACCCCTCCCATACCTATCATGCCTTCAGCGTTCATCGTAATGACAAACCCACGAGATCATTACTCTGATATATGGTTGCAAGTTGGCATCTCTGCATGTGTTGTATTGAGGCCTGTGTGTTGGTTTCAGACCTACCACAGTGTGTTGGTTTCAGGCCTACCACAGTGTGCTACAGCTGGCGGAGGCTCGTAATGTCTACCCTGAGTTCTGTATCCCAATGACCGTCGTCCCAAGCACAATCTCCAACAATGTCCCTGGCTCAGACTTCAGTCTCGGCTGCGACACTGCTCTCAACGAGATTGCAAATGTGAGTCATAAAACTAGTAGAAAACCTAATACTGTACATGTAATAGATTACAAACGTTCCACATCTGTATTTGAAATGCGAATTGATGGCTAGAAATTCTGTATATTGCCATACAAATCTGCCTACAGTTTTCCTATTCCACTTGATTTTCATCGTATATCAGAGAATGCAATATGTATACAGCAACAAAATCACCTTCGTTTCGTACCAACTTAAAAGAACAGTAGTGAAATTAAACATATATTTTAGCAGTCTTCAAAGCATTTATTCAAACATATCAGACAAACACATTAAAGGTACTTATAAAGTATACAAAACATAGGATGAATATCTTTTCATACAAATTCAGTGACTTTTACATGGTTTTAGAATATTCAGGTATTGTCAGTTGTATCATATATTATGTTTGGTTAGATTGAAAAACAATACAGGTTTCAGAACTGCTTAAAAGTACTGGTGCAACACTATGCCTCCGTACGATACACTGCACTATGTATCGCTGCACTATAGTTCATATTGATGAACCGGTGTGTTGGCAATTGACAACCGGCAGGTGCATTTGTTTCTACATGTCTTGTCAGATCTGTGACCGCATCAAACAGTCGGCTGCCGGATCACGTCATCGTGTGTTTGTCGTCGAGACGATGGGCGGCTACTGTGGTTACCTAGCAACCATGAGTGCGCTGGCAGGGGGCGCTGATGCTGCCTACATCTTTGAGGAGTCGTTTGGCATTAAGGATCTTCAGGTGGGTTCAAGCTACTAACGAAGATGCCCATCCTCGAGATGGCGCTACATACACACAGGTGCAGAAGATGGTTTCCCATAGTATTTGTAAGTTATGTTTCTTATGACATAAGGAGTTATTTATGTTAATGCACTATTCAAGATTTCTGCAATTAATCAGTCCTGATCAATCCCAGAAGGCAATGTAACATATGAACAATTGATTTTGTCCATTTAACCTTTGGTACAGATTTTCCAAGGGTATTGGTACTAAAGAAGTCATTCCATTATTATTATTACAAACCCTTAAGGTAGTTGCACCGGGTATCATGTCAGTTGATTTCTTTATTTTTTTCTTCATATAACATTAGTAGGTGTCAGTATAAACATGTGTACTATGAAAAAAACCAAGGCACTATCACCATGTTACCAATCAGTCCTTTAAAAACTGGTGTTTTCAGATTCTTGGAAACTGACGATGTTTCCATAGTGACGATCACATGTGCGTCAACCCAGTTCAAACATAAATTCATTCACCATGAATGCAGATCATATAGTCTGGTTATTCTCATGGCACTTTGCTGTTGTATTATAATTACCTAAATGCATCACGCTGTCAAATCACCAAATACTGGTGGTAGTTTTGTTTATTCTCTGATAATGCCCGACCTCAGCCGCCATTTGTAATGACACGTGACTGACCCCAGCAGGTGTCAATCAATCTTGTCTACCACAACAAGTTCAACACATGGCCCTTCGTAACACAATATCATGAGACAACTTGGCGGAAAACCTTGGGGGGAAATCTCAGTAATAGAAATGTCTGTCAAATTGTGTTGAAATAAGCCACATGCCAATAAAAAAGTCACATTTATAAGCAAAAAACAAGCATCTGGTGACACTTTTATTATTGGTAACAACCAGGAAGTATTACTTAATTTTATAAAAACTACAATACTTACAAAGCCATAACTTGGCATATGAACTCAACTTGTATTTACCCAAAATTGCACGGGATGGTTTTATGTTTGGTGAAGGGGTCGTGCCAAAAATGCAGTACGGATTTTTGCTGTCTAAATATTGTAGCAAAATGTTTATGAAGCTGTATCAAACTTAATATGCATTTGTTTACCAAAAAAACCCGTATGAATGTCAATAACATGTTTGTACTTACAGCCATACAATTTTTCTTTTGGGGAGTTTCTCAAAATTAAACAAAATGCCATTTTAGGATGATTTTTGACATTTTTTAATCGTCTTTAAACACATTTAAATGTCTCTAAACAACATAAAAAATCAATTCTTTTTGGTCTGGAGTATTGTTTAGTTTCTTAGGCAAACTCTGAGATAAAATGGTTAGCTTATCTTCAAAACTTATATTAGAAATGATTAATTCAAAAGAAGCATATAATAGCTGATGCAGCCACCTTAACCTGGTAAAAAAAACTGGGAATTAAAAAAAATTACAATATATTATGCTGTGTTCAGTTACGCAGTGATGTATTCACTTTGACAATGCTGTGTTCACTTATGCAGTACTGTATTCACTTAAACAATGCTGTGTTCACTTATTCTAGTTCTTGTTGTTTCCAGCACTTGGCAACATTCTATTAACTGACTAGTCTGTATATATTGTGGTTACTATGTTATGGTCTTATGAGATCTCATTCAGGTAGTCAGCTTTTTTTAGAACATTATCGCCAAGCCGACCTTTCTATGCTGCACCAAGGGTGGTCACTGCCAGGGTGCTTGTCGTCCTCAGTGGTTCTTTTACGTCCCAAATTGATACGGGACCGACATTAATGAGATCTCCAAGTCACGAAGGATACACAGTCCCCAATGTTGAGAGCCAGGTTTTTATACAAAATATACCATACCTGCCCAGTCTGGGTATTGAACTCGGGGCGCCGGCATGTCAGGCGGAAGTGCTAACCACTACACTATCGCGCGCCCCCTTATGCAGTGATGTTTTCACTTATGCAATGCTCTGTTCACTCAGACAGTGATGTGTTCACCTATGCAATGTTGTGTTCACTGCTGGTTTTAGGGAGATGTTGTGCACATGACGGCAAAGATCAGGGATGGAGTCAAACGTGGCCTCGTACTTAGGTACTACTTCCAACTTCTCAATCCATAATCTACAGTGCCAACACAAATGCAGCCAAACAATTAGTGGATGTTATATGAATGAACAGCATTCAAACTGCTAGGTATTGTAGGAGGTGTAGAAGAGAGCTGGGTATGGTTTCACTAAGATAGTGAGCTCCGAAGGAAAATACTTCATTAATCAGAATCCGTTGTTTAGTAATGAGCATTTTTTAAATGCAAGAAGATGGGCGATATTGACAGTTTTCAGTATAAGAAATCATATTCAGGAGTGAAATCAAGTTCAGAAAGCAAAATTGGGCTAAGCTTATGAGAATGTTGGTGAAATGATTCTGTGATGTTGAATTGGTGTTGTAGAAACGAGAAGGCGAGTGAGAACTACACGACAGACTTCATCCACCGGCTGTACAACGAGGAGGGAAAGGGAATCTTTGTGTCAAAGAAGAACATCCTTGGCCACATGCAACAGGTGAAGGATTGTTTCACACACACCCAGACATCATTCAGCATACTGGGAAAGTCAGCAACTTAGAGAGAACAGAGAGAGAATAAATTTAATATTTTTGATTAGTATCAAACAAAATCCACACACAGACAGAATGATATAAGTGTATAGTATAGTCGGTTGAGACTGACTAAGACACAGACAGAATGATATAAGTGTATAGTATAGTCAGTGGAGACTCACTAGGACTTAGACAGAATGATATAAGTGTACAGTACAGGCAATTGAGACTCACTAAGACACAGACAGAAGTGTATAGTATAGGTAGTCAGTGGAGACTCACTAGGACTTAGACAGAAAGATATAAGTGTACAGTACAGGCAATGGAGACTCACTAAGACTTAGACGGAATGATATAAGTGTACAGTACAGGCAATGGAGACTCACTAAGACATAGACGGAATGATATAAGTGTGCAGTACAGGCAATTGAGACTCAATAAGACACAGACAGAAGTGTATAGTATAGGTAGTCAGTGGAGACTCACTAAGACACAGACAGAATGATATAAATGTACAGTACAGGCAATGGAGACTCACTAAGACTTAGACGGAATGTTATAAGTGTACAGTACAGGCAATGGAGACTCGCTAAGACATAGACGGAATGATATAAGTGCACAGTACAGGCAATGGAGACTCACTAAGACTTAGACGGAATGATATAAGTGTACAGTACAGGCAATGGAGATTCACTAAGACATAGACGGAATGATATAAGTGTACAGTACAGGCAATGGAGACTCACTAAGACACAGACAGAATGATATAAGTGTATAGTATAGGCGATGGAGACTCACCAAGACTTAGACGGAATGATATAAGTGTATAGTATAGGCAATGGAGACTCACTAAGACATAGACGGAATGATATAAGTGTATAGTATAGGCAATGGAGACTCACTAAGACTTAGACGGAATGATATAAGTGTACAGTACAGGCAATGGAGACTCACTAAGACTTAGACGGAATGATATAAGTGTATAGTATAGGCAATGGAGACTCACTAAGACACAGACATAATTATGTAAGTGTACAGTATAGGCAATGGAGACTCACTAAGACACAGACATAATTATGTAAGTGTGCAGTATAGGCAATGGAGACTCACTAAGACTTAGACAGAGTGATATAAGTGTATAGTATAGTCTGTGGAGACTCACTAAGACACAGACAGAATGATATAAGTGTATAGTATAGGCAATGGAGACTCACTAAGACTTAGCATATGTCACTAACCACCATAGAAAATAAAAGTTGTATTGAGAATCTAATGTAAGATTTGCTCGCCTGCCTAAACAGGATATATGAAAATGGTACTACACACTGTATTGACAAAACAGATGTGGCATAGCAGCTATTCAACACTTGTCAAGTGGAAAATACACATATACATATGTAGCTACATAAGGCGGCTACTTACAGTATGTTGCTGCATACTTGGTCCATCTACAGCATAAATTGTCTCCTTGGTAGCCTGCTCTAACCACTCCACAGGTCTAGTCACGTTTTGCATGGGAGTTGTGTGATATTTGTCTATGAGAAATAGATGTTGATACTCTCGGTTTTCCCCTGATCTCAACCGTCTAAAGTAATTGCTGATCAACAGTTTAGGAGTTTGTATGGTAACATCTAGCCAAAAGTTTTTGACCTAGACTCCATTTATGTATTTTTCTACCACACCCATGTCACTTTGCTAACCAGTAGTCAATGACATTTTAAGAATAGCAATTTATGATACATTGTCGTGCTTACATTTATCCGGGTGTTAAATAATATCCGGGTAACGATTCTGCACATGCGCGTATCTAGGGGAATGTATTTAGCACCAGCTACAACTGTCACGTTTTATTTATACAGGCATTATGTATGTTTATATGTATATATATATATAATTACATATATGTCTATATATATACATAAATTATAAAATGTTTGCTTCCCACAGACATAAACAATTTCCTCTCCACGCATACATCACGTGACTTACTCTTATACTGGGTCACAAATCTGAAACAGCAAATTATAATTATGTACTCTAACTATAACGCTCGTATTACGATAACAAACGAAACATATTATTGATCTACTGGTGCCAAATATTATGCCTTACATATGCACATAAACATCACCCGGATAAAATTTAACGCCCGGATAAATGTAAATGCGACAACGTTAATCAGAGTGTACTGAATAAAAGCTTGCATGATCAAGATTTATTGTTCTGTTTGTTAATCTGAATATAATTAGTTTTGACTTGTAACAATGCTTAGGTTTAACATACAGACAGACTGAAAGTGTGCTAAATAAAACTGAATCGCTGAAATGAAGCACTGATATTTGAGATGAATCTCGGATGATTCAGTTGGCACGAAACAACTTGTATTGTTGAGGAAAAGATGCTTGAAAGAGGGAATGTTCTACTGCAGGGTGGTCGCGCGTCTCCGTTTGACCGTAACATGGGCACAAAGATGGCTGCGAAGTGTGTTGAGAGGATGGTTGACCAGTTGCAGCAGTCCAGGCAAGAAGATGGTGAGAACTTGTCTCGTTCTTCATCACAGTTTGACAGTCTCGTGTTTAGTGTAAACTTACTCTTACTAGATTCAGTAGAGGATCAATTGATTTCTGCTTTGTTTAGTATTGGCTTGATTCTGGTAGTGCTTTCGATGATATTGTTGTTCCAGTTTTGACACTAACCTTGTAGTGAGTGTATTTAGCCTTGCAGTGAGCATATGTAATCCTGGAGTGAGGTTAAAGGACAGAGATCACCAGCTTTTTTATTATACATCTCCCAGTGTGGAGTCTTACTTCCCTGGCATAGACAACAGCTTTTATGTCTTCTGAAATGCACAGATGAAGTTGCATTGGTCAATAAGTTATCCCTGCTTGTTTCAGGGACCATCTACTGCACATCGCAGGACACAGCGTGTCTGCTGGGGCTTGTTAGACAGTTCAGTGTCTTCAGTCCGGTCGAAGAACTCAAACTAGTGACAGACTTCAAGTAAGCATATACAACTAACAAACCCTAGAACTTGTGACACAACAGTGTTGCCATTGACGAGTTGGTGGAAAGGGACACACTGATGAAGTATACAGGTTGACTGCTTGGACCTACCAGAATAATATAATATTATGTTTCCTGTTACTTGCTCTCAAATGTTAAAGTTGATGAGGGAAACATTTTAGGGTACTAGTACTGGTAGATACAATCCACAATTTGTTCAGATCTATATGAGAAAAAGATATTTTCGATATGTTAATATTGGATTGCTTGGTAGAGATAAACAGGAACAACTATTATTCTGGTAGGTCTACGTTTATAGCAAAATGTTTTCTTTTTATCTAACCATGCAACATCATAAAGCAAACAGCACCATATTATAAGATATAATAAGTTATGACATGAGGATATTGAAAGTATGGCAACCAAGGAATTTGAATTGATGGATCCATTAAATTGTGCTTTGCCTAGCAAATAGATCCAACAAGCTTTATAAATTGCCGCCATAAATATGAAGTTCTAGGATTTTCATTGTATTTTCATTGAAATTCTGGTCCCAATTGTTTTCCTTGCAACAACAGCACAGTTGTTCAAGTGAGAACGATATGCAGGAAAAACTTATCAGACAGATACATACCACTCTAGTCATTTTGTTATGCAAACATTGATGACTTTGCCTGCAGGCATCGGATCCCAGTCAACAACTGGTGGTTGAAACTGCGACCACTGCTGCGCATCCTTGCGAAACACGAGAGTACGTACCAGGTAGAGAGCATCAGCGGGGAAGCAAAGGCCATCGACACTGGCGACAAGTGTATGCCATGAGCTAAGGCTCGACAAGCTTGCTGCTTGCACGTGTGATAAATGATGAATCTCACTCAGTGTTACCATCACACGGCTGCACCATGTCTGCTATGGGTTGCTCTTCTATCGTCAGTTTAAGATAATTTTAACGTGTCTCAAACTTGACGTAGATGTCACGCGATGGACCTTTTGATGACATCGCTCATTAGAACATTTACATTGTTTTGTGATATTTTATTGCATCTTAGGTGAATTATAAGTTTAGTTGGAAGATCGATGTTTGTTTGACATTAAAATGTGGCCATTGTATTATTCTGAAGCTGGTGCCAGAATACAATACAATACAGCCAGGTTTTATGTGAAGCCTTGCATAATTATGTACCTGGTATCTTATGTAATTTTTTAGGGCAGGAATAACTCAATTAAACTAGAATCCAAAACGGAATAACAGCACTTGGTAAATTTTTATTTGTTTTTCTGGTGTTAATCAAGCAATGTCTGCAAGATGTGGGGAAATCTGTTAATCCATTTTTTTGTCGCCACTGCAGGAATTAAGTTCGAAACTATGATATACACTTGTCATTGTACAAATGATATTCAGATGGTTATATTTCTGCTTACTGTTATGGGATGCATTTTACTTACCACGTCAAGCTACATAGATCTGTATATTATGTTTACTTAGTGGAAATTTATTGTCTGTAATCTGTATGTATACTAATTTCTTGAGGATGAGGGCTAATAGATCTGCAGGAAACGTTTTGTAGATACAACCTGGATTTTGCATAGGTCACGTGTTGCTGACATAATTGACTTACTCTAGACATTGATACACCAGCCATCAAGTCTTGTGGTGATACTTAATACTGTATACACAACATACAGCATCGTGTTGTGTTGACTCTGACTACTAATTGGGTTGATCTAGTTTATAGGAATATTTCAATGTTTTAACACATTAGACCAAAGCGTTGTACTGTTGATGGTAATTAGGTCATATTTTAATAAGTTGTCTATTTGGTGAAAAATGTTGATTTATCTAATATCTTGTTTTGAGTGACAAATTATGCTAGTGATATGCTGTGGCTAATTCGTTTGAGTGATTGTTACGAAGAAAATAATAAACAAATAAATTGATCAGTGTGTTGATTGAACACGGTCACAGACTCGGTGTTTAAGGAGGTACTCAACCAATTCGATTGTTTTGCTCCTCGCATTTCTTAGTAATTTCACACAAAAACAGAGGCATCAAGTACTCCCCAATGATATCCTAGTTCGTTTGTGCATACGTGTTGGTTTTTTTTAAATAATTAATAGTAAAACTGCGAACTCTTTCGTTTTTTGTAAAAAACGGATCTGGTTTTTACTTAGATTTTTCCTGTGTATAGACATTGAACTTTGCGTGGAATCGCGTTCTTGTCTTCTCGTGATCATGAATTATGTGCGATATTGACCTTTGACCCCAACCTTTGGCGCTGTTGATGTTATGGAATTCCGAGTTTAGGCAATGAGTGGACGTCCGCGAACATATATGCCACCGACACGAGCTAAATTAGACGGACAAAGACAGTACCCACACATAAAGGTGTATTTCTGTTTGGGAACGACTATGGAACGAAACAAAGTAAACAGAAGGAGTTGGCGACAGTGCCAGCCGTGGGCCGTTGCCCGTGGCTTGGGGTCAGTCACAATGTCAACAGATGAGATGCAACGTTCGCAGGTTCTTCCAGACAGGTTAGTAATTTCAAATTATTCAGCTATAATCATGTATATTTAGCCGTATGAGTATACATATTAATGTTGCTTGTACTAAATTTATTTGATTGTTTACGTTTTAGTAATAGCCAATGGCAATGGCGGCCTGGCTGGGCCCTGTTTTAGTGTTTACTAGACTAATATCAGCTAACAGTACGATGCTATGGCATATACCTATGTCAATGATAATGACAATGACTACCGGTATATTATGTCTATGTCGTATTTATGGTAGTAAGCTAGTAGCTTAAGTAGGCTTGGGATAATAGTAATAGTGTAAATGCATTATAAATGATCCGTAACAATTATAATTATTGAACCAATAGTAATAGATTGAACAAAAACAATATGTACATAATTTATTAATAATAGTAATGTAATAGTAATTTAACTAATCTATTACTTTTATATTAAAAATTACCATTATTGGACATTTCAAAATTAAATCTGAATTCAATTGTAATTGTATAGTAGTCTTGGTATTTAATTATTTACAAGGAAAAGAATACTCCAGTAGTTTCACCCGGTTTTTTGATTGCCCCTTCTGTGAGTTTTTGTTATGTTCAGAAAACCAGCGCCCCTCAATATCGTGAAAATTAATGCCCATAGCATGTATATATATAGATAGATAGCTTTTGACCGTTGGCATTGGTTGCATCTGGCAGGTGGTCGTTCAATGCATTGCAACTTTTGCAAGTACAGTAAAATGATTATTGTTAGAAACAATCAGTGCTGACTATTAATACATGTACCATATTTTCAGAACTTGAGGTGTGTCAGCACCACATGCAGATGTATGTGTCGAAGCTCTTCACTTTCAGGTAAACGAGTGTTGTCAAATGTAGTTACTCTGTCAGAAACCTGTTATCAAAATTATAAATATAAGCATTAAACAAGTATGTCCTAGGCGGATCCAGGCGGGCCTGGGGACAGGTGCCCCCTAGACCTTAGGAATTTGTATGCAGATCTTTTATGATGGGCCCATGCGACTGTCCTCCCAGACTGTTTGAAATGTGCCCCAGTTTAGGTGATAATAATAAGCTGAAGTTATGGCGTCTTCCAATATCACCACTCCAAACTTGATTTCTGGATCCGCCCCTGTATGTGATAGTTTTGTTTGTCTGCATGGGGATTTGCCGTAATATGTGTCCTCGTTAAATTGCATATTGTTGTTAGAAATGCATGTGAATTGAAGTAAAGGCAACGTAAAGTAAAAACATTTTATTGAAACTATTTTATGAGATTGACTAAAAAATAATGAAAAGCACAATACAACTACAGGTACAATCACTGCACTTGATGTGTATAATGTAATAATTTTTAATATCACAAAATGCCAAACAACAATAGAAACAAAAATTAGGAAGAGGTTGAAAAACTGTTAGGTACACTGTACATATAAAAAAACCAGATACTTTTATCAAGATTCTTTGTTACAAAAAACAACACTAGTACACGTGATGTCAAATGCTAGTTGTAGTTTATACATGCCTTCTGTGTTTACAACTTACAAAATTACTGACTAAACAATTATATGTATTTAACAAAAAAAAATTAATATCGGAAGATGTTTAGTTGAACAAATGTAATATGTACATATCAAATAAAAATAACTACATTATGAATCATATTTGTTTTTTAACAAAGAATCATAATTTATGATTCTTTGTTAAAAAACATCAATATGATATAAAATTTGAACATTTTGTAGATTATGCAATGCTCGGTATGTTTACAACTCGCAAATAATTGTGACTAGACTAGTCAGGGTCATCGCCATGTAACTGAGAATTACATGTACAATCACTACATGCTACGTTGCTCTGGTTTACTCAGCTGTTTGAAGAGTACCAGGTACAGACAGCGGTGGATATTTTTGTACGAATAGTCTTCGCATATTAATTTCAGTGTGGCTGAATGCTTCCCACATGAGTTGAGATGGTTCAATTTAACAGGTGTGCCAGGGAGTAAAGTGTAAAGCACTGAGCAATCCTGAGGACTGGATACTACACCATATCATAACTAACTTTGCTCAAGTGTTGTTTATAACATAATTAGTACAATGTGTACAGGTGTATAATCATCATGCGAAGTGAAAATGTAATGTAAATTATTTGTGAAAATATAAATCAGTGATAAAAAAGAATAATTTAGAAATATGAAATGTGGCAGGAAAAGTATAATAACAGTCCTCATGATACATAGAGAACTGAAACAAGTAAAATGCAGCTGTCAGTGTATCAACAGATTGTTGTTGAAAAATGTGAAAAGGCTTTCGATACCATCACTTCATCACAAACTTGTGTTGTACATAATAAGTACCTGGTGTATGTTGCAAGAACTCGGCTGGCTGCCACTGACTATCAGCAACACAAAGAAAATGAAACCCTACCACTGTAACAATGCTGGATAATTGATGTATTTTTTCATGGACACTGCTAAAAGTTAAATTGAATACAAATACCATGTATTATTGACTTTTGATAAATGTGTCATCACATATAAAATATAATACATGTCAGAGCTATGCTAATTGTCACTTTGTCTCCGGTATAGGTAGATGCGGATGTACAGCAAAATGTCAGGAAGCTGGTATGCAGTACCATCGAAGACAGCAAACATATACAGTGATGTCATCGATATCCAAACCGATGTAGTTCACCGAAGAATGCTCGACACTAAACCTGTCTCACAGCGTCAAGAGTTGTTGCCTAAAGACTTATGCTATATCTGCCAGATCCTGGCACCCACCGTTCCATCACCAACTGCAGAGCTAATCAGGCATCACCATATTTGTATGTCGAGTAACCTGCATTCTACATTGGTTTTTCAATTTTTCAATTCAATTCTTTATTTCCAATTGAGAATACAACATACAATATATATACATATTATAGTTGACACAGTTCAACATGGAAAGGGGGAAAGTAGAAGCTCATTGCTTATTATGCACTTTCCCCGACATCATTATAACATGGTCATAATCTTAAACACAGTGTTAGTAACATAAAGAAAATGCTATTGTTAAAGTGAGACCACTACTACAATCGTGCTTCCAAATACTTTCTGAACCTTAACAATAATAACGAAATTAATTACATGACTTATACTCTTCAATTAAGTAATTTTTATATTGTTTTTTGAGATTTCTTACAGTAAGTGATCTCTTTATGTGCTCGTCTAAACAATTCCATAATTTAATACCATACACAGATATACACTTAGCCTTTAACGTGGTTCGGGCATAAACATGTTTTAGTTTATTTCTTTGGCGTGTTACATAGGGTGTAGTATATTTGGCATTGAAAAAGAATTGAAGGTTATCAGGCAACAACTTATTGTTAGCTTTAAACATTACGATAGAAATGTTTAATTGTATTAAGTCATAAAGTTTAAGAATGCGTAGATCATAAAATAATGTATTAGTATGGCTTAGTGGATTCTTCTTACATATTATTCGTACAACTTTCTTTTGTAATATATAAACACCGTTAATATATGTTGTATACGCATTTCCCCAAACTTCGCAGCAGTATGATAAATACGGGAGAAATAATGAACAATATAGTATAAAAAGCGACTTTTTATCTAATAAATATTTAGCCCTGTAAATAATGGCGATAGTTTTTGTTAGTTTAGACTTGATCATATTTATATGATCTTTCCAGCTAAGCTTATCGTCTATTAAGACACCTAAAAACTTAGTAACATATACTCTATCAATAGTTGTATTATCGATTTTTATATCAATATTTGTTGTTTTACTATAGTTGGTAAACAACATGTAGTTTGTCTTAGCAACGTTTAAGGATAATTTATTTACTGAAAACCAGATATGTAGTTTTTGTAGTTCGTCGCTGACAATTTTGCTTAGCTGGGCTGGATCTTTCCCAGAACAAAATATATTTGTATCATCCGCAAAAAGAATGAATTTTAGTATATCTGAACAATTACAAATATCATTTATGTATAGTATAAATAATTTTGGACCCAGAATGGAGCCTTGTGGTACTCCACATAACACCTGTAATAAATCTGAATTGCAGTCATCTATGCTGACATACTGTAGTCTGTTATACAAGTAACTTTTCAGCCACTCGCTGGCCATCCCTCTGATACCATAAGCCTCTAATTTTCGGAGTAATAAATTATGATCAATTGTATCAAATGCTTTTTTTAAATCAATAAATACACCAATTGTGCAATTCTTTTGGTCTAAGGCAGCAGTAATATTTTCAGTTAGTTCTAATAGAGCCATTGAAGTTGACATTTTTGTCCTAAACCCATATTGACTGCTGTTTAAAATGTCATACTTTTCTATAAATTTATCTAGCCTAGAATTAAATAATTTTTCTAATAGTTTTGAAAATTGCGGAAGTAGAGATACTGGTCTATAGTTAGTAAAAACATTCTTTTCCCCTGCCTTAAATATAGGAATTACTTTGGCAATTTTCATTTTACTGGGAAATACACCACTACTAAATGATTTGTTACATATATGAGTAAACGGTATTACAACATTGGAAATTACCTTTTTAACAATTATCATATCAACATTGTCATAACCTGTAGATTTTTTGTTTTTACAACCGTTAACAATATTCATCACTTCCTGTTCTTCTACCCCAGGTAAGAACATGGTGTTGGTGTTCGTATTTTGTAAAAAATCAAGCACACTTGTATTTCCATTTGGTACTCTTATATTTTTTGCAAGATTTGGTCCTACATTTACGAAAAAATCGTTGAAACCATTAACAATATCTGTTGTATTTCTGGTCAATCTACCATTGCTAATGAAAGAGTTTGGGTAACATGACTGTAGTTGTCGTTTCTTTATAATTGAATTTAAAATTTTCCACGTACCCTTTACATTATATTTTTCTTTGACTAATAATTTATTGTAATATTCTTTTTCACAAAATCTAAGAATAGAAGTAAGTTTATTTTTGTAAGTTGAATATTTACATTTAGATTTTGTTGTTCTATGCCGCAAAAACTGTTTGTACAAATTATTTTTCTTTTTACAAGCATTGCGCAAACCTCTATTGAACCAGGGTTTGCTCTTTGAGGTAGGTGTATTCATGCATATTTTCTTAATTGGACAATTCTTATCATACAAGCTGGTGAATATGTCTATAAAATTAGTGTAGGCTATATCTGCGTCGGATTCATTTAAAACCGTATCCCAGTTTACAGCAGAAAGATCACTGTTAAAGGATTTTATACAATCATCACTCAGTTTTCTGATACATCTGTATTTGTTTACAGTGATTCTATTTATATGTGAACAATTACAAACACAAAATACAGGTAAATGATCACTAATATCAGTTATAAGTAACCCGCTAGTAATACTATTATTCAGTTCATTTGTGAAAATGTTATCAATTAAAGTTGCACTGTGATCTGTAATTCTGCTCGGCTTGTCAATTAAGGGATATATACCTAGACTAAACAACATATCCACAAAATGTGTTGTACCATTGTTGGTGTTATACTTTAAAAGATCTATATTGAAATCACCACATATAAATATTGTTTTGTTAGTGTTCCTAACTGTCTTGATCGTTGATTCAAGTTGATCAGTAAACATATCTATATTAGTTCCTGGCGCTCTATATATACAACTAACGATGATGTTTTTCATATTACCTATACGTAATTCGACTGTAATACATTCCAATACATCATCAATTACCATAGACATGGTCTGTATTACCTTGAATTCAATTGATACGTTAACATAAATAGCCACTCCGCCACCTTTCTTATTGTTTCTATTTCTGTAAATAACATCATACCCATTCAACAGTATATCAGAGCAATCTTCAGAATCTAACCATGTTTCCGATATAGCAATAATGTCAAACGGGGTGTTTAGTTCAGTTATATAATCTCTAATTTTATCAAAATTTGCCTTGAGACTCCGAGCATTGAAATGAATGAAGGACAATCCTTTCTGAATGTTTTCACTCTTAACAAATTGTTCAACAGTGTAATAGTCACAGCGTGTAGAAATAGTATTAAAGAAGTTGTTGTTTGGGTCAATGTCACATTCAAAATCACCACAGTTGTACTCAGACATGCTAAATGATTTAAAGCCGAAAACTGAGCATTGATCATAGATATTGTATATAGCGGCATTAACATTCATATCAGAGTTAATAAATTTAAATTCATCATCGCTAACAGTGCTGTATGGAAAAATGTCTACACATGTTACAATATAAATAAACAGAATCTTTACCTTGGCATGACATTTGATTTTGTGTTAAGTTTGCTGATCTCCTGTGAAGCACACTTTGGCACAACGAGCATTTCAGTGCTCGTCTAGCCATGGCTAATTAGTGTTATCGTCCGATAGCATTGTTCGGTTGGATGAAGTTACTGCCGGTCGAGATGGCGGAGGTCCTGGTCTGTGGTTATGGAGACTTTCCTGCCACTGGCGAGTAGGCAGACAATACGGCCGTCAGACGTCCAGGTGGCAGTGACGTTGGGCAGCGACTTGGCTTTGGAGAGCAGCTCGTTGCGGCGTCTAGTGAGGTTTTCCGTGATGAGTAGTTTGGTACCTTTCAGTCGCCGTTTCATCGAGAAGACTTTCTGGCGTGCTTGGTAGGTTGTAAATTTCACGATAATGGCTCGTGGTCTCGAAGTTGATGAGTTAGCGGATGTCCCGAGCCGGTGACATCGGTCGATGGTCTCACGTCCAATCGAAACGCCGAGCTTGTTGGTGAAAATGTCGAGAACTGCAGACTCTGGGTCGGTAGTGTCCGGCACACCGTGGACGATTAGGCAGTTTCGTCTACTGTACTGCTCCATCACGTCTAGGTCGTTGTACAGTTTTGTATTAATCGTCTCAAGTTGTGAGACTCGAGCGGCCATCTCCGCGGCGTCAGCTGCAGCACGAGTAGTGTCCATCTGGGATGCCTTGTATATGTCTTGTTTAATGTCAGCGATGACGTCTGTTTTCAGGATGGAGTCGACGATTTGTTTTGCGAAGTTTTTGTTTACAACCAGTCTGGCAAGGATAGCCTGACTGATTGCTTCGACGACTGTGGCGATGATAGGGTCATTTTTCTCAATGAGCGCAATGATTGCGGTGCGCATGTCTCCATTCAACGATTCGTTGGTTGCTTCCGAAGCATTGGTGCAGGCACTAGCGCTTCCCTTTCGTTGACCTTTTGTCATGTTCAGTATGCGGTTGACCGTTGGTCACTGTTGTAATCAACACAACAGGGTGGATTACTTGAGCTGTCTACTTAAGTCTTAACGGTCGCACCTTTTCGGTTGGTTGCATCGAAGTCAGTCATGCGAAGGAGGCTTAAATTGGCTTTCGCGCCACTGGTAACGGCTTGTGGGCGATATTACCAGTCCAGTGAATCTTATTCACGATTTTCTCACATTTGCTGATGTGCACCACAAGGCGACTTCACTAGAGTATGCACAATACACGTATCTCGCACACTGCTCCTCCCGCTGTAGATCAGACTTGTATGTCGATAATAAATTTGCAATGATTCGGGACGTATCTATACATACATTTTTCGGGTCGGACTTGATGCCATACTCAGTTAGAGTAGAGTATAAGATACTTTTACTCACGCACCAAGCACTGACTGGCTGTACACCACAGTATCCAGTCTTTAGTCAGTCAAGCTAACTGACTGACATGGAGACCAGTGTACACCCCATCGGCACTGGGGGATCTGTCACGGATGCAACACACGACACAATTGGGATCACTCACATTCACACGACAAACCATTAATATGCTGCATGGCTGTAGAATCTTGTCCGAGATCCTGGACAAATACAACTACCCAGTATGTCATATTAACTTGGAGACTAGTCCAATCTCATGCAAAGAAAAGCATATATTCAGTAAACAAAAACAGGTATCATTGTAGTGTTGGGAGTAAATAATTATGGAGTGTTCATTGTCATAATCAGTAAATATAAAATAATGTTTCATGTATGACCTGCAGCATTTCACAAGAAAAAAGGCATCCATACATGTTGATATCTTAAGAACAGTCAGTGTTTACTAGGGTTGTTCTGGAGAAGGGAGAGAGTGGCTTGATACAGCATGCAGACATTAGTAGAATGTGCTCTTTTTTTAAACGGTAAACAATTTTAACTATTTTTTTATAAGGTGTTCATTGTTATTACATGAATTAAACATTTTTCAATTTCATTACAGTGATGCCTGATCTTAGTCAATATTATAGACTAATTTGAATTCTGCTAATCAGTAAAGCATCAATAAAGCGCATTTATATTTGTTGTTTTGTATACAAATTCATGTCAGTGTCTGCCATGTGTTACTACACATTCATGTTTTACATTTTAAGGTTCTGCCTGAGGTTAAATGGTCAAGGTGAATGTTGGAAATTACAAAATGAGGTGTTATTGTGATGCTAACAGTTTATTTTCCTCGCCAAATATTCAAAGGTTCATAATATGTGTTTACCTTCTTAGAAAAATACTAACTTATTTCCGAGTCATCGCCATATGCTAAATACTTTTAAAGGTGTATTAATGTAATAATAATATAAGTGCAGAAGTCAACTTAGTTTTCCATGTCCAAGATGTTATTATTAAAATGTGTATGAAAACAAATATATGTAAATGTGCACATTAAAATTTGTTAACACTTATACGTGGTCGATTGTTATAAATTTGAAATTACCTGGACTAATCAAATGTGGGCCTCCCGCAGACTATGTATCCTCCCTGTGTCTGCCTTACCAGGTGACCGCCTTCTACAGTTGCTGTCGCATTGGTGCACAGGTTTTAATTATTTGAGCACATTCTAGAGGGAGGACATTCTGCAAAGCCTTCTGGCTAGTGCGATGATTGTCTGTTGAGCACTGCACAAATAATTGCTCCGATGTTTGTCTGGAGTTATATATACACGTCTGTCTCGAGTTGTGCATGAACCATCTTCTGTCGATCGAGCACTGGACATTTTAAATTAGGTAGACGTGGTGAATCTGTCTGCTACGTGTTGCTGCTCTACAAGTAGCATATGGGTACGTGTATGCAATCATTGTGTTCGCCAACTGCCGACAGCTTGTGCTACTTGTCTTGTAAGAAATTAATAGACTCGCACCCAAGCCCTTGAACTCAGGCACTGCACATCTATTGGGAACAATATATGGTACAATAATATATATTGGATAGTTACCAGAAAGCAACATTTTCTTGTAAGGTTCCGAAGCGTTCTGTGTGTGTGCATGCGCATGCACCGATGTAAATGTCGCTGAACTGTCAGATTACAATGATGGACATACGACACTGAACTAAAATTTAATTGGAGTTTATTTTAAAAAAGCCCCCCCAACACTGACGCAAATATAATAATGTAAACGCGTTTTTAAACACCCAACAAATCAAGCAGACACAGCACAGCCACTGGCAGTTTATTATGAAATTAGTGCTTGCTACACATTGTAATGGCAGGACATGTCGAGTGGATCCACAGAGTTGATCAAGATGTGGAAATGAAACACGGTCATCCGACAGAAGCCCCCAAAAGTCAATCATCTTGCACTTGTCCAACCATCTGTCATCCAACATCTAATACGTCCTTGTAGCCATCTCCCCTCCACCTCATGCCTTGCACTTCCAGCAATACCGTCTTCCATAAAAGCAGACTACAGTAGTTCATAGACACTGTAACATCATTTCAGAAAATGTAAAACCACTTGGTGCTCTACCAGCAATGGTAACAATGTGGGAAACGTTTATATAACGAACGTCGGGAAGAGTGCACATTACCTTCACACAAAGTACAACAGAAACTTCATAAAGCAAGAGAAATGCCTTCATCTAAACTATTTCTACCTGACCACATTTGGGACAGACACGTCTAGTTCTGTGCAAGTTGTTAATTGCTCAACTGAAAATATCCTCTTTGTGACAAGTGTCAACATACGGCCTTTTAATCAGCCACGAAAATCCAACTCCAATCTCGCAGGCGCAAGATTAATGATGGCAAGACATCTAGTCTGTATACACCCAGATAACACAACTGCTTTCAGGAAACCACATAGCAGGTGTTGGTGATTGTGGTACGGCGATGGTAGATCAATACGATCGGATCTTTGGTGGGATCGTCTGGACTTTCTTGTCGTCAAGCACCGCATCAATAACAGGCCGGTACTGTATTTTCACCTGCGGGCAAAACACAAACTGTCAAATGATGGCAGAAATCATGATGCTGCGAGGTCAATCGCAGAGTTAGTTCAACTAGGTCTAAAAGTGGGATCATCAAAACATTCCTATTTATAAAGAAAAATGACATTTCAAAGTAAACTAATGCACTGGTTAGAATGCCTACATACTTTATCAAGCATCATGAGATTATCCATACTATTAGATGTAGTTGCACCATGCGTGTAGATGCAAACACTTACATCACCGCTGACAACATTCACGTAGGCCATAGTGTGTTTGCGCCAATGCTGCTCAATTGGAACCCTCTTCTGACCATCTAGTGGTTTGCTGTAGTCGAACTCGTCAATTCGTTTCTAAGAGAAAACAAACCAGTCATCGTTATTGTTGCTAATTCCACAGCTGGGGCTGGTTTCATGAAACATACTTAAAGTTACGCAATAACTTAATGTCACGTGTTTTGTATAAGCTCCTGTGTTTGCTTATATTACAAAAATTTGCATCATTTACTATGAAAATCATCTTAGCGTTAAGAATGTCCTTAGCGTCTTCATGAATCCGACCGTTGGGTGAATTACCAACGCACTGGTAGTCATACTAATTAGGGTTCCCTTGCAATGAACCGATAACTCAATATAATATACAACCAGAATTACCATCCAAATCAAGTCAAGTTTAAATATTACATAATGCCGCATTCTTGGCTATTCCCTATTAACATATAATCTATTTAAAAATATAAAAATTTAAGCTGGTAGTTAATAATTTTACTGAAACTACACTAATAATGTAATGCAGTTCTCACTAAACTTATGTTTTTGACGTAAAAACATCTGGGGCCAGAATTTCAACAAGACACCACAAATTTGTCTGAATGTTCCGAATGTGTGTCGCATCAATGTTTGATGGCATGACTGACCTCATTGCTAAGAAACAGCCTAGACAACAGACAGGTCAACTGTTAATCATGAGCAGCTTTACTAGCGTGGTTCTCACCGGGAAGTCTTCGCGAGCGTGTGCACCACGACTCTCCTTGCGGTTCTCGGCACCAATGACGGTTGCCATGGAGTTGATGACAAGGTTCTGTAGCTCCAGCGCCTCGATCAGGTCGCTGTTCCACACACGGCCTCGGTCCGACAGCTGCAAAGACACCACCCGTAATGCTGAGTTTTGTCAAACGTGAACGCACGGTTATTGCTTGTATAATCTACATTAAATCAGCTGTTGCTCCACCCATTTAGCCTTCAGATCTCATCAATTTGGTTTTACCAAATATTTCCACAAACACGAATGAGAAAACCTCTCATTTGACCTTCCTACTCAGGTTAATATTTTCAGTGATGACATTATTTTTGTGGCTCTGCATTTCCAAACTATGTATGGAACAAGTTTCTCAAGCTCTCAAGTTTCCTGTCAACTGCCAGCATGGAGGTATATCTCAAGTCTTCAGATCTGTTAGGTAAGGCACTAACTTCAAGTCACCCAATTTTGACTCCTTATACATTTTGACAGTTGTCCTTGCAGTAATGCAAGACAGGAACATTTAGAGTCGCTGTAATTCAACGATCTCATTTGACAAAAGCAAACAAATAATTGAGGTGATGAAACTGTGAAGAAAGTAAGTAACTTTATTTTACAACTTAACAATCTAACATACAGTTAACACATACATGTCTCACAAATGGAAATGTATCACATTGTATGGATGTCACTTGGCTAAAAGCCGTCTTCCAGTGACACCATTTAAAGCAAATTATCATTACTCTATGATTACTAAATCACAGTTACAACAATCATTAAAATCATGTTAAAGGAAATAACAATAAGGCATTAGCTAAAATCCTTTTTCCATGTGTATACAAAGTTTAACATTGTATGTAACATTTGACAACATTAAACAAATACAGAAAAATACATTTGTAGCATAAATTTGATTTTAAGCCCGTCTGTGAAGCGATTCCCGTGGATAATTTAATTTTAATGAACTAGGCGATCACGTGGTATCGTGACGTCACTTATGACACACACTCGCATCAGGCCGATCCTTTCCATGCATTCAGAGCATGTTTACAAGGATAGCTTTTGGGTCGAAACGAGTGTCAGAATGAGTTATTGTGCAATATTCCGACGTAATACAAACACTAGTCATCATAGAGGAACATACAGTTATCTTACGGTTCCACATGAATCAAATTTTATTCAAAACAACAAATGCGAATGGGCTTACGAGTCGACTAGATTTCGCCAAGCTTGGGCTCGTTTTCAGAATAATTATATCGAATGCAACCAACGGGAGATAATCTACACAAATAAACATACATAGTAAACATATATTGTATTCAGCTACAGAAAGTAATGTGCATAATCTCACTAGAATATCGATATATGAAGCAGAAGTTGTACAATTTATCATAACAACATAAATCAGTCAGTCAATTTCTGTTGTCGCCGCTAGCTCAGTTGGTAGACACGTTGGTTTCTTGCCATTTATTTTACAATCGGGCGATGCCGGTTCAATCCTGACAGCATGCAAACTATTGATTTTCTTTACACTTTTTTTAAAATCTTTTCACGAAGTAATATAAACCAAATCATTTAGTATACTATGATGCACAGTTTGTAAATATTTTTATTTATTTTTGTAGTAATTATTTATTCGCCACAAAAATGAAAATATGGTCATTATATATAATGATGTTTCTAAATTGTATTTATCGAGACAGATCACAATCTGTTTTCACATATATAATTACAATATATTACCGTACAATATATTTCCAATTAATAAATTATATATTCATTACATTATATTTGTTTGGATAACAATTTTTTTGAAACATTGTTATATAATGACCATATTTTCATTTTTGTGGCAAATAAATAATTACTACAAAAATAAGAATTATTTACAAACAGTGCATTATAGTATATAATAATTTTGTTTATATTACTTTGTGAAAACATAAACAAAAAAGTGTAAAGAAAATCAATGGTTTGCATGCTGTCAGGATTGAACTGGCGTCGCCCGATTGTAAAATAAACGACAAGTATTGAAGTAACCAACGCGCTTACCCACTGAGCTAGCGGGACCAGCGGAAACTGTCTGTGTCTGACTGATTTAAGTTGTTATGATAAATTGTACAACTCCTTCATATATCAATATTCTAGTGATATTATACACGTTACTTTATGTAGCTGGATACAATACATGTTTGCAATGTATGTTTATTAGTGTAGATTATCTCCCATTGGTTGCATTTGATATAATTATTCTGAATACGAGCCCAAGCTCGGCGAAACCTAGTCGACTTGTAGGCCCATTCGCATTCGTTGTTTTGAATAAAATTTGATTCATGTGCAACCGTAAGATAACTGCTTGTTCCTCTATGTTCACTAGTGTTTGTATTACGTCGGAATATTGCACAATAATTCATTCTGACGTTCGTTTCGACCCAAAAGCTATACTTGTAAACATGCTCTGAATGCATGGAAAGGGTCGGCCTGATGCGAGTTGGAGTCATAAGTGACGTCACTTATCGGCATCCCGAAAAACGTGCCAAAAATATGCATATTCGAAAATGTCCGGATGCACAGCATAAAATGTGGAATTTCTAATTCATTGAATTTTTTTGGCTTGGTGGACGTTGAAATAGATAGCCGGATATAATTTAACATGAATTCAAGCAATAGATGTTTTTATTCCCTTTAAATGAACCACTAAACTTCATCACCAGCCCACCTCTGTACTATATAATATTAAACTGTAGTATTATTTAACATGTAGTATGTGCTATTGATGGTGATATATGACAACAAACGGAGAAGTTGGATCCATTGAAACATATGTAAGTGAATAGAGACGTGATCCAAACATGTTTTACTTGGTTTGGTTAAGTAGTATAAAAAAACGTAACAGACTTACAAACAAAGGTAGATTTTCATATTAATCAGTTTACTTCAATAAATAAATAAAAGTACTTATATAGCGCCCAATCAATTAAAATTGCCCTCGGGCGCTTTACATACATGCACACGTATATAATAGAATATTAAATAAAAAGAAATGCTAATTAAGAACTAAATATGTAACAAATATAACATTAACTTAATAGTTACTAAAAAAGAGAGATCATTAAAAAACGTTTTAATAAATTAAAACATTTATAAAAACTACTAGAAATACATTCATTTATACAAGAATAACCATAAATATGTTAAGAAACTAATAAAACAAAAAATACATTTATCAATAGAAAGCACATAAAATGTCCTAGTCGGTGAATTATAAAAACGCTTGTTTAAATAGGTGAGTCTTCAAAAGTGTTTTAAACACTTGTAATGATGTTGCTGTCCTGAGCGTAGGAGGCAAATTGTTCCATAGAACCGCCGAGCAAACCGCGAAACGGTGATCACCCTGAGTAACAGTTTGTGAGGCCGGTACGAACAAAAGGCAAGGCTGCAAGGTAGATCGTAGAGTTCTGTTGATGGTACGGTAGCCAATTAACTAACTTATTATTACATTCTGAACATCTAGGATTTAGACAATTCACTTGACGAAGATATGCATTTAAGTAGAAGTCACACAACATGCGTCTAAACTTTAATCTGTGTTTAGTTTCTTATTTTTTCGTTTATATTGTTCTGGATTCTTGTGAAATTATGTTTAGGCAGCTTAGACGAAAAATGTGTTCTAGTTGTCTCTTTAACAAGAAGGTTGCACTGTCTGGTTATTCTTTTGTCTAGAGTATTTTTGATCACAAAATTTGTAAATGACTTGGGTCATGTTTAAAGTCATACTAAATTAGTGACTGCTTTTGTCTACATACATATTAAATTGTTTAGATTTTTTCAGACTTAAATAAACGACTCCTATATCCTTTTTTATTAAATAGTAAAATCATACGAGTCATGTGCCAGGGTGTTTATGGGTGACTCCATTATGAGAAAGACGGACAAGACACTGAGCGAGGGAAGGACGTCGTTGTTTGTTTACCGGGGGCTAGGATTGAACATGTAACTGACAGGGTAGTGAAGGTATTGGGACATGGCAAGGGGGGGTCTATACTGGTACACGTAGGAACAAATACTGCAGACAGGGAGGGAACAACTACGATAGTACAGAAGTATAGACAGTTAGTGAGGAAGCTAAAGAAGACGAGAGTTGAACAGGTTATTTTGTCAGGAATTTTGCCAGTAATGGGAGGAAGGGGGGCAACGTATAGAAACTGCAAGAGGATGGCGATCAACGCACTAGTTGAGCAGATGTGTGAAGAAGAGGGGGTGGGATTCACAGATTTATGGGGATACTTTGTTGGGAGGGAAGATATGTACATGAGAGATGGCCTCCATCTTAGTGGAAAGGGGGCAGCAGTTTTCTCAGAGAACCTGCTGCGATCTGTTGACAGTGGGACAGGTTGTATCTATTTAAACTAGATTCGCAGGGGGGACTCACAGAAAAACCTGAAAATGGAGGCATAGATAAAGACAGCACAAATAAATCAGCAAATAACAGTCTGGAAAACTCTTTTGAAGCTGGATATAAATGTGTTTGTTTAAATGCAAGGAGTATAGTAAACAAAAGAAATGAACTAAATATTATGGTAGAAGATATTGACCCTCATATAATAGGTATAACTGAATCCTGGACCACCACCGATATATCAGATGCTGAATTGGGACTGACAGGATATGTAATGTTTAGAAAAGATAGAATAGGAAGAAAGGGAGGTGGAGTTATTTTATATATTAAAGAATCTATTCAGGCTTATGAAATAAAATTAGAAAGAGAAGCAGATTGCGAAGAAGCTGTTTGGTGTAACATAGTTACAGGAAACTCAACGTTAACAGTTGGGTTAGTTTATCGAAGTCCAAACATAAGCATAGAAGAGAATGAAAAAATACAAAACGCTATAAGGGAAGTAAGCAAACGAGACTGTGTTATTATGGGGGATTTTAACCACGGGCATATACAATGGAAATCTCTACAGAGTATGGGGAGTGAGGACCACATGTTTTTAGTTTTAGTTCAAGATACATTCCTTTCTCAATATGTGCTAGAACCAACCAGGGGTGAGAATGTGTTAGACATAGTTTTGTCCTCACAGAATGAATTAGTTGACAATGTCAAGATATGTGAGCCACTGGGGAGTAGCGATCACAACCAGATACATTTTACCATCAAAGTAAAATCAGAAAGGAATAGTAAAAAGCAGTATAGGAGAAATTTCCACAAAGGAAGGTATAAGGACATGAGGAAATATTTAGCAAAGATAGACTGGAATAACACACTGAAAAATAAGACGGCAACAGAATGCTGGAATATATTAAAGAGTGAAATTAAGTGCATAGTCGATAAATTTGTACCCTTCAAAAAACAAGGAAAACGGTCCAAAAAGAAACACTTATCGAAAGAAGCCATTAGAAAAATTAAGTACAAACAAATGATGTGGAAGTCATATAGATGTACTGGAAATGATGAAGACTACAACAGTTATAAAGAAGCACTTAACCAAGCTACAGCTGAAATTACAAATTCAAAGAGAAGCTATGAACAACAATTAGCTAGTAATATAAAACATGACAGCAAGAGTTTTTATGCGTATGTTCGAAGCAAACAGAAAGTTCAAGATAAAGTTGGTCCTCTAGAAGATAGTGCTGGAAATATAATATCAGAAGGATTCTTAATGGCAGAAGACCTGAATGAGTACTTTAGTTCAGTGTTTACCAGGGAAGATATTAGTTCACTGCCAGTACCAGAGGCTAAGTTCAAGGGGGCAGATTCAGACTATTTAGGACAATTAATTGTAACCCCGGAAATGGTAGCTAAGAAAATAAGGGCTATGAAGGATAATAAATCACCTGGAGTGGATGGTATTCCACCCAAACTACTATTGGAAATTGTAGAACAAATTAGCATACCGCTTGCAACAGTTTTCAACTTGTCATTAGAAGAGGGAGTGGTTCCTTTAGAATGGAATGAAGCAAACATTATACCGTTATTCAAAAAAGGTTCGAGAAACAAGTCAGAGAACTATAGACCAGTGAGTTTAACATCAATGATTTGTAAATTGTTAGAAAGACTAATTAAAGATCACATGGTGGATTTTCTTGTTAAACAAAACTTGATAAACCCATCTCAACATGGTTTTTTAAAAGCGAGGTCATGCTTAACAAATATGTTATGTTTTTGAGAAGACATCACTAAGTGGGTAGATGAGGGATCACCAGTAGATATCGTATACTTAGATTTTCAAAAAGCTTTCGACAAAGTACCACATCAAAGATTACTGCTTAAACTAAAGGCCCATGGCATAGGAAATGGTATAATAAACTGGATAGAACAATGGCTGATTGACAGAAGACAACGTGTAGTAGTTGATGGGGAGGCTTCAAACTGGAAATCGGTATTGAGTGGGGTACCACAGGGATCAGTATTAGGTCCTATATTATTCTTAATATATATCAACGATTTGGATGATGAAATAACAAGCAAGGTGTTGAAATTTGTGGATGATACAAAAGTGTTTAGAAGGATTAAAAGTGATGGAGATAGACAGCATTTACAAGATGATCTTGACAGGCTGATCAAATGGTCTGAAAAGTGGCAAATGCTGTTCAATTTTGGGAAATGTAAATGCCTCCACACAGGACATGGGGACGAAGAAGTAGAATATACAATGGGGGGTACTGTACTAAGTACTACTGTAAAAGAAAAGGACTTAGGGTTAACCATTAGTGCTGATATGAAGGTTTCAGAGCAGTGCGGAATTGCAGCTTCAAAGGGAAATCAAATCCTTGGATTAATTAGGCGAAACATAACGTATAAGGAAAAAGAGCTAATAATACCACTGAACAAAACAATAGTTAGGCCTCATTTAGAATATTGTATTCAAGCGTGGAGGCCATATCGCAGGAAGGACATAGATATGCTAGAAAGAGTGCAGAGGAGAGCAACTAAAACGATACCAAAACTGAGGGATCTTAGTTACGAAATACGCCTAAAAAAATGCGGATTAACAACACTAGAGACCAGGAGATTGAGAGGAGATCAGATAGAAGTGTTTAAAATATTGAAGGGTTATGAAAATACTGATAGAATTTTTTTTTTCTCAGTTAAGAAAGATAGGACTAGAGGACATGAACTTCCATTAGCAAAGGAGCAGAGTAGATTGGATATAAGAAAGTTTTCATTTTCACAAAGGACTGTAAATGAATGGAACAGATTACCTGCTGGTTGTGTGGGTGCTAGTAGCGTGAATATGTTTAAAAATAAAATCGACACATACCTCAGACGGGCGGGATACACATAGATAAAAGGGTCGGACTCTTGATAAGCCAAATGGCTTCCTTGTCCACCTGCCACCTAGAGTTAATTCTCTGGGTGGCAATCTTGTTAAATTAGTATTCTGCTAAGTCACAGTCAAAGCTACATTACGAATTCATAATAAAGCAACATTTAATGCTGCTTTACAAACCAACCTATGCAAATATTTAATTAATATAAGTAAATGCAAAGTGCACATTAAACCTTAGCCACTAGGCAGAATGAAAGACCACCCAGGTGAGTTTTCATCATTTACCGATTTTTGTCTACACCGAGTAGTACGATCTACAGGCACTAGGGAGCGAATTGATGCTCTATCAACATGCAGTTTACTGTGTGACCATATTCACCACGCCTGTTGAAAATGACATCATTGGGCAGATGTGTAATACTTAGTGTGACTCGAGTATGCATTAACACTCCACATCTGCAATTGTGGCCTTGTCAGTACATCTGTGTTAACTAAAGTTCAGGTGCACTTTCAATCTTAACGTAGTGACTAGTTTATAGCAACCAGAGAGTGTAACTTGTAGAGATAAACATACACATGGATGCAACTAACAAGGCTTGAGAACTGAACTAAAACCAAGCTTACACCTACGACAACACTTATCAAAGGTTTGCGTAATTAATCAAACTTTGAACTGCTTAATTAAACAACATGTCAATTCAGTGCTACAAAAGTCACCAGCTATTTATATCAGTTTCTCACTTTAGCTAGAATCAATCATTCTTTTCACAAACTGGAATTATTACTGTAACTGATTTGTGTTTCACATAGTTTATATCAAATAGAAAAGCTGAAGGAAAAAAAAAAAGGTTTCTCAAAATTCCCAGTGAAAATCACATTCACGCAGGAAGATACGCAGTGAACAGCAATGACTTTGTAACATCTGAAAGCATCTTATTACCTCTTCTAGACCAACCCGTAAACTCACCGGCTACGGTTGAAAGGCAACTTAAGTTAGTCATGTGCATACAACTTGTTGTTCATGCATTAGTGGTTCATTTTTTAATCCATTAAGGTATCGTTGTCACATCTATTTTAAAACATTGATGTTTGATCAATTAAACAAATTAAATATCTGTGGGAGGGGTGTAGGCATCATTTTAGCATTCTATATATCGGTATAAATAAATCATTAACTTCAGTAACAAATAACAAACCATATATAAAAATAGACTGCCATAAATCAAGTTTGCATACATCAATCAGACTTTGTTTTCATGAAGTTTTAGAACAACATATCTTGCCACTCAATGCAGAATGCAGATCACACCAAACGATGACTGGCATTTTGTGGTTTTGTAAGCCAGACTTTCAGAATATGCCCTACATAGAGGCATGGAACCCAATTTTCAATTGGCAGTAATTAATTACGTTTGGTGTTAGGTTTTAATTGTGCCGACATCAATTCTGCCGACATCAATTCTACCACTAGTTAATTCCCGATGACACATGTGGGAAAATACTGAAAAGCAGGTTGACGTAAAGGTAAGTTCTTATACAGTGCCATACTGCTTGGTGCACTTTACCCTTCACTCACTGGCAAACCTGCAATTACTGCGCAGACTATTTGTACAGAAATATCCACCACTGTCTACAGCCAGGTACTCACTCTTACAGCTGATTGAACTGGAGCAACTTGGAGTGAACAAACTTGTTTCACTGGTAACAAGAGGGCTTGAACCCAGCATCTCCCGGTTGAGCCCGGTGCCCTATCCACTACACTACCACACCCCCATGGTGCCCTAACCACTAGACTACTACACCCCACATGGTGCCCTATGCACTACACTACCACACCCCACATAATGCCCTATCCACTACACTACCACATCCCATATAATTCCCTATCCACTACACTACCACACCCCCACATAATGCCCTATCCACTACACTACCACACCCCACATAATGCCCTAACCACCACAATACCACAAATAAAGCCCTATCACTACACTACCACACCCCACATGATGCCCTATCGATTACACTACCACACTCCCCACATGATGCCTTATCCACTACACTACCACACCCCACATAACACCCTAATCACTACACTACCACACCCCCACATAATTTTGAAGGGTTTTGTACATAGCTGTAAATTAATATTTTCCCACAGCATTTGGCAGGGGATGCATTAATATTCCCATGAGCTCAACCTGTGCTTAGCTACAACAGAATCCATAAAAATAACCTGTTCAATCCAGTTCACGTAAGCAGTACCAAGCACTGGACTAAAATCATGACAAAACATGCAACGATTTCACGCAAAAATATCGAGGAAGATCAGAAGAAAATGAGAAATAAGCTCTGTCTACAGTCGAGTACCTACCTTGATACCTCGCATGATTTCAGGCCAGATCTCCTTCACCAGCTTGACGCCGTTCTGGAGGGTAGGGCCGTCACGGAACACAGCCGCGTTTTCGTGCATTGCCTACAACACGGTCGTTCATGCAGGACTGGTTGATATGTGTTACACCGTCACATGACAGCACTGACAGATGCTATAGGGAGTTACGTTAATGAATGAACGATTTTTACTCAAACATTGGCAAGAGTATATACAACATAAGACAAACACGTTTAACATTACCGTGGTATTATTTACCCACATTTCTAAAGTGCCATATATCTGTGACCAGCCCGTTCAATGGCGCGTACAAACACATTATAAAACGTACATGGAACTATAACTATAACTTAACTATAATAGTAATGAGTGTGTATCTTTGAAGTGAGTAAATATGAAGTCATTTTGTGTAAATTTACCCATCTTGCCTATTAAGAGGGCAATGTTACATTTATTGCACTTGATGTTTGTATAATGGAATGACAGCCTAGCAAACATAATTGATATCATGTTATTGAAATATTCATTTTCAATGTGTTGCTTATGATGTTTAAAGTATATAATAAGTACACATTATCACATATGGTAGTTACCACAATGGCAGAACCCTGATGTTAGATAATGGGTCATACACCCTAAAATGATTTAAACTATGACTTGTTAAACTAGACAACAAATATGTATATTTTGAAGAAAAAAATTATGGAATATGTATACAAGTTACTTAGTAATTTTGATTAATTTGATCAACCCATTTAAGAGATTCTAAGATACAAAAACACCCTAAATATCCAAGATGGTCACCATTTCCATGATAAAAACCCATCAAAATTCCCAGATTCAACTCTTCAAGTCTTTGGCCTCCGATTTGCCACTTGGCGATGTACTTTTTAAATCACAGTATTTATGTACTTATATCTCTGTGATATGCTTTTCTAATGGGCCCGAGAGAATCGAGTGATCAATTCACAATTCACCTGGTGGTGCCACTCACAATGAGTGGCTTGTTGCTCCGTGGAGGGTGTAAGGGGGTAATATATTGATACGAGAACTGTCAACAAACCTTCTGTAGTTTCAAACGCAGCTCAGCTGTGGGAATGCTTCCCTTGTTGTTGAGCAGTGTCTCAATGTGATCAACGCTCATTTCTCCTGCGTTCTACAGACATCACAACACCACAATCAGTTCACCCACCTCTACACCCGTCACTCTCACTCACACGGATCATCATTTCTCCTGCGTTCTACGGACGTCACAACACCACAATCAGTTCACCCACCTCTACACCCATCACTCACTCACACGGATCATCATTTCTCCTGTGTTCTACAGACGTCACAACACCACAATCAGTTCACCCACCTCTACACTTGTCACTCTCACTCACACGGATCATCATTTCTTCTGCGTTCTACAGACATCACAACACCACAATCAGTTCACCCACCTCTACACCCGTCACTCTTACTCACACGGATCATCATTTCTCCTGCGTTCTACAGACATCACAACACCACAATCAGTTCACCCACCTCTACACCCGTCACTCTCACTCACACGGATCATCATTTCTCCTGCGTTCTACAGACATCACAACACTACAATCAGTTCACCCACCTCTACACCCATCACTCTCACTCACACGGATCATCTAACACTGACCATACCAAGGACAAAGAGAAAAACTCTGGCAGATTGAGCCTTTAACCCTCTCAAGGCCAGATTAATGCAAATATGTGCCTGTTATTGAATCCTATTAAATCGAGAGAATGTGCTGTGAGTGAATCATGTGATATACTCGGGTTGCATGAATGCAAATAAATAAATAACTTTTGATCCGATTCAAGTAAAATTTTCACTACATTTGAGGAACTAATTCCTGGTGTAACTAGCCAAGTATGTGACATACATGTCAATTTATTACCCAAATATGAATTGCTAAAGTTTAACAAAAATTAAATACTTAAATAATTTTCAACAATTAATTTTTTTATAATATTTTTAATTAATAATTAGCGGTTACATGCTGCGTATGAAATGTTCATAAATTACTATGCTACAGAATGGAAAGCTAACTAAATGTCTATGGTAAATAAAACTGAAATAATTTCAGTTTTTCAGAGTGCATGTATTTTCAAGATGTTATACAAAATGGCGTTCTTTGTGATCATAGCCGTCATCCTGTCTGAACTATTAAGTTGGTGTTATATTTAAAATGCGTAATCACAGTACAAAACATTCCCCTTCGATGGCAGCGTTCGTTATAAACTCGATTTGAAAATCCTATCAAAGTCCGAATTACTGGAGTTCGACATAATGACAATGTCGAGAATTACAACAAAGCTTAAAAACACCACCCGCTTCGTTGCGCGGAGCATTAATACTTCTTTACAACAAAATAGACCGCTCAAAAGTTAGCATTTAATCGTAGAAATCGCCTGCGGACGCGTGTTTTGGACTAATTCCTGGGTGCTTCCATGTTTATGCCCGCAGCAAATGTTAAACTTTAATCTCATTGGCTGAAAATCACCATTAAAATATTCACTGCGTGGCGTAAAAGAGGGACCGGAAATGGTGTGTCGCTGCGTTCGACTACAAAACCGCGTGGTGGTTGGCGCTATTTAGTCACGGAAATCGCCATCATTTCTCACTTTTGATGCTTCCCAGTGAAACTTCAATATTATTATATGCTAACTGCCGAAACAAATTGCCGTTATTGGATGACACTGTTTCGCGGTACCAGTTTAAATGTGCCCCTGTATTCGGGTTGATTCGGGCGTTCTGGCCGTGAGGCATACTCGGGTTGATTCGGGCGTTCTGACCACGAGAGGGTTAAATTGGCCGCAACAAAATTATGGAACTCACTACCCAACAATGTGCGCAGTTGTAACAATGTCAGTGCTTTTAAAAACAAACCGAGGACTCTGAGTCACTACTTTAGCAATGCATACAAGCAGCTTATTAATTTTACTAATTAAATAGTTTTTAAACTATTTATGTAATTATTTGTGCTGTGTTGGATGTTTCTATTGTTTTTACTTTCTGCTATACCGCGTGTTGTATGGTACGGCACCATAGAATTTAACAGTATAAATATGGTGCTATAGAAGTCAATAAAAACATTTACTTTTACTCATACAATAGATTATGGCTTTGTATAAACAGTTAACACATACTGCAATTACAACATACACCGGAAAAACACGGTGCTGTAATGTTTGAATTATTGGATGTTTGTTACTAACAAATCAACAAGCTCATGGAATCAGTGTTCAGCTCACAGCCATTCAGTGTTTGACACAGGACAAATTACGCAGATTCACAAAATTAACCTGTTCTTGAAAAGTTCTAGAAATATAAGATTGCAGTAAAACTTCAGGGACTGGCGAGTTTGACATACCATTTGTCTCTGAGAGTGTACAGTTACATGATATACAACTTGTACACCAGTGTATAAATACACAACATACAACATGTATCTGAGAGTGTACAGATAAACAATATACAACTTGTACTCGAGTGTGTACACAATATTACACGTGCACAACACACAACTTGTAGTAGAGTGTACAATACTGCAGATGTAGTGTAGAATACTGACCGCAGGCATGTCGGGTACTTTCTCGCCAGGCTTGTGCTGTTCCCCGATTAAGTTTGCGATGGCGCGACCAAAGATGACGAGATCGAGCAGTGAGTTGGCTCCGAGGCGGTTTGCGCCATGGACAGACATACAGCCTGCCTCTCCAGCAGCAAACAGACCCGGCACAACCACATCCTTGCCGTTCTTGCTCTCAATCACCTGACACAAACACACTGGCATGAGAGGAGGGGTAAGGACACTGGTCAGGTCTGTCAACATCACGCCAGGGGTGACAATAGTATGTAACCTGCCACAGCACAGTCATATGACGTCGCAAAATTGCGAAAGGAGTTCTGCTGTACCTTTTGGATTCCACATGTCATGAGCACCTCTTTTCTTGAAATACAATCAGTAGTTTGGGCTTATTGCAGAAATTGCAGCAAACTTTTAAAAAGCAACGTTTTGGGAATGGAAGTCATTTTGACTCGTTGTCTATTCATTTTTAATGTATAGATTCGGAAATGCAAGCATTTTATTAGTTTTGATTGTTTGTTGAGAAAAATAAACAAGACATTGAAAGATGAGATTAAAAGTTATGCATTTCTGCCAAATATACCTGTCAAGTCCTACGGTTTAGCCGTAGTCAGAGTCACTATGGTTTTATTGATAAAATGAAAACTACAGGTATAGTAGGAAAACCATACAGTTTTATGCTTGTTTTTTTAGATAACATTTTTTTACGAATTTATGGCATTCGTTTTATTTGTCGGTACATTCGCTGACACACTCATCAAACTCCCTTATAGTTCGTGATCGGATCCAGGCCTAGTAGAATTCCTGCAGTGCCCTGGAACAAGCACTCACCAATGCACTTTTGTGTTATGCACAGGCGCGAACACTTACCCACAAACATTTGTGTTATCCGGCGAGATTCAGTTTGAAAAAGAATTCTAATATATCTGACAATGGATCTGAATGGGTGCCACCGGCCAAAAAGTGTCAGAAAGTCTACAGAACATTCCAGCAACAGTGGATTGAACAATTTAAAGGTGTAACCGTCGCATCCAAGAGCGGCTTGGAGCTTGCACGGTGCAGAGATGTGAAGTGTTTGATCTGAAAATGCATCTCGGTATAACCATGCACAATTCCAACGAGGCGAAGCGCGACGAAGCCTTTCATACCAATGACATCGTTTTTTGGGGCAAAGCTGCAGACATTTTACCTTTTCTGTCATGCGGAAAGTGTACACCGCGTGTTGTCAGCGCCTCAACACCGACACACTGACACAGTGCAAGATGAACGTTGACGCTCATTGCTACCAGTTAGCTGTCACTGACGAGATGGTGACACTGGCGAAGCGCATCACGGTCGATTACAACACACTTCACAAATAAATGTCTTATGCACCTGTACTTACAAATTTGTTCTTTATTACATGCGTCAATGGGCATTTACGTGTAAAGATTATGGTTTTTACTAACAATTTATGGTTTCTGTCTGCCATGACTACTGTTTGTTTGACAGGACTTGACAGGTGTGCTGCCAAAGACAGACCGAGGCAGTTAGCTTTGCTCCACGTGCTAAACAGGCCTAAGTGACTTCACATCCGGTTCTCTGTTGCTGGTCACATATATGTAATACTAACAATTCCAAATTTCTAAGTAACAGTAATATGCTGAACAAATCACAATGTAATTGTAATAGGATGCAATGGAACAGTAAGTGACCTATCACTGTTATACTGTGACATATCAGCATCAAAGTTCAATTTGAACTGTGCTTAGGGTAATCTTATCATCAGATACCAGAAAAATTACTAATTACTTTCATCTGGCTTCACCCCCCCACAAGATGAAAGTTTGAAAACATTGACGATATCAATATATTAACGGTATCGGTGCGAAACATAAAATACTGATATCCGACACCTCTGATCCCCCTCCCCAAACAAAAGTAATTCTGTCTGATATCGGACACCGACGTTCTGAGAAGATCCCTTATGTTCCCCCGCTAGTTTCCCGGCACCAACCTGTCCCACGTAGTTGCAAGGGATGCCTCCCATGTTGTAGTGCACCGTAGGGAGGACTGGGATGGGCTCGCGGGTGACATCGACTCCTGCAAACACCTGGGCCGTCTCCGAGATGCCGGGCAGCTTGGAAAAGAGCTGCTCAGGGGGCAGGTGGGACAGCTGCAGGTAGAGGTGGTCCTTCAGCTCACCTACGCCCCTGTGGGAACACAGTAAGAGGTCGACTGAAATCACCCGGGGGTGTTCTCAATTTTTTTTTTTAATTTTCAAAATTGACAAGATCACGATAATCAGTAGCTTCTCGCCACTTCCCTAAATAAATCATCTTTCTTGTTGTTTATCAACTGCATTTTTATCCACTTCTGCATATTTGAATAAACTATTAATTACCTTGTTGTTGTTGGGACAAATTAACATGCTCCGATTCACGATTATCGGAAAGTGTTCTTTGTTAGGGATTGTCTCAAAACCAACCTGAAAACGACCTTACCTTCCCTCGCGCATCTCCAAGGTCATGGCACGTGAAACGACGTCTCGCGAGGCAAGATCCTTGGCACTAGGCGCGTATCGTTCCATGAAACGTTCACCCTCACTGTTGACCAGGTAGCCACCCTCTCCACGACAACCCTCCGTGATGAGGCAGCCAGCACCATAGATACCTGCCCGCGGGAAATTAGGACAAGTGTAAATGGTAACAATAATAAAATACAAAATCTACATAGTGCTATAATCACCGAATGTTGTATGGCATTTTACATCACATAATTTCTCAAAGCATAGATATATTTCTAACGGATATATTCTATGCTAAAAAAAATTCCTGTGTGTGTTTGTCAGTGCCATAAATCCATGACGACGGTAGCTAGAAAGGTTGTATACATAACTAATGCTGCATTCACACAGAGTGCAAGTAGTTTAATTAATTAAGTGGTTTAACTCCACATGTACGACAATTCTGTAGCTTGGAACAACTGCAGAAATAACGCGTGGCGTTGCGAACAATTGTACGCCATAAACCGGTTTAAAGTTACATCTGTAAGGCTTTCTGTGTGAATGTGGAATTAGGGGGCACCAATAATGGGGTGCATCATGGTTTAATTTGTTAAGTTTGCCTATAAAGAGTATGGTGACATTTGACGGAGAACAACCCAACACATGATCCACTGTGAATTTGGTCATGCCGAAAACTGCTGATTGGGGCTGTGGTGTCAATAGTGACTTAGCAATAGGGGACACTTCCTTCTCCAGTTTTCTGCAAACCTCACACGCAAACACAGAAAATAAAACAGCTAGAATTCATGTAAAAGCTTACACCTTCTACGAAACAACCAATTTATTCAAAACGACAACTACTTGTTACGCAACACCGGCAACTAAACGCCAGAGCAGCCACATTTTCAACATGTCATCTTTATAACTGTTGTTGAAGCCTCAAGATGGCAGCACCTACCAGTGGGATGGAACTGGACGAACTCCATGTCTTCGAGCGGGAGACCGGCGCGTGCCACCAGTCCAGCGCCGTCACCAGTGCATGTGTGCGCTCCAGTGCAGGAGAAGTAGGCTCGGCCATATCCACTGCGAGGAGAAAGATACCAGACGGTGAAACTTAGAACGGTGCCGTCAAACATGGCGACACCACTTAAGTCTATGCTACGTATAATCTTAGATCTAATCAAAGAAGCCATTTCCTGTGACCAAACTGTTGGATATTTTGGTGCAAGGCATTTATTCTTATATATTATTATTACAATAACTAGTACCTCAATGGCATGATACATAATATAAAACTTCTCTATGTTCAAGCTATTGTGTAAAGAACTATTTCTTTATGAGTGCATGTATTCATCGGAAAGGAAGCAAAGTGAAGCAAGAATGCAGTGTGACCCACCCTGTTGCAATGACAGTGTTCGTAGCATTGAAACGGTGCAAGGTTCCATCCTCAAGATTCAGAGCAATCACACCAACGCATTTTCCTTGGCTCATGATCAAGTCCAATGCGAAATACTCGACGAAGTAGTCAGTGTCATAGTAGAGGGACTGAAGCCAATACAACACCAGTCATGCAAGAACATCACCAATTATGTCAAAGTGCATTCTGTCCGTGTGAAGACGCATACATATCGAATGTCTTCTCTTTTCATTCAAATTCTGTGACTTAGAACTCTTGAGCATAGTTTCTCCAAACAGCCCCTTTTGGGATTAACGTAGGAGTATAGTAGTGTCAGTTAGTAAAGAAAAAACGTGTTTGCAGAAAATCAATTAAACAAGTGTTAGACTTTGAGAATATGGGGGTCTTATGAAAGAGTTTGTTCCTTGTGTTAAACGGCACACTACACTAAGGTGGATATGAGTCTGATCAGTATATGGCCACAACACAATAAGATAAATGATCCATAGCTCCTGGATGAAAGCATTCAATCTTCCATGAATCCATTGTGGATTGTATAGTTAGCTTAGGTAATATTAAATGTTAAAATTTGTTGTAATCCAAAATTATTCAGCAAGTTCAAACAGATGTGATTACAGAAATTAGTCATATGCCCTGTAATTTGACTATAAAAATAGCATTACCACATGAAAATTATAAACTTTATTACTTTAACATTTGTTCTTATGGCTATAAGTGCCTACTTTTTCTTAAATAAATGTTTTTATTTAATTAAAATTGTACAATTAATGAATTTTGTGTATTTTGGCTGGTGTAGTTTGCATATTTAATGACATAATTAGCATGATATGTCATTAACTGTTTAATGTATAAGTGTTTTACAAAGTGCAACATACAATGTTTCATCAGAGCTGATTTTACTGCAACAAATTTACATAATTTGTTGCATAATTAGCATATTACAAATTGGCAGCCATATTGAATGAAAATTCCTAATTTGTATGTATATTGTTTTGTTAAAATCAAATCAAATTTATTGTAACTCATTACAATACATACAATACAAATCAAATTAAGACAAATCATATGAACAGTTGTTCAAAGCATGTGATGCACATTTTAATGCCACTTACAATATAGCACATGTAAGTTGTTTCATTAGAACACATTTAATTGCCACAATTTGCTAAATTACTAACATAATTATAATTTGCAAACATATTTAATGTGGAATCCCAATTTTTATATACAATTATATAATGTGAGTATAAAATTGTACACAAGCTATAATGGACTATGGAAGCCAATATTTTGAATTTTAAAGCATTGGATATTGTTGTTGTACAAGTACCATATCATAATATTATAAATACTAGTTCGATTTTGTTTAATTTCCAAAATAAAATATTGGATTCACAAATATTTTAAAAATAAGTTACCATGCAATGCACATGTTTTGAGCCTTAATAAGTTACAGTGATGGTTATTTTTTAATTAATTTTTAATTAATGTGCTTAATAAATTTAATCAGTCAGCATAACTCCATGCCTTAAACCATACAGCAGGTGACCAGACAATGGGCGACAAGTGGGAGTCGCTATGGCAATGCACAAAAAATAACGGGGACGTAACTAAATCTAACACAGTCGTCGCACGTGCAGGCTGTTTATCACAATCCTGTTCCAAAATGATGTGACATCGTCAAACAAAACCTAGGTTCCACACATTTAAATCAAGTTAAATTATTACACACATACACAATTTGAATAGAGGAAAACTGACAAATGACATCAGTGATGCATTAAGTTGTATTTCAGGCAATAACATAGGTAAACCGACATGTTTACACTTCAACTCATTGTAACTTTCTTTTCTCTGACGGCATCGATTTCATGTAACATTAGCAGTGAGGACCAACACATCTCCTCATTGGTTGACTAAAATCATGACGATACAATTATGTTTACATGTGCAGGTTTTCAATTTACCGCGACGTGTATTTGTGAAAACCGTACCATTGCAACGTGTCGTCGGCATGACATTTTTGGCACGCATTTTAACTAAATCACGGGCGATAAGTTCGTCAAATAAAGGATTACTTTTTAAAAACTTCATACCATTGTAAAGAATGTTATGTTGTCGTTCCAATGATGTTAAATATGTATTATTTAACCACCTACCCTGCCGTAGAGGGTGTGCAGCATGGAGTGGCCAGTGCGGTCAGCGACAGCACAAGCCCTGTGGGCCTGTCCACCCTCCCCATACTTGAGGCTCTGGCCACCGAAGGCGCGCTGGTAGATCCTGCCGTCGGGCATGCGAGAGAACGGCATGCCGTAGTTCTCGAGCTACAGAGGTCAACGACACGCTGTCAGACAAACATTGCACTTGTGTCTGTGTGCGCATGCGCGTGCACGCGTTTTAGTGTGTGTGTGTGTGTGTGTGTGTGTGTGTGTGTGTGTGTGTGTGTGTGTGTGTGTCTGTGCACGAACATGCATACAATTGTCTAAGTGTGTGCGTGCACATGTGCGTATGTATGTAGTGTGTGCGTAGTGTGTTCGTGTGTGCACATGCGTGTGCCTATCTCTATATGTGCATGCATGCATGTGTACCGATGGGGAAGATAAAATCACTCTTATTTCTTCATTTCAACTACCTAACATCAGCAAACAAGAAACAACAATAATATAAACAGCTGGTTACCAGCATCAACAGGGCTGCCTACTTGGACCAAAATTATTTCCGTAATGAGATATTTTTGTTTCCCTAATACGGTGGCAGTTTCTGTAATGCCATAATCTGTGGTCAATTTCCGTAACGATTGCCCTAAACAAATCACATGATTCTGACACTGTTACGCGACCACCATTCAATGATACATCCCTACTGGTGCCAGTGTCAGACCCAGGACAGTGTCCTACCTCCAAGACAGCCTTGGGTGCCTCCTCACACAGGTATTGAATGGCGTTCTGGTCTCCCAGCCAGTCAGAGCCCTTCACGGTGTCGTAGAAGTGGTACTGCCACTTGTCGTCATCCACACTCGACAGTGCAGCATTGATTCCACCCTGCAACATCAACTCGCACACATTAGGAGTGATCACATATCACAATGTCCCAAAATAGATTTAGGCCACACACGGCAGGTAAATGAGATTATTTTTTAATTTACGTAAATGGTTGAATTTGGCCTGTCGAGATGAGATGATAGCAAATCCTAGTTTTTACTGTTTTGTGGTTATTCTCGTTGTATAATCTTATAGAATAACAAATAGGTAAGGTGCTAGAGTATCACCCTGTCAGCGATGTGTCAAAATGTCAGCACTTAAGGGGTGGTCAAATAAATTTGTTGTCCCAAAATAGATTAATCAGCAGTGTGGAAGGCTAATTGCTGGATTTGATCAAAAAAAATTGTAAGTGCCACCCCACGTATTGATGGGGGGGGGGGGTATTTGGTCCAGTGTGTTTTAACTTTGTAAACTTATGAGAACAATTTGAAAGTTTTCATCCATGACACGTTCAAATTGTAAACAAAACATCCAGTTTCAAAACAAGCTTTATTGGCAATATTGCCTACGCAATACCCTTTGAACGATTTCCGATTTTTGCATGTTCAACACAGCAGACTTCCTGTTACAAATTACTGTGCTGGCTAATTCTGGGTAGAGGAACAGATTCCCTCTCTTTAATAGCAAATTACAAAAAAACTTGTGCCAGCGCACTACGCGTGTGGCTGTTGTATGAAGACATACATATGATGGTGTGGACGTACCTGTGCAGCGATCGTGTGGGAGCGCGTGGGGAACAGCTTGGTGATGCAGGCCGTCTTGAAGCCCTTGCTGGCCAGACCGAAGGCAGCCCTGAGGCCGGCACCTCCAGCACCAACGACCACCGCGTCATACGTGTGGTCAATCACGGGGTAACTTTTCGATATCTGATCAACACAGACATAATGACTAAGGATTTATACACACAGACATGATGCCTGCATACATATGTATACAAGTATTTGTGCAGGGTGGAATAAAAAGCGAATCTTTAGCAGTTAAATATCAAAAAATAGACTGTCCTTCTTAGGTCACATCATCAGACAAGAAGGAATTATTATGGAAGTATTAGAAGGAATGGTTAGCAGCAAGAGGCAGAGGAAAAGCAAGAGCAACAACATGGACAGACATCAAAGTATGGATGGAAAAGATGACCTAGACTTAGAAAAAGAGTTCAACACAAACAGAGGGGGTGATTCATTCACCTGCTCGGAGACTGACCAGTTCATTTTGGCTCTGTGCAAAGTATCCTGGATAAAAATGTAATTCATCTGCATAGCACAAAATTCCATTTAACCAAACAACATTTAACAAGAACAACTGTGACGACTGCAATAAAAGTGAATTTGATACAGCACAGGCAACACAGTTACTTTAAATAAATCAGCAGTCCCATCACAATGTAAACAATTTTTTTTTGCTATATGTTCCACTGTTTACATTTGGAAAAAATTCTCCCCACAATTCCATGTTCGTAAATGCGCAGTCGTGAAAATTTACAATCTCCAAACAGGTCAATGCTAGCTGACTTTCCCAAAAGTAATGTTCACACATACATGACACAATGCCATAAAGACAAGGAAGCTGTTAGTGAAGGCAAAAGCAGCAGGGGACAAGAAAGGATAAGAATATGGGATGTGATGATACAGACATATTTGCGACAGAACTCATAACACCCAACAGAAGAAAGGCTGTCATGTGTCAACCAATCTCTGTCACTCACAGTAAACTGTAGACATGTCATAGTCCACACTCCAAAGGGGCATGTAACAGATATATATATACCAAGACTGGTGATCCACATTCCCAGATCCAGCCAGAACAAAACAATTACGTAACATAGATACATATGTTGTATTTTATTGTTTTGTTTTAAGAAACAAATAATAATTGTTATTGTTAAACTTGACACACGCAGAGACACAGAACCCGCACTATGGTAATGTGTTAAGTGACAGTCACAATGAGTCCCATAGGCCTATTTTGCAAAAAGGCCAAAAATAGCTGTCCAGATCACATCCCATAAATGTTGTGATTTTAGCAGAAATGCGTACCTCGTCATCTCATCTTTCAATGTCCAATTAATTTAATTTCTACAAATAATGCGACATTAATAAAATACATGCATTTACGAATGCACAGATTAAAAAACAACAGACAATACTAGTCAGAATATATTTCCTCGTTTCTCAAAACGTTGCATTTTCGAAGTCTGCTTCAATCTTAGCAACACATAAAAAATGGGCCAAGAGGCCCTAAAGTCCTTTGGACTAACATGTCGATATGTGACCCCGGCTAATCAAATGAGTGATAAGTCGTAAAAATTGTAACATTCTTTTCTTACATTCTTGTAAAGGTTGGGTAGGGTGCTTTACACGGTTTCACAAATTATGACTGCTACCAAAATTGGCGAAGTTATGGAGCATTGAACATGGTAGGGGTCAAAAAGTAAAAATGAAGAAAACGGCTGTTGAAGTTTTACATTATATATGCAAATGGATATTACATGCATGACATTCAAATGTGGAACACAGTATGTATGTTATGTTGCAAAGATACACTGGAAGTACAAATGTGCTGCTACAAAGACTTATCAAGTTATGTCAGGTTATGTCTTTATGTGTAAAACTAAGAGGCAGGGATGAGTGACATTCAGAGAAAAAAACGGAATTTTGTTTTCGGTGAGCGACGGACCAAAACCATTACATTACACTGTCATCGACATCGCCTAGACTCTAGCCTACTTAACTCTAGTATAGAATGATAGACGACGGGGGGGGGGGGGGGGGGGTAGCAACGGACCAAAACCATTACATTGTCATCGACATCGCCTAGACTCTGGTGACTGTATGATAGGCTGTAAATGATACACTAAACTCCTCAATAAATACACTAACTTAGTCTTAGTACAGTCAGTTGGCCTAACACTACAAGTACAACTACAACACTCACTAATTTTTTGCATTACACATTTCTTTTTGGTTGGCGGTGGCGTCGTTTCGCTGTCAGCCATCATTTCGTGCAGCGTGACTTCGTTTTGTTTGATCGCGGAAAATGCGAATTTGTCATAACGCCGTTTCCTATTGGTTAGCTTACGACCAGACTCAGCGAATAAAAAACCATGTCACAACATGCTGCATACATATGCTGCCACCTGTTGAATATAGTGGAAGCTAAATTTGAGTGATTGGCGAACATGGTGACAGTCCGTAATATTTTCATCCCTCACCATAATACCGTAATTTGAGGTGACTTTCCGGAATGATTCCGGACAATCCGGAATGGTAGGCAGGTCTTGATATGGCAGCTAACAGCGCACGCAGAGTGATGGAATTAGTCCGTTGAACCTTCGGCCCAAAGGACTAAAAACTACTGAAGATATTTCAACAAAACTGAGTTACATCATTTTAACGATCTGCGGACTCCAACAAGGCACCCAACTCTATTCCACAACTTTGCCATGACAGGTGACATACAAAAGAGCTGTACAGCTTGCAGACCCACCTGTTGCCCTGTGCTGTGTTTTGCCTCTCCACGGTCTGCGGTTGTCTGTACATGGAGGCTCCGGGCTCCAACAAGGTGTCGCTGCCATGATGCACCCTAAAAGGTAAAAATTACCCTCGACAATACACGACAAGACAGCACAACAGTTTCCAAAGCAAACATGACTGGTTTGATGTCTATCACAACTCACAAAACATGCGGTGCCATATCCAGTCTTACTCCAAACCCCTGTGTTGCATGTGTTTTGTAACATTCTGTGACGATGTCTCCAAATCATGTTGCCACGTATTATGACTATCTTAGTGTCTAGCATTTTTATTGGCTGATGTCCTCTGGATTTCTCCCGTCGTTACTAGATATTTTAAATTTTGGTGTCTTATGACATGACCTAAGAATCCTGCTTGGTGTTTTCTGATTTTGTCTATGCCGTAACGACCGTATGTATTGGGACACCCTAAAGTCTAGAAAAATAATTATTTTTTTGTATATTTAATAATATATCATTATATTTGTTTCACTGGATATACTATGGACATTCGTCCACCAAGAAATTAGTTACTAACAATGTAATGGACGGCACCCTGTTAATAACAGAGGTAGTTCAACAGGGATTACATGACGTTTAGTTGCATTTCTGCAAGTTTTCTTCAATAATTTGATAACAAATATGTTTCTGTGTAGATAGGGGTGGGCGGTAATGCGGGTATGAGTGGCAGGCATAGGGCAATTAACTTGGAAAGCTAATTAAATAAATTAAATTAACTTCAATTAAATTACCTATTAACTTAAACCCAGTTAACGATTAACTTCAACCCAGTTAACAATTAATGTTAATACAAGAATCACCACTGGAACAAATGTCTAACAGGACAAGCCTGCTAATAAAGCACAACTGCTTTGTACAAATAGCTCTAAATCTTGAAAACACATTTCGAGAATTTAAGTTAAATATTAGACTGCCAAATTGTGTTCACTTTTCACAATTATCTTTTGGGATTTTGTTATAAGATCATCAAAGCTAATTATATGTACGAGTTTTTAAATTAAATTAACCTCTTCCAAAAAGTTAATTAACTAAATTAATTTGTTTCCTGTGAATATTAATTACTTAAATTAAGTTAATTAAATTAACAATTGAAATCAACCCATGCCTGATGGGTGGTACTGTGGTTAAATACGGTACAAGCTGTCACTCAATAAACAGTCTTTGAACAAGTGTGGGAAACCAGTATCAGACAGACTAAACATTTCACATGTAGTCCCTACATATATTTGCTTCACGAGATATAGGGCCATTCATCCACTCAAAACATAGCTAGTAGCAGGGTAACAGACGAGGTAAATGTTGGTGAAGTTACAAAACCAGGTTAACATCAGGGTAATAAAACGGGGATGATATTACATCAGGATTCGTCCGCGTCCCTACGTATCGGGAGAGTGAATATGAGAATTATTTTTATGTGCCGTATGTTTTGGGACAGTTAACAATTTTATTATTTTTAAGTGTCCCAATACATACGGGCATTACGGTATTCTTCACACGAATCACATTCAGGACTGATCAAAATGTTTAACATTTTACTCTCTCCGGCAAGCCTCTTCATTCAAACACCATCTGGAGTCATTCTTGACATCTCTGGGAAGCATTCGGCCATGGTGTAATTATTATATGAAGTTACTCCAATGTTTAAAAGTTATCCACATGGCACTGTGTGTATTACACCATAAGTTAATGTATTCAAAATAAATTAACTCCCAACACATACACACACCCATTAAATTACATTAGTTGGGGGTGTTATATTGCCACACTGAATGGAGTGAATACAATACCCAGTAAAATGTTCAAAATAAACTTCCCCTTTTTGCTACCTTTGTTTAAAAGTTAAAACATTATAATAGCATAAAACCTTACAATCCAATAACTCTAGATACAACATGTTAAAAACCTATTAACTTTCGTATACACTTTTGAAGTGTTTAAAAATGTCATAAAAGTATACAAATGTATAAATAAGTATATATCTTATTGTATCACACAGCACTACTATCCTGATAAAAAATAAATAATGACTACATGGAGCAATATAAGTTAGCTTTTGTTGTGTAACAATTAATAATTTAGACAAATGTTTACTTTGTTATAAGACTACACTTCATTAGATTTATGTGATCTGTACAACAGTACTAAGTCAAATTTAATACATGTATGCCATTGCCATATAAGTTTACTTGAGTCTGTCCACACCGCTTGAAACTCGAGAGGCAACATGACTTGCATTTCAACATTTGACCTAGCCACCCGATACTAAAGAAAAGAATTCAGTTTGTAATCAGACCTTTATTCCCTACTGTAGTTATGTAACAATCTCATTGTACACTTCAGGTTAGCAATCTCATACAAAGCGATTGGTTCTGCACAATCTGCAGTGAATCAGCAATGTTAGAGGAAAAAAAAATCTTACTCATAGTCAAAGCCAATAATAATAATAACATACCGATAATTTTTTTTTAATTACTGGAAATGTGCTTGATAATCTGGCAACACTGCATACCCAGTCACTTTAGGATTGGATTATCCAGGCAATACAAAGAGTGTCCTTGACCTTGTGGCATGAAGTGAGTTTTCATATTCGTTTATCGCAAATATTTCACTAAAACAATTTCTACAATTTGTTTGCACTCAATCAGTGAAATAACATTAATGATTTATAATATATCAATACTTTTGGCGTGCTTATGCTGATTTTTTACAAAAAGATATTCAATTTTATTTTACTTATGACAGCCATTTGATCCATGACCTGACTGCCTGTCATATCACATATGTCAATGTCCATTATCAATATACTAGTATTGGAAAATGACAAATTATTATGCATGCAGACTCTACTGGGTTAATTTCAATACGAAACATCCATTGGCACCGACATTATCAAAATTAACAGTATGACAATATTGACACACACAAAAAACCGTTTTATATAATCTAACATATTGTTTGATAAACATATTCTATATATGCATAAACTTGATAAAAATTGTGCTAGCATGCATTGATATAGACACAAATTTTCACGTTTGATAGTTATGATGTTGTTTTTTTATTATAGGCAACAGAGTAAATAAATACTGATTTGGCATGCTTGATTATGTCAAATTTATGAATTTATGTCTGAAAAATACGTGATATCGATAGGGTCTAAATATTCAAACATTAACGATGAAACTATTCATGTATTTCATCGACTTCAGACTCACACTACTAAAGTTAACCACGTTATACTATTTATGCTGTAATGGAATTGCAAGAAATCGAATCGATCACAGCGACCGGTAGGTAGTCGCATGGTTTAAAAACAACAATAATTCACCCCCAGAAAATCGAATGTCAAATTCTCGGCAACTGTTCGGCGTGGCATTTCTAATCGTCGGCAGCATTTAATGCAATGCAAATTATGCAATTGAATGCTATTATCTGCAAACCATGTCAGACTTTAATTAAATCGCTCATACCTGGCAGTAATTGGCACCTTTCGCAAGCTTTGACGATATTTTTACTAGACGAGCCATGTCTCCCTTTGTCGACCTTGACAGTCATGGAAGCTTACAGCGCATACTCGTGACCTCCGCATGACCCGACCCAAATATAAGGCTGAACAAGCACCGTCGCGACACAGTTTCGTGTGCATGCTTCTGAGCGCGTCGCGCTCATAAGCATGGCATATGGTGTTGGTATTGTCTGAACTTTTGTCAACAGTTCACTTCGCCATTTCGTTGCCCGAATGAACTTATAGTTGCATGAAGACAGGTGGTAGAAAACACGTCGGAGATATCATGAAATAGGGCACGCTTCCGAGAAATGTTGCTATAGTAACGCAGAGATGAATGCGAGTGTTAGAAACAGAAATTAGGACGGCGCATCGGCTTATTCAGAGAACGACCGGAAAGAAAGCCTGGATCTAGCTAGACTAGTGGTATGGACGTGGAATATCGGATGGGTTTCGGGTTAACATCGGTTTGAGTCAAGAAATTGCTCGTAGCCCATTATATAATCATTACGATACAGTTTTATATATATAGGAATATCAGCACGGAAGATATATCTATATCGGGGGCCTGCCCTATAAGGCAACATTGAATCGAATTTAGGGTAGGCTGCCGGTCCCATGCACGCCATAGCATAGCCTAGGTGTCGGAACGTGATGAATATTCTGGCGGGATGAGGCTCTCCAAAATTAACCGACATTGAGGTTCTCCAAAAACCTCCAATTGCATGCCCCTGCGGCTCCACAAAACAAACTTAGGGCTCACCAAAAACCTACAGTTGCAACCGCTTGAAATTCCCCGTAAGAAACCATTGATGCTCTATAAAAAAAACCTTAAAATGTACCCGGGTCATTTCGCAATAACCGGGCAAATTGGCATCCCGGCACTTTCATATGAACTATTTTGGTAAAGAAAAATCTAAAGCAATAATTTCTTAGATGTGTCGTTTCATAAAGTAGGTGAACGGCGTGCAAAACGGGCCCCCGCCCAAAACGGGCCTCCAACCGTTTGACTTTATTGTATTATGAACAGCAAAATGTATGGTGACATTGCTAAGTAACTCACAAATGGGCACTAGTGAACATTGGTCAGAAGCGCGAAACGCACATTCAAAAAGGTGAGCTCCAAAAATTTTTTTTCACCTTTTAAAATGTTAGCACTATTTTCCAATTATCATATTTCCGTTTGTGCGCGGAACTGTGGCATACATAAGCCAAATGTGTGTGCTCTGATATGTGTGTATTGGATTTTGAAAACAGGCAGGACTTGTATTCGAAATTGATTATCAACCCGACGCCATGAAGTGCGCCCAAGACGGGCCCCTGTGTGACCCGCTATGATAACAGGGATCCGCTATCGGCGACATGCTGTTGGTACAATACACACACCTGCATTTGTAATGTATTATGATATTATATTATTTTACATATATAGGGTGTTACATATTACCCAGCTATACCATAATAATAATAACGTTCTTAAGCAAAATAATAATAATTTTTATTACTACTATTTGTATATATCGTCAATATGAGCTGTATATGGATACATATTATATTATTATATTATTAAGTAGTGTAATATATATGTATATTGTCAAGTTGCCTTTATCACCATTCTCCAAACCATGCCAATAAACCCCATGGTAAGTGTATCATCCATACTGAAAGGAATCAATCAACAAAGCGGAAGTCGAGTAACAGAGCAAAGACATGCATCATCACGCCCAGTCCATACAAACGTCAACATAGTCTGACAAAATCGTTCAAGTTGAATTACAGTTCTCGGCGTTTGTAAAAATTGACGTTATTAACAATACAAAGCAGGAATACGTTGTGCAATAATTGATACCCCGCGAAACGCATATATAGTGCATGAAAGAGAATGCATAGACAACACATGTTGCTAATAATCTACAATTTATGATGACATGCATTAATGAGAAGGTCAGTAGATTTTGTTTGCGATTTCTAAACGGTGATGACGTCTGGTTTGATACATCTCCCTTTTCTTCTTTTGCGTTTGAAACCCTATTTTGTCCGAGTGGACTATCAGGAAGAGCTGATGGTGCGAGCGTGTAACTCTACAAAGCTCCTGCCAGGACGTCAAATATATACGATTCTCCGTCTGGTGTGAACACCTCAACATATATTTGCAATAACTATGTGTGTCACCAACTGGTTATAACAACATAAATGTTGTCGCATCATCTTTGCATGTCATTTGTTGCGCCACGATGAACTAGCAAACAAAGTTCTACTATGGAAACACTGTTGCAGAATTCAACGGTACCTAATATAGTCCAGGTTCCAGTACCATATACTGTGACTTCCGATGGGATGTGATCTTCTCTGTAGCTCTTTCCAAATTAGACAAATTAGTCTATAAATGGGCCCTATAGCACCATCGACACCATGGACGAACAACCTTCTAAGGTCGTCCGCCATGCGTCACTATACCGCCGAGCCAGGCCACTACACACCGAGGTCTTCTATTCGTGCCGAGTAAATAGTATAAGTGGTGAACAACAATAGCTGGTTTCTTCCTGGTGGACGTCAAGAAATAAAACTCATACAGTGGCTGAACGTGACCACCCTTGCGACATTTTGATGTCTCGTTAGTGATAGCAATGTCACTCGTGTTTGCGACGAGCGCGGCAACCTGGACTGGCATTTATGGGCCCGATAACATCATAGACACTTTGTAGTAAACACCGGCGTTTATATATGGCCACCGAAGCGAATAGAGATCGAGGTGTGCTTTTGAGATGTTGGTCTACAGACCTAATTGTTAACCACAGAAAATCCGAGTCAAACGTATTTCGATAACAGAAACGTGTAAGACCTAGATATAGAACATACTGAGTAGATTCGGCCTAAAATAAATGTAATTATAGTTCGAATGCGAGAAAGACATTTTCCAAATAATGTAGCTGTAATGCATGTACACATAGGCGTCTGGACTGGCATCAATGCAGATATTTTGGGCCTTCAAAGGGTGCATTTGGAGACTTTTTGTGAGTCTCAAGTGGGTGCTGCTGGAGGATTTGTGTGAACTTCAGCCACCCCAAATATTCACCTCGTTCTGACGCCTATGATGCATGTAAGCTAGATAGCGTATTTAGACAATCTCAACAGAACGCCTCTCTTCGATTCGGAGGCTATCTGTATACGCCTGTGTTTATTGCAACGTGTCTATGATGCTATCCGGCCCATCCTCGAGGATGATCTGGCCCAAATAAATACGAGTCCAGGTTGCTTACACCAATATAAATAACAAACACTGTTTCATTACTGTAACTGGTAATATGCTTACATTTTTAACGCAATGAATACCATAACGTTTTAATTACACTGACTGTAGGCTACTATAGCCTATGTCATAATAGTTTGGAATCATAAGTTGCTTCTTGCATGCCCGCAATATATGTAGGTTATATACCTATGTAATAGTAATTGCGTTTATCGGGAGAATGCAACACGACCAGGGACCTTCCCGTGTATTTGCTTCGTGGAGCATCGTGGTTAGGGTCTATACTTCCAATTCAGTATAGGAATGACGGTCTAATCTTCTGAGTGCCAGTACTAATTAGTCTCGCTTAAAAGGTGCTCAATCATTTCGATTGTTGTGCTCCTCACGTGTCAGACTAATTTCACGAAACGTAATCGTATCAGGTATTCATTATTGATACACTGGTTCATTTGTACGTATGCTTTACTTCGTTTTAGTGAAATTAACAGACAAACAATAAAATGATTTTCGGTTAGTCCTAACCGAATATCAAGACATATCTGAACTTGGATGTGGTCTGAGATAAACCTCTCGTGTAATAGTCACGTGAACGGGAATATGCGGCGACATCGGCCTTTGACCCCCAACTTTCGGTGCCTGGATTCAGTCAACATTACGTATTTACGAGTAGCCATCCATTTTTTTTACAAGTGATAGCTCGATAATTTTATCTGTGACGAAGGGATGCCCACGGATATATGTCACCGACTCGGCTAAAAAGAGGGTGAGAGCGGAAAGACAAAGAGAGTATCCGCATACAAAGGTGTATATTGGAAAGGTTATGGATTTGTGAAACCGAACGAAAGAAACGGCCGGCGTGAAAAGTGATGCAGCATTCGCCAAGTTTCTTCTGGACAGGTTAGTAATATTGAATTTATCAGCAAGCACACACACGACTGTGTGTTCAATAGATGGAACAGCCAAAACAAAGCCGTCATCGTGTACCATCTTAATTCCATCTTCGATCGACGCTCCGCGACGTTCCATCGCACATGAATATACATTATTGTAGATATTATGACTATATTGATGGACATGTTATATTATATCAATAGTTAACTAAGTGCGAAGTGTCAGTCTCTTGCGAAGCACACACCGAATGTAGATGAACTTAAAAATCAGCTCCATCGACGTTCCGCGACGTTTCATCGACGTTCCATCAATCCGTGTCGTTCCATCGCAAATTAATATACAGTAATGTAGATATTATGCCTTCATATTTAAGGACATGCCGTATTATATCAATATTTAACTATGTATAATGTAATACATAATACAGCTATAGCACCCACTGGACATTCACACGTTACTCTCAATCACCGACTGACACTGCCACTGGCTGGACATTTGAGACTAATAAAATAATCGAATGCCTAAAATAATTGCCTGGATCTAACTATAAGTACTTGCTTTCTTGGATGTCAGTTGAAACTTGAGTCACTGGCTGCTTGTAGTGTGCACTTTGATCATCAAAGCTAGTTACATTTACTGACAGCAGATCACCTCAGGAATCACATAATACCCAGTAAAACACAGCTACCAATTGACCTTTAGGCTTTACCCATGCCTACTCAATAGCAGTATGAGTCTATGAGATTTACTACCATGTTTTGTATGATATAAATATATCTTTACTTGCCTTCAGCATTGTAGAATACAAAATAACACTTCTTTACTGTTTGTCCATGTGTGATGTACAACATGAATGCTGATTGTAATAACATATAAATTTAATAATCTTGTATTATGTAAATTTAAAGAGTAGTAATAATTTATGATTTCTGTAGAGAATACTAATCATTTATATGTATATTGTGACCGTAATAGTCTACATATATTACCAAGGGGTAAACGACCCAAACTGCATATAGTATGTGTAGAAGTATGTATAATATATAAAGAAAAGTTTATAAGTTACATCTCTGAAAAGTGTAGAATATGTATACACATTGATAGAGATCTTCTAGGCCTCTATGCTAACCTTAGTTTGATAGGGAGCAAGAAAACAACTACACCGGGTGTATGAACATAGGAGGACAATTTATTTTATTATTTCTGAAAGTTATTTAAATAGCCTGGATATTATTTTGATGTGTTATACTACGCTGTCCATTTTTAGGGGTAGTAGTACTATTAAAAAATGTAAAATTTAATCAATTTTGGCCATTCCACTTTATGCCTTCACTTGAGTTTCACCACAAATATATGCAAATGACGTCCACACCAATCCAGCCACCACAGACAACAACCGCTGCATTGGCTCTATCGAGTATCGGTGGTCACAGTAAAACCAGTTCACTGTCAGGTATTCAGTCTCTTCCCGAGGCTGGGCGCAGCTCTAAACCATTACAACCAATGTCAGTTTAAGTAATGGTATTAATGTACTGTTATGTTCTGGTTTGACCAGTCTAATGTGTGTACAATTATTCAATGTTTGTATGATAGGGTGGTTGTCAAACTGTCAACTACATAGCACATTTCATTTGCAGATCATTTTTTTAACTTATGTTTCTTTTTATTTAATTTGGAATGTTTGTATTGCAAACATAAATGTGTATATACAATGCAAGTAAGTATACGTGACACAATATAGCCAAGCCTCAGTGATTGTCATTTCATAATAATTATGCTTATGCTGGCGCACAGATCTGCTAAAGGCTGCATCTGCTTTAATGTTGTCACATGACATTTTATCTCTATAATCACCTGCTGGCTTGCACAGCACAAGATGCTTATGTTCCGTTTCTGATTTGTATCTTTGAATGTATATTTTAGTGTGTGTGTGTTCAGAAGTCAAAATAACTTAATTTAACCTGTTTAAACATACAATGTGTGGAATTATTTTAATAATACGTAAGGTTGGGGAGACTCTTAATAAGACATATGATATAATGTCGCTAGTACTATCAGTGAAAAATTGCAAAACTTTTTTTTTTTTTGAATAAAATTACTTTGTGACTTTATTTCCTGTGACCTTCTTTCCAACCCACCTATGCTCTACCTGCACTTACAGGTAGTTAATTATACTGGCAATTGGATGGTGCACAATCCAAATTGTTTCACATTGTTGGCTCTGACACTTGTAAATTGTCTATTTTGTTTGTTATATACTACAATTTTACAATAAATACAATAACTTTGCCACTCTCATATCATTTATTGTATTTTTTTTACAATGACCTTTTCACACTTGAGTGCTGGGCAAATGACCATTGGGCAAATGATCGTGCAAAATATTGTTACCTATTAATGAAATTAAAACGTTTATAAGTTACACACCACATGTACACACACATATATTTACATACATATATAATATTATATAATATTATATATATTTACGTATAGTAGTGCTGTCAAACCATGTTCACCTTCACAAATAATCTGACTCATTCCATATTCCAATTCATGACTTTGTTCGACAGCTTCAACACAAAGGCGTGAACTACCTCAACACCACTGCAGCCATCACATATGACAAGATCTGTGGTGGCTCTATCGAGCATCAGCGGTCATAGCAAAGGCAGCTCACTGTCGGGTGTCCAGTCACTTGCTGAGGCTGGATGCAGCTCAGGACAGTAAGTAAACGTAAGTATTAATTGCTGCTGGTATGCAAACGTGATATATACAGCTGTATATATATATATATACATAAATCATAGCATAACATTTGGAAGATATGCAAACATATGTGTTTGGTTGTTTTGACAATTATGTTTTATTCTGACCAATCTTATTATTTGGTACACCATCTTTGAAAATGTTTCAACAGCACCCCCCCGTCTTCCGATATCACCACTCCAGCCGAGACAGCAGAGCAGCTGAAGTTATAGCGGCTTGATAGCGACAAAATTTAGACTACACCATTTGGTTGTCGCCAGTGGAGGTTTTTGTGCCCCCCAGACCAGACTCCACCACTGTATGTGATAGTTTTGGTTGTCTGCATTAGGATTTTGCAGTAATGGGTGTCCTCGTTAAATTGCATATTGTTAGAAATGCATGTGAATTAAAGTAAAGACAATGTAAATTAAAAACACTTTATTTAAACTATTTGATGAGATCGTGACTACAAAATTATGAAAAGCACAATACAACTACAGGTACAATCATTGTACTTGATGTGTATAATGTAATAATTTTTAATATCACATACACATAAAATGCAAAGCAACAATAGAAACAAAAATTAGGAAGAGGTTGAAAAAATGTCAGGTACATATAACAAAACAAACAGTTACTTTTATCACAATTCTTTGTTACAAAAAAACAACACTACACATGTGATATCAAATGCTAGTTATATGTTTACAACTCAGAAAAATTAGTGACTAAACAATTATGTGTATTTAACAACAAATTTTTATATTTAATGCCCATAAAATGTAAACCAATGAGAACAAATTACTTAGGACGATGTTTAGTTGAACAAATTTAATATGTACATATCAAATAAAAATAACTATATTATGATTTTTTGTTAAAAAACATCAATAGGATATAAAATTAAAAACTGTTGTAGTATGTGCAATGCTTGGTATGTTTACAACTCGCAAAAAATAGTGACTAGACTAGACAGGGTCATCGCCATGTGACTGAGAATTACATGTACAATCGCTACATGCTACATTGCTCCAGTTTACTCAGCTGTATGAAGAGTACCGGCTACAGACGGTGGATATTTTTGTATGAATAATCTTTGCATATTAATTTCAGTGTGGCTGAATTCTTCCCACATAAGTCAAGATGGTGTTTTCAATTTAACAGGTCTGCCAGGGAGTAAAGTTTAAAGCGCTTTGAGTAATCCCAAGGACTGGATACTACACCATATCAGAACTAAACTTACCCAAGTGTTGTTTAATTATCATGCAAAATGAAAATTAATGTAAATTGTGAAAATATAAAACAGTGATAAAAAAGAATAATTTAGAAAAATGATACATGGCATGAAAAATATATAACAGTCCTCGTGATACATAGATAATTTAAACAAGTAAAATGCTGCTGTCAGTGTATCAACAGATTGTTGTTGAAAAATGTGAAAAGGCTTTCAATACCATTACTTCCTCACAAACTTGTGCCTGGTGTATGTTGCAAGAACTCAGCTGGCTGCCACTGACTATCAGCAACACAAAGGCAATGAAACCCTACCAGTTGTAACAATTCTGGATAATTAATGTATTTTTTCATGGACACTGCTAAAAGTTATAGTTGAATTGAATACAAATACCTTGTATTATTGACTTTTGATAAATGTGTCGTCACATATAAAAATATCATGCATGTCAGAGCCATCCTAATTGTCATTTTGTCTCCGGTATAGGTAGATGCAGACGTACAGCAAAATGTCAGGAAGCTGGTATGCAGTACCATCAAAGACAGCGAAAACATACAGTGATGTCATCGATATCTAAACCGATGCAGTTCACCGAAGAATGCTCGACACTGAACCTGTCTGACAGCATCGAAAGTTGTTGTCACTTCTGCAGACCCTGGCACCCACCGTTCCATCACTAACTACAGAGCTAGTCAGGCGTCATCACATTCTTATGTCGAGCAACCTGCATTCAACATTGGTTTCCAGGCAGTCAAGCTAACTGACTGACCTGGAAGCCAGTGTACACCCCATCGGCACTGGGGAATCTGTCACGGATTCAACACGACACAATTGGGATCACTCTGTGGACATTCATATGATAAACTGTTAATATGCAGCATGTTGCATGACTGTAGAATCTTGTCCAAGATCCTGGACAAATACAACTGCCCAGTATGCCATATTAACTTGGAGAGCTAGTGGTACTAAGCACACTAGTTCAATTTCCTGTAAAAAAAAGCATATATTCAGTAAACAAAAACAGGCATCATAGTAGTGTTGGGAGTAAATAATTATGATGTGTTCATTGTCATAATCAGTATATAATAATGCATTACATACACTATAGCCAGGCATCAAGGACCACAATGGAGACAAGTGCGTGCATTTTCTTGTGTAATCCTTATATATGGTGTACTCTAGGTGCATTGATATTTTTTGTATTTACACGTTTACATTTTTATATTGAATAAAATCATCACCATCATGCTTGTCATAAAAATCTAAATTATTTTGCATAAAATACAATGCAAATCAACAATATTCTGCAGTAATAGTATCAAAAATATGAGTCACAAAAAATGTTTTAATAATTACGATCACCAACATAATACTTCCGTGTTTGACGTTCTGTTGCACAAAATTACGGATGCTCCCTGACTAAGTTACTTGGACGATTAACAGGGGCCTGCTGCCAAAGCAATGTTACTTGTCATTTCGCACCCTCACGTCATCTACTCTCAATATGTATTGTCGGAATAACAGCTTATTAACAACATCCTGCGTAACCAAATACAATACACATCAAATATTATGCTCGTTGTCACTCTCTGACTGAATCTCTGGCTGATATGGTGACTGTCTTACTCTTAGTAAGTTAGTTAGACTTAGACTTAGTCTTAGACTTGACAGGCTCGAGTCGAGTGTAGACATTCGCAAGTTGCAATTCTCGTTGAATTAATACACGGCTACGCGTTCTTGTTGCTAACTGCGATAGTGTAATACGTACCTTCGTACAACTACTTTGGAATTATAATCTTCATCTTGATACGCTAAAGCACGTGTGTGTTGTTATTGTTTTCGAATGCCTGGGATGCCGATCTCGCGTAAAGCACGTGACCGAAGTGGCGCAGTAGGCAGACAGCGCAATTGGCTTTCGCCAGCGATACCCGCTGTAACGACAACTATTTTTTTTGACGATTAAAAAACAAGTACGCATTTTTTTAAATTAAACCGACTGTGCGCACTAGTTAAACTATTCACACATTACACATCTGGACATAAAAGAACCGGATTGGCGATGGGCAAACGAAGTGATTGAGCACCTTTAACCGACTCTCGCCCGCCTGCGTGACTTCGCCAGAACGATAGTCTGGCTCTGAATGGCCCTTTTGAATGTTATGCCATGAGAGCTGCCACCTAGTGAATATGCATGTGATTAAAGGCATTAAACTACGAATTAATGTCGGTTTATTTTGTGTGTGACATGTTTCAGTATAAGTTTAATGTTGAATAGTTGTTATAGTATAGTATTATCCAATAAAAGTGTATCCTTATTGAATTTGTTATTTCATAGTTGGCCTGAGAGCCAATCATCGTCTCTACCCGAATCTGGGGTAAAGCCCCCTACCGGTAACAATGGCTGGAATAATCCAGGCCGTTGTGACTTCACGGCGGCTGGATAATCGAGGCTACAATATTTAAAAAAATGGGGGACTAGACGGGATAACGTGGTAGTGATAACCATGATATCATTATTACGAAATATTAGTACAAAAATACCCAGCATCGGTACATAAACACCATAAGGCACTTGCGTAGATATGCGACTGTTTTAGCGGACGTCAAAGGAGCTTAGGCGGGCCTTCATAGTTATACACGTGTATATATATATATATATATATATATATATATATATATATATATATATATAGACGCAGGGGCCGGTTCCCTGAAGTATTAGCTGCGCGTGGTTTCTACGATAGTTACAAGCTATGTTTCACGTTGCGAACAATGATTGATTTACCCTACAATCGGTGAGGACCCTTACTTCGTGAGGAATTTCGAAAAGCAAAAGCGATACTTTTCGTTTGCGGGGTCGTAGACGAAACCTTGAAAGTTTGACGCCCGTGAAGCAAACCGTCTAGCGGGAAAACGTTAACGTAATTACATATACATGTATAGTTATCCCAAATCCCACATTGATGGTGTCTGTGGTAATTTGAACCAACACTATAAACTAAATATACGTAGTCTTGAACTTAGCAAACTTGTGATATCACCCAAACAGTTATAAACACTGATCGTATATTGAAGTAATATAGTGTTGCTGTCTAACTATACGGGGCCTCGCGACAGTAGACTTGTGAATAAAACTAAGGGAAACCGGGGATAGTCCGCCCCGGGCAAGTCCGCCAACCCTCGTTTATTCGTGTCTTTGCAGAAGTTAGTAATTTCGGATATTGATCATCAAACACACGGCCGCGGGAAAATAGCGTCATTGAGTAACTGGCGGGACACTTGAGAGCTAGAAAACGTATTGATAACAAACATTGTTTTTAAAAGTTTTGTTTCAGTCAAAGTTCACTATATACTCTCAAATGACATTGATTGTATATTCAGAGTGTTGGGAAAAGTTTGTATGCCAGAGCTATTGTTTGGATCTCACTTTGTTGCTATACCCGGTGTCAGTGATATGTCATTTACCCAAACAAATCTGTGTTGGGGCACGTCCGTCTATCTGCTTGGGGCAAGTTTGCCTCCATAGGCGGACGAACACCGTGGGCTACGCGAAAGCGTCCCACATGTAGAACCATGCCTTGATACCGAAATATATAAGCTATCCAACTGAAAATAAGTTTATGCATATTTGGATCAATAGCCTATCTGTAGCGGGGGATTTACTACGAAGACAGACAACACGGTTAAATGACGACTATCATTTATTGTGTTATAAACCTAAAATACAAAATAAAACCTGCAATAGAATAACATATCATTACTACAAGTGCCACAATGGATACAAAGGATCATTCAACAACATCGTTAAACATAATATTCCTTGCATAACATTGATACTGTTAAATTGCATACATATCATCTCATATACCAAATAACAGGCTAGCACCTGTGATATTTTAATTAGATATAGGGGTGTGGGGGTGTAGGATAAGGAGGGTAAGTGATAGTACCTCACGGTGAATGACAGCCACGCCCCACACATGACGGTCAGGATCCTATTTGGTTCCCCCTCCTTGTCTAACTCACATATGGCTCCTTGTGTATGCATGTGTACTGCAGCGCCATACCCCGGGCAACGGCTTTGGTTGGCCGGCCAAACTATGTGAGTGCCTTTCCGAAGGGTTGTCCCCCCTGTTAGTACACACATCTGTCGGCGGAGTAGGCGGAAGAATCCATAGAGGTCAACGGCTATGAAGGCGAGAGATGGAAAGGTCTGATGTCGGGCCTAGGGCGCATCAGGGTTGTAGAATGATAAGCGGCCAGAACCGTCCAGAAACCGGTGGCAAACTACTGGAATGTACACTGCCAAAACCCCAGATGAAACCATGATAGCAAAGATAATCGATATGGGACTCGGTGATGAGTCCCCCAAGCCAGAAGAGTCCCTAATGGCTATTGGGGAAGAGCCAGAAGCAACCGGGAGTACTACTCAAGCTGATGAAGGCAATGTGCTCTACTATCCGGAAAAGGGAAAGAAATTCAGCGGATGGCTAAAAACAAAACGAGAATAACAACTTGGAATGTCCGCAGCATGGCAATTGGGAAAATGGACAATGTTATAGAAGAAGCAAAATAAAACAATTTAAGTGTCCTAGGAATAGCAGAACACCGATGGGCGGGACAAGGTCATTTTATACCACACGCAGGAGGAAAATTCATATACCCCGGACAAGCAAAGGCAGGACAAGGAGGCGTAGCAACATATCTGAGTAAACAAATAGCTTATACAGTACTTGGATACACACCAGTAAATGACAGAATTCTGAGCATAAGGTTACAAGAAACAGTGAAGAATATCAAACTAATACAAGTCTATACGCCGACATCAACAGCAGATGAGGAAGAAATAGAAGCTTGTTATACTAATTTGCAAGGTGAAATAGACGAATCCAAGAAATCGGACATCACCATTGTCATGGGCGATTTTAACGCCAAAGTAGGACAAAGACAAGACGAGATAGAACGAGGAACAATCGGAAAATTTGGATTAGGAGAGAGACACGAAAAGGGAGAACGACTTGTTGAGTTCGCCATCGCTAATAACCTCACAATCGTAAATACCAATTTCTCAAATCACCCTAGAAGAACCTACACGTGGACATCGCCAGATGGAAAGACTAGAAATCAGACAGACTACATCATGATACAAAAGAGATGGATATCAGCAATACGAGATGCAAGAACACTACCAGGAGCAGACTGTGGATCTGATCATGAACTACAGATGGCAGAGATGAAACTTAAGTTGAAAGTGAAAAAAGTGCGACAGCAACACAGATACGATGTAGAAAATCTGATAGACGAATACACAGTATCTGTGAAGAATCGATTTACAACTTTACTGACAATGACAGAAGAGAAAGAACCAGAAGAAATCGCACACACAAAGAAAATTTTCCTCGAAGAAGCGGAAACACACCTATGGAAGAGAGGGGAAACACCAACTCTGGATCAGTATAAAGACCTTAAAGAAAATAGCAGAAAGGAAAGAGCTTAAGAAACGCAAAAACGAAGAATCAATCAGATTAAGATATCATGAGATGAACAAATTAATAAAAAATGCTCTGCAAAAGGGACGAACAAAAGTATATAGAAGCCAAGTGTAAGAAAATAGAGGACTGTATGATAGAAAACCGAAACCAAGAAATGTTTAAAGAAATAAAGAACATGACAGGTAAATTCCAGCCCAGACTCGATGTCATCAAAGGTAAAAATGGGAAGACTGTGACTGATGCAGAATACATAGTCAAAAGATGGAAAGAATATTGTGAAAATATGTATGCACGAGATGGAGACAACAACGACCCCTGATATGGGAAACGAAGATCAAGACGAAGACGATCTTGAACAATTAAGAGATGAGATTAAATGGGCCATTAATAGTCTAAAAGATGGGAAAAACCGTGGGTGCAACAACATACAGGCAGAAATGATAAAAGCAGCGGAAGAAGATACACATCCCATTACCAAAGAAAGGAGACCTACAGCTATGCTCCAACTACATAACCATATCATTCATTAGCCATGCAAGCAAAATATTGCTGAGATAATGAAAAGAATGCAAGATAAAATGGAAATGGAACTGAGCAGTACACAGGCAGGCTTCAGTAACGATGAAGTGAATATTCATGGACATAGAATAAGAGACCTATGATACGCAGACGATACCGCACTCCTGTCCACTACAACTATCGGCCTAAGAAACCTAATCATGTCTGTAAAAGAACACAGTGAGAAAAAGGGCTTGTTACTTAATGTGAAGAAAACAAAGATCACGGACACTGACATATGCATTGAAAAAACAGAAATTGCCATCAACGGGGAGCAAGTTGAAAATGTGAACCACTACGAATACCTTGGAGCAAGACTACAAGGAGACAGCAAGACATCATCAGAGATCAGAAGAAGAATAGCCATAGCAACGCAGAAACTAAATAATCTGAAAAATTTATGGAAAGGCCAAAACATACCAACAAAGATAAGAATTTTCAAAATTTGCTTTTTTCTAACAGCTCTACACGGGAATGAAACGTGGACACTGAACAAAGAAGACATGAGAAGAATACAAACGTTTGAGATGAAATGTCACAGAAAAGTCCTAAGAGAGTCATGGATAACAAGAACAATCAATGCAGAGATCCTTTAAAAATTTGACATAAAAAACTGCCAACTAGTGAATATAATAAAAGGACTAAAACTCAGTTATTTTGGCTACACCATAAGACACAATTCCTTAGAGAAAACAATCCTAGAAGACAAAGTGGAGGGAAAGAGAGGAAGGGGAAGACCAAGGAGAAGATGGGAGCAGGACATCAGCGACTGGTTGGAAGACGACATCGTGAGAGCAGGGAAACGAACGGCAGACAGAGCAGCGTATCGTGGGATCATCCGGGCAGCTAAGTCTCGCAGAGATATGCTGAACTGAAGAAAAAGAAATATATCCAAATGGCAATACTCCTTGACGGACATACTATCAATAACACATAGGTCTATATTAGTTTAAACATTATATTCCCAAATCTAGAAATACATTCAAATGCATCCTAAGTATCATTAACATAGTATCAAATCAGTGTAAAATGTCCATAAAGTATCAATTCGGTTGTAATACTTCTACAATTAAACACATGTATATGAAACACTCCTCTATGCATAATAAAGCATCGGTACGTATACATGACCATTACCATCATGTAACGGCTCATCATCCACATAGAATACGAGTCAGTAGTAATAGGGGTCCCTTAGCGCGGGCAATTGCGCGCCCCGGAGGAAATCCTATGTTAAGAGATAGGGATTTTCCTCCGCGCCGCGCCCAGCGCGCCCAAATACGGTCACTGGTTAAAGGATAGGATTTTTAACATGGGGGAGATAGGAACTCCTCCAAAACTTGTAAACGACTTCTCACATACTGCTCCCGGGTTAAAGATAGGGATTTTTAACGTGGGAGAGATAGGGATGCCTCCAAAACTGGTAAACGAGAAATCTCGTTTACAAATTCCGCCAAAAACGGTTTTCGAGATACGGATTTTGCGCCAGACCACTCCCGGGTTAAAGATAGGGATTTTTAACGTGGAAGAGATAGGGGTCCCTCCGAAAATGGTTTTCGAGATTACGCAAGGCGCAGACCGGGGCAACCCCATGTTAAAGCATAGGCCATTTTTATTGCAAAGGTACGCGACCACTTTTCAAATTTTCTCCATGTTAAAGCATAGGGAATTTTCACCCCATGTTAAAGCATAGGGAATTTCTGCCATGTTAAAGTATACGGATTTCATCATCAACTGAAAGCACCCCTGTTAGATAAGTGGTGAACTATATAACTACTCTGCAGTTCGCGCTTGTGTACATTCTACTCAGCCGCTCGTGCTCTTGAATTTTCCCATGATAAAGTTCGTTCGGCACGCCCACGTGACCTTTATGTTCTGTTGAACTGTTATAAAAGCCCTGCGTCTGTTTTTTGTGATCATTATATCTTACATTTTGGAAGATGAACAACATGACTAGTGATAACGTCCGACAAGGGATTTTGCTACCGAAGGCGCAGCCTTCTCCGGCTACGGGACCACTCGACCTCTCGACCCCGACAATCAACCCGGACCAACATCCAACGACCAGTTCAACGACCAGTTCGAATATCAAACCAATTTCTTCTCTGTTACTTACATCGTTAACCGACCCAATCATCAACCTGACATCGTCACCTCCGGCGAAGTGTCAGAAGCTTTTGCCTCGTTATACTTGCTCTATGTGTGGCAGTACCTTCAAGTATAAAGGGAATTGGCCCGCTCATGTGAAGCAGGGCTGCTGCCAAAGGAAGCAAGATAAACAGCGGCGACGTAAACAACTACGACCATCGCAGAGGCCCTTCACCTGCCCGGACTGTGGGACATCGTTCACACGGAAAAATAATTCCAAGCAACACGTCACCAGCGGATGTTGTGCCCGGCGGAAGAGGGCGGCCGAGGACGCCAAGTTGGAATCGCAAGCGGCAACGAATGGTCTCGGTGTCGACAGAGACGATTAACAACAACGGGACAGCATCGACACTAACTTCCGTTCCTAACGACGCCACAACTACCCACGCTGTCAATGTCACAACTTCTACCCAGCCTGCCAACGTTACAACTCCCGCTCCTAACTTTGCTGGTCCGAACTTTACCCATGATTTTCCTGTGATCGAAATGAAGAAGACGCTTGCACTTCACCTAGCATGTAACATCTTTGAACTCTCAAGACAACAATGTCGCGGTTGCAAGATAGACCATCCTAGTCAATTTCATTACGATTGTATGTTATCTGATAACATTCAAATTTGCATGTACTTTGACGAGGCTGTGGAGACCATTAATTCAACCGCAGTGGTGAAAGACTGTTTGGGTGTTTTGTTAGACGCGGGTGTGAAGCTATCCGACGTGACAGTCAAACAGTTGTGTAATATCAAGTGTTGGTTCCAAGACTCCGTTTCGAAACAGTGGCGAAACACTATGAAACATATGGTTCTGGCAGTAATGGAGGATGATCTGTAAATAAATATGTCTTGTGGTTTTATGAGACCTTTGGTGACATTAATTCAACTGCAATGATTAAAGACTGGTTGACTACACCGCAACCAAGTATCCGAACCGAATTTGTTGGACCCACAAGGGCTCCTCGCCATAAGGCAGGCAAGATTGAAGTAGTGAGGTGTGGTATTGTCTTGTACACAATTAAACTTTGTAAGACTCTGCATCAATGTCTAGTCTCTGGTTCTTGTAGTTATGGAGTGTGACATGTAAATACGTTTGTGTTGTTCACGAATAAACTGTGCAAATCTCATCTTGTGTCTTTTTCATAGTGTAATGCAAAGCATACGTTGGGACCTTACTAATAGCCTTACACTTCACAACTAAAGAAACTATCCGTATTATCAACACCAAGGATACCCAAGGTAGTGATCATAGGGCTAGGTATAGAGACATACATATACATAGATACATAAATTCTGGACTTCGTACCCTGTATGACATCATTAAACTGCTACGGACGAGACAAGAGATGGGACTATGACCGAGATATGTCACGAGACTACGGATGTCACATCACACGAGAGTACGGACGAGACAAGAGACGGGACTATGACCGAGATATGTCACGAGACTACGGATGTCACATCACACGAGAGTACGGACGAGACAAGAGACGGGACTATGACCGAGATATGTCACGAGACTACGGATGTCACATCACACGAGAGTACGGACGAGACAAGAGACGGGACTATGACCGAGATATGTCACGAGACTACGGATGTCACATCACACGAGAGTACGGACGAGACAAGAGACGGGACTATGACCGAGATATGTCACGAGACTACGGATGTCACATCACACGAGAGTACGGACGAGACAAGAGACGGGACTATGACCGAGATATGTCACGAGACTACGGATGTCACATCACACGAGAGTACGGACGAGACAAGAGACGGGACTATGACCGAGATATGTCACGAGACTACGGATGTCACATCACACGAGAGTACGGACGAGACAAGAGACGGGACTATGACCGAGATATGTCACGAGACTACGGATGTCACATCACACGAGAGTACGGACGAGACAAGAGACGGGACTATGACCGAGATATGTCACGAGACTACGGATGTCACATCACACGAGAGTACGGACGAGACAAGAGACGGGATTATGACCGAGATATGTCACGAGACACACACACACACACATATATAAGCTGGACTTGTCTAGATTTGCAAATAAGTGTAATTGCTAACAACAAGGGAATATCGATACCCGACTCCGCTGCAGACACATCACACCGCATACTGTGCCAACATCTCAGCAGGGAACATATCAACACAATGATCTCCTATTGAGTATTAAAGACTCACGCTAATTACTAGATTAGGAACCATGCTATTCTGTAGATAGTGTTTCCTTATCCCAAAACTTGAATTTAACCTGTGTATACCGTAATGCACAACATCTGTAAGTGCTGGGGGAATTCCGGCCACACTGTCAACATATACCAACTAACGGACCTTCCCACAGGGAAAATTAAAAGTTAATTTACAATTATTGGGAGATAATTACACAAATCTGCTGTTAGTTAAATCCTGGTGCAATCCACCTACCTTACATCTTGATGTGTGTTGTTCTTTCTGTCAAAACACGAAACCTCGTGGGAAAACACTGGAGCACTACGTCTGTCCAGTTTCTCTCGGAAACTCTGTGGTGATGGCGTCTCTTACATAACCCTGGCTTAGTGACCGGGGTATGACCTTCGCTTGGTGACTGTTCGGGAAACTGACACAGCAGGGGAAGCTGACTTATAGGCTTTTCCACACTATATAGCAATTACACTGGTGAAATGGGGTCTACAGACTTAACACATTAAAAGTAATGATAACAAAAAGAGTACTTGGAGTTTTGAAATAATGGAAGTAAATAATTAACTAAGTTGTCAGTAACCTTGCCGGTTACATATCTGTCAATGTGAATATTACTTAGGAATGTGTTGTAGCCAAACGATGGGTGACACAGAAGAGTGGGTTCTTTCGATAGAGAGTTAGTGTACCTGTGCACTTCACTGACGGTAACAAAATAACCTGAAATGTTTTACATACAAAATAAAATAAAACTACGCTATTCTGGTGTATATTTCATTTAAATATTAATTTGCCCCGACAACAAGTCCGCCTACGGTTTGGTAGATCAAAAAGGAAATATTGGATATTTTTGTAACAGTTTGTTTTCACTTGTTGATAACATACATATGTGGGAAAGATAACAGTGTTTACAGTAAACCACAAAAAAATTTCTATAGCCCCTTAAATAAATTTTCCAGCTCGATTAAAGTGCCCAGGGAGACGGACTATCCCCGGTCTCCTCTCTCAAATAATCCGCGCGCACCTGTGCGGTTAATCCCTTTAACCCTGGGGTGTACCTGCATGCAGGTGATCATTACATTTGGCTAAATATTGTTTCATTTTGGGGTTGTAGTCGGTTATGACTATTGTCAACTATTGTACCCTTCACACACTGTTGAGTATGAGGGGCTGGCGTTGATGGTTGGGAGCACAGTAAAGGAACCAATAATAAATTACGTAACATTTTACGTACACAGGCCGTTCGAAGGCCGGGTTTTCCTCGGGAGTGGGGTGTTCGGCGTTTTAAGGAAACCCGTGTATTATCCCATTACTTGGAATACCTCCAACTGCACCCCCTGGATTTAACCCATGGGGGCGCAGTCACTTATCACCCACGCCCTTTAATTCCCTGGATCTGTTCCTGATAGAAAGATAGAATAGGAAGAAAGGGAGGTGGAGTTATTTTATATATTAAAGAATCTATCCAGGCTTATGAAATAAAATTAGAAAGAGAAGCAGATTGCGAAGAAGCTGTTTGGTGTAACATAGTTAAAGGAAACTCAACGTTAACAGTTGGGTTAGTTTATCGAAGTCCAAACATAAGCATAGAAGAGAATGAAAAAATACAAAACGCTATATGGGAAGTAAGCAAACGGAACTGTATTATTATGGGGGACTTTAACCATGGGCATATACAATGGAAATCTCTACAGAGTATGGGGAGTGAGGACCACAAGTTTTTAGTTTTAGTACAAGATAGTTTCCTTTCTCAACATGTGCTAGAACCAACCAGGGGAGAGAATGTGTTAGACTTAGTTTTGTCCTCACAGAAAGAATTAGTTGACATTGTCAAGATATGTGAGCCACTGGGGAGTAGTGATCACAACCAGATACATTTTACCATCAAAGTAAAATCAGAAAGGAATAGTAAAAAGCAGTATAGGAGAAATTTCCACAAAGGAAGGTATAAGGACATGAGGAAATATTTAGCAAAGATAGACTGGAATAACACACTGAAGAATAAGACAGCAACCGAATGCTGGAATATCTTAAATAGTGAAATTAAGTGCATAGTCGATAAATTTGTACCTTTCAAAAAACAAGGGAAACGGTCTAAAAAGAAACACTTATCGAAAGAAGCCATTAGAAAAATTAAGTATAAACAAATGATGTGGAAGTCATATAGATGTACTGGAAATGATGAAGACTACAACATTTATAAAGAAGCACTTAATCAAGCTACAGCTGAAATTAGAAATTCAAAGAGAAGCTATGAAAAAAAATTAGCTTGTAATATAAAACATGACAGTAAGAGTTTCTATGCGTATATTCGAAGCAAACAGAAAGTTCAGGATAAGGTCGCTCCTCTAGAAGATAGTGCTGGAAATACAATATCAGAGGGATTCTTAATGGCAGAAGACCTGAATGAGTATTTTAGTTCAGTGTTTACCAGGGAAGATATTAGTTCACTGCTAAGTTCAAGGGGGCAGATTCAGACTATTTAGGACAGTTAGTTGTAACCTCGGAAATGGTAGCTAAGAAAATAAGGGCTATGAAGGATAATAAATCACCTGGAGTGGACGGGATTCCGCCCAAACTACTATTGGAAATTGTAGAACAAATTAGCGCACCGCTTGCAACAGTTTTCAATTTGTCATTGGAAGAGGGAGTGGTTCCTTTAGAATGGAAAGAGGCAAACATTATACCGTTATTTAAAAAAGGTTCGAGAAACAAGTCAGAGAACTATAGACCAGTGAGTTTAACATCAGTGATTTGCAAATTATTAGAAAGACTAATTAAAGATCACATGGTGGATTTTCTTGTTAAACATAACTTGATAAACCCATCTCAACATGGGTTTTTAAAAGCGAGGTCATGCTTAACAAATATGTTATGTTTTTTGGAAGACATCACTAGGTGGGTAGATGAGGGATCACCAGTAGATATCATCTATTTAGATTTTCAAAAAGCTTTCGACAAAGTACCACATCAAAGATTACTCCTTAAGCTAAAGGCCCATGGCATAGGAAATGGTATAATAAACTGGATAGAAAAATGGCTGAATGACAGAAGACAACGTGTAGTAGTTGATGGGGAGGCTTCAAACTGGAAATCGGTATTGAGTGGGGTACCACAGGGATCAGTACTAGGACCTATATTATTCTTAATATATATCAACGATTTGGACGATGATATAACAAGCAAGGTGTTAAAATTTGCGGATGATACAAAAGTGTTTAGAAGGATTAAAAGTGATGGAGACAGACAGCATTTACAAGATGATCTTGATAGGTTGATCAAATGGTCTGAAAAGTGGCAAATGCTGTTCAATTTTGGGAAATGTAAATGTCTCCACACAGGTCATGGGAATGAAGAGGTAAAATATAAAATGGGGGGTACTGTTCTAAGTACTACTGTAAAAGAAAAGGACTTAGGGTTAACCATTAGTGCTGATATGAAGGTTTCAGAGCAGTGCGGAATTGCAGCGTCAAAGGGAAATCAAATCCTTGGATTAATTAGGCGAAATATAGCGTATAAGAAAAAAGAATTAATAGTACCGCTGTACAAAACAATAGTGAGGCCTCATTTAGAATATTGTATACAAGCATGGAGGCCATATCGCAAGAAGGACATAGATATGCTAGAAAGAGTACAGAGGAGAGCGACTAAAATGATACCAAATCTGAGGGATCTTAGTTACGAAATACGCCTAAAAGAATGTGGTTTAACAACACTAGAGACCAGGAGATTGAGAGGAGATCACATAGAAGTGTTTAAAATATTGAATGGTTATGAAAATATTGATAGAAACATTTTTTTCTCAGTTAAGAAAGATAGAAGGACGAGAGGACATGAAGCTACATTAGTAAAGGAGCAGTGTAGATTAGATATAAGAAAGTTCTCATTCTCACAAAGGACTGTAAATGAATGGAACAGATTATCTCCTGATTGTGTTGGTGCTAGTAGCGTGAATATGTTTAAAAATAAAATCGACACACACCTTAAAAAGGCGGGATACATGTAGATAAAAAGTATTGGACTCTCGATAAGCCAAAAGGCTTCCTTGTCCACCTGCCATCCAGAGTAATTTTCTGGATGGCAATCTTGTTAAATCTTGTTAAATCTCCGTGCTGCCCTGTTTTAAAATCCACAAGCGACAACCAAGTAGTACCTGATTGATTCGTTAGGCGGCAGCACTAGGCCGATTTGTTTGGTGAAACACTGTAAAGATTACGTAATATACAGTAAACTGGTGGAAGCCCCTGGGTGTCGGAATGGAGACTGTCGTAACTATTAATGACTGGTTCCATGATATTGTGGGGCGATTAAAAAAATTTCCGTGAAAAATTATTATCACCAGACCCCATCATCGCAAGACAGTGATGGTAGTTAACCACACTGACAGATATCCTACGTAGTGTGTTCGCCAGGGCCGTAGCTAGCGAGGGGGCAGGGGGCAGGAGGCCAGGGGCAGTGGGCAGGGGTAGGGGCAAGGGCAGGCGTCAGGGGGCAGGCGTCAGGGGGCATGCGTCAGGGGGCAGGGGGCAGGGGGCAGGGGGGCAGGGGGGCAGGGGGGCAGGGGGGCAGGGGGGCAGGGGGCGGGGGGACAGGGGCGGGGGGGCAGTTGCCCCCCAGAAAAAATACAAAAAAGTGCCCTTTTAGATTGACGAGTTTTTAGTTTGTTCGTTGTTAACGAGTTTAAAAGTGCCATTTTTGTGTAGCCTATATTACTGATGTCATTGCTGTTTATGTGATTTCACGCCCACTTATTGGTGAAAGTGCCTTATTTTTAGAAACGGGCCCGCACTATATCTCCCGAAATCCTGGATCCATGCCTGAAAACGATCGTGTCCAGGCTTGATGCGTGGATAAGGGACAGAGTGAAGTGTGAGGGTATAGTTCCTTCAACTTAAAGCACAGCAATACTGCCATTGAGTAATACCCTTATTTTAAGTGCTCTTTTTCCCGATTTAAAAAAGGGTCCGTGACCAAGAATCACATCAGGGTGGGATAAAATATGGCTTGTGGCCAACTCTATAGGTATTGAGATTCGTAAACCCAGAACGGCACAGCTTCAGTACTGCCTCCTAATTGTCTTAGGCTACCTACAGCCATGTTCGCTGAGTCAGTTGGACTGGCAGTGGTACTAGCAGTACTGCTGTATTTGGGCCTAGAACTTTCTCTCCGTCGTGCTGTATTGTGGGAACATTGAAAACGGCATGATGCACAATTGCTGGAGTCTCACATTAAATGTTTTTTTGTTTGAAATCTCAATATGTCATGATTGGCCGAAACAAAAACAACCGAATCTAGAAAGGCAACGAGATTATTGGCACAGCTTAAATTCAACGTTTCGCTAGAGGATCTGCCAGGTGTATTAAGACTGATGTATCAGCGCCTCCTGGCGCGAGGATGCCAAACACCAGGGGAAGGTGCGAACAGTTACTTCACAACGCGTGACGCCAGAGCTTTGTGTAGCAAGGCCAGGGCCCAGGGGTGATGCGTGGACTGGGAGTACAAATTCAGGGAAGGATGTAACAACCGAGAAAAATGGCCGGAAAACTAGCACGTTGTTCATCAAGGTTTGACCGATCCACCCTCACTCAAAACTGTTGAATCTAGGAACAATATAACACACCGATTCGGAAGGAGCGAAACTCCATTTAGATGTTAACATATTCCGCGGCAGTTTATTTCTTTCATCGTGTCGTACGGTAAAGCTGTATTCCCGAATTTTCGCGCCAAGTTACAAATTCGGATCACGACAGTGGTCAGATGTGAACATTAATTGTTCAATAAGGTGACGTTAACCCTTACATATCTGCAAGCGTCTGTGGAACAATATCGCCTCAGTGACTCGGCCCTCTTAAGCATAGAGAGGGCGACTGTCACACAAATAACCTTCACGCAAGCGATAGACTAGTTTACAGAAGTCAAAGCAAGACAATCGGTGTTGGTGTGAAATTCCTCTTTGGTGCGCATATACCTACTTATTGTGTATTTGTTGATGTCTGAATTGTTTATTATTTGTGATACATTAGTTAGTTTATCAAGAAGAGTTCACAGTTCATATCGTATAAAAATATTTTTTTGTTGACTTAAGTATTTTCAATAAAACAAAGGTTAATGTATGGGTTTTACATGCAATTAATTTTCAAATTTCACGGTTGCACGAACAGTTCGGTTTATTTGGACAGGAAACATGTAAAATATGTGTCGGGGAGGGGAGCCAAATTATGTTTTTCACCCGGGCGCTGACAACCTTCACTACGCCATTGTTTCTAAAGTATATACAGGGAGTTGCGCAGTTATGATTATGAATTCGGTGTGTCCGATTGTCCGATTACGGCTGAACTATGTTGGCCCTATTTACTATTTATGCTTTTATTTATTGTCTTCGCGTACACAATGATAGCGACGATAGAGAACATTGTCCACCACTTTAAATTTGCGAAAATCGTTAGGCGTGTAAAAGTAAAACAAACAAAAATAAAATTTACGTTCTATTATCCGCTATAATAGCCATGATCGACTGTTGGAGTAGCATAAATAACCGGGCGTTCGATTATGTCCGATTATCTACACTACTACGCCACCACCCCGCCCGATCCCAGCATGAAATTATTCTCAAAGATACCATTAAACAAGTAGTAGTAGGATCTACAGCACAGTATAACTCGTGAGTAATACGTGGTAGAATATAATTTTTATAATGAGAAACACCATTGTTCTTGAAACATTACTATATGTAGCTGGTTGGCCTTTAGTGGTATTCTTTAAAAGCACTTAATCTATAATACTCTCTGCCAACCAGTGCCGCGGATAATCTATTTACTACACGCGTCCACGCAGGCCGCTGACACTTCGTCACTCTTGCATACCGACACATCAACACCTTCTGTGTAGAGAGTATCAGTGTCAACTGAACAGAACTCATGCAGCTCAGCTAAACTGTAAATAGTTTACATTATCTGATTGTTAACCAACTGTCTAAGAACCACCGACGCGCCTCACCGACACACTTTGCAACACCATCTTCGTTATTCCCCAGAGTTACGTCATAGATGAGATAACCCGGCGTGCATCGGTGTGGACTTCAGGTCACACGTACGTTAAGAAAGACCAATATTCATACAACCTAAAACCTAGACTCTCTACATACACATTTTACAATAGTTACACCAATGATAGAACCAGCATCTCACGTCCATCATGCAAAACCGTATACGTGCAGTTTTTGTAGAGAAATTTGGCGACACTTACCAAGTGAGTAAGGTGTAGTCCCAATACGGTCACACTCACCCTGCCCGACTGTCGGCGTACGTGTGACCCCTAGATTTGACAGGTCTGGCGAAACCCCCCACTTAGTTGTGTTTTAGGTGGCGGCGTGCGCACGTACGCACATACGCACACGTGCATACATCATTTTATACGACAGGTCCGCGGGTACGATTGCGTTGCGACGCACCAACGTAGACTATACACTTTCACCGCCTGACATATACCCTGAGAACATTCTACCCAGAGTCGTACTATTGTTTTAAACGACACGTTAAGAACATGTAAATAAAAGGTTATCATGTGAGCATTTTCTCTTAAAATTATAATTGCGATATACATAAAATGGTCTACTGTTATTCACTTGCAAACTGAACTTACGTCTAGATACAGTTCTCATTTCAACAAAGACCGCGAGCATGTCATTGAATTTATAGAAGGACATTACTCACGGAAACGACTAGACACATGTGCACACCCAACGTCCACTACTATTTATGGGGAGGGGTGGATCGGAGATTAAGGCCCCGGACACTCAGTTGAGGGGACGGGTCAGTCGAGGGGACGGGTCAATTGAGGGGACGGGTTTGAATGCACACATATTGCTGTTCTGAAATATAGGCAATTTCGTTCACCCCATTTCGCCTTAGTTCATTATCTGTATATACTGGTGTGGGCAATAATCGTGGGTTCAGTCAATCGTGTTTCGGGCCATATTTACTAACACCTGACCAAATTCGTCTGTAAGATATTTATGTGCTAAATCTCTAACAAATATTCCTTACAATTTCTGCAAACAAACGGTTACAACAGTTGTTTTGAGTGAAGTACTTACGAAAGTATACCGGCGAAATCCAAATCTCGTCGAAGACGCCTGCGTCAAAATCCGTGGGTCCTATCTACGCTGTGTAAATTGTTCGCGTGTGACGTGAATCAGTGCGAGACCCCGCAGTGTATTAAATAGCCCAAGAGCATTAGAACACAATATTTCAGTACCACGAATTTTTACCTGCCACGAATATTCCGGACGTGAATATTAATGAGTATCAGGCAATGATATCATACACCGTGATGATAATCTAGTTATAAATTATTAGAACGAACTGTTTTGCGTAGCTATTGCAACGTGGCTTAACGGTTTAATAAAAGTCGATGCGGTGCTTGCCTGAACAAGTTTACCAAGGGCAAGGTGTAGCGCTCTGAGCAACCGATGTCTGAGAGGCGGAGTAACCATTGAACGCCTTGCTCCATACAACTTGAACATTTGCCACTGACCGTGTTTTGATTGATGACCCTCTTGCTGCCCAAGCCTCACTGGTCACCGCTGGCTGAGTGTCAATCATTGACCATTATCCAATATATGCATAGTGACACTCGATCTTCCGTTTCTATACGGCATCGTTCACAAAACACTGCGTTGGACAGTGCCACATTTCGGGGTAAATCCTTAATTACACCCAAGTTCCGTGTTGTAAGATAGGCCAATCTTCCTCCTGTGGATAAAACGATCTCGGTCAACTTCGACGACTCTTTTGACATTGAAATTCATCCACTGTGACAGTTCTTTGCTACCGTCATGGCACCTGAAACCCAACTGGCAGTATCTGGATCTTGTTCTTCAGTTCGTCTCCGACAAGCTTGCAGATTCCGCACTCACTATATGTGGGTCAAAATTGTTCAATCATTCGATCGGAGTGTCCACTCATACATAGGCCCACTGACAAATGTGACTTATCATTCACGGTGCCATCTGGTGCGGCAAGGGGCCAAAGGTCCAGACTGTCTCCAAACCATAGATATAAACAGAACACGCTAGTCTATAGGGAGTGATTAATGGTGTAACCCTATGCTCCAAACACAGTCGGCTGACTGTCATCTATTCGTGGTACAGTTTACGACCACAGCGAAAACAGCTGATATGTAAATTATAATATACCGACGCACCTCGGATACAGCGTCGTTGTTCGTATTGACTCCAGCTCGTATTCTAGCTTTGCAACATACGTGTGTGTGTGCGTGCGAGCGTGCGTGTGTACGTACGTGCGTGCATGTAAGTGTGTGCGCGTGGGTGCGTGTGTGCATACATAGGTGTGCTTGTGTGCGTGCTTGTGTGTGTGTGGATGGGCAAGTGCGTGCGTACGTGCGTGCGTTCGTGCATGCGTATTTGATGTTGCACCATACATGCATAACATTGATTAATCCATAATTGCAATCACCTTTCAGATGCTGCATGTTTAACAAATAAATTTGGGTTGAGCATTGTAACTTTGTAGACATGTTTACATGACCCTTGTGCTCCCTAATGAATGTCGGTCAGGGTAAATTCTCTAGATGCGATGTTGTCAATACTGTTTCAGCCCCGCGTCACGGTCAGCATGTAGCCTAATATAGTTATAAACCATGTCACGGTGGGTGCGTGTCAAGTTCAGCAAATCATTATTTAAATAATGCCACAATCCTTCCAAACTTTACTAAACCACTGTTCTTTCCTTTCATTGTTCTTTCTTGTGTGTCCTGTTGTGTTTTTATGTTAATGTTAAAACTTAACTTAGCATTTTCTCATCCCAAACATCCATGTATCCAGGTATGGAAACCTGAGCAAACTAACCATTTGCAAAATCAAAAATCTTTCTGTTTTTGCGGATACCTCTGCACAGTCCAAATATCACTACATTGTTATAATAATGTAAGGAGCCTACGGTTCAAAATATCTTTTTATCAGAATCTATCACTTTGACAACAAATTATGCATAAGCCACTGGCTTGATATTAACAAATGGTTACTTTACATGTATTAATTCCTTTTCTCTGTAACAACATCCACGCAAACCGAACACAGGACAACCTGCAACGCGTTATTTTAATACCTCGCAGCTAGCAATGTCCTAAGTCTTGGATACGTGAAACAGGCAGCAACGTATTGATGCACTTGATAAACTCAGTTTCTAACAACACGGAATAGAGAAATGCGACTATCTCGACAAAGATATCGTTTCACTAAATTGTAGCGATACATCTGATACAGCCACCTATGGTAACCACATTTACCGTCAAGGTCACGAGCCAGTTTCGTTTCAACTGTCGCACAGTGAAGTTTGAATATTCTGAAGAATGCTCTATTCACCTGCATCAAAGCAACACTGGTCATTATTCGTCGTAAACATAAAACATTATATGAAAATGTAAAACTATAGTAATAATCAATCATAATTAATTAAACTGTAAGCTCAAGTTGAATCCAGTGAGAAAGAACTTGTTTAAAAGGCGCCATGTGGTTTCGATGTCGATAATAAATTATTTAAAAATTAGCTCTGACTAATCATCCGCCGTAAATGGTAGAAGGAAGCCACTGACGATAAAACTGACGTGTTTTCTAGAAAGAATAGCATAAACATTTCCTATGCAGCGATCCTAGTACACGTGTTGCTGTCAGACCTTGACCTTTGGCCACGTGACGCCATCGTCGTAGCACGGGAATATGTAGTGCAGTGGCACGATAAAATTGTACAGCCAATAGTCGCCGAAGACGCCGCGGATTTTCTCCGAAGTCGAGGCAGCGACCTTCACCTTGACCTCATTGGACGACTCGAACGACGTGAGTCCCTCAATGACGAGACCCATTTGCGTGACGAAGAAGATGAGGGAGAAAAAGAAGAAAAAGACGAGCGAGTAGAAGAGCGCGACGAGGACGACATCGAAGGCGGCGACGTGGCCGAAGCCCCAGCGCAGCAGCGTCAGCGGCAGCAGCACGTCGTAGAGCGAGTTGCGTGGCAGGAAGTCGACGAGGCCGTACCAGAGCGCGTGCGCGAGCGAGTAGAGCGTCGCGAGCGCCACCCAGAAGGTGAACACGACGAAGTGGCGCTGGTTGCGCACGCCGACGCACGTGCCAGTGAAGGCGCAGTGGTGGTCGCGCTTGAGCACGCACGCCCGACACACGGGGCAGTGGTGAGCGCGAGGCGGGCGGTCGGCGCGGCACTGGCGACACGGGTTCCACGCCCAGTACGGGCACATGTAGCGGCGTCGTCCGTCGTCGAAGTCGTCGTCCATGCCCAGCTCGCTCGCAGTCATTTCGACGACATACAGCGTCCGGCTGGACAACTCGTCGCTGACGGAGTTCGCCCCGTTGATGGGCTTCATGCTGGATGCGGGCAGCGAGTATTTCCCCTCCTCCGGTGTCTGCTTCAGGTGGTTCCAGTTGATCTCGTACCCGCCGCTCGCGTCTTCGTCCGGGTGCTTGCTCGCGTGGTCGTCCGACTTGAAGGTCGACTCAACGAGGCGAATACACAGCCAGTTGACAGCGACCTCGAAAAACGTGACGTAGACGATCACGTGATGCCACGTGAGCGAGGAGATGCTGGCGTCGGCGTAGACAACCGGAAACACGTGGAGCACGCCGATCGCCGTGAAACTGCACATCGTTACCCAGAACCACACGATGCACACGTAGTCCAGGCGACGCGGAAACCGGAAGCGGAAGCCGGTAGACATCTTCGCGCCTGCGTATTCTGGAAAAACGAAACCCATTTTGTTAGAACGTTGGTTCCAGACACCATCCCGTCAGACCCGGAGTTGTTAATAAAATGCCTGTGGTAATAACATGCTCTTTTTGAAACGTATTTGAACATACGGAGTAATGTGACTATTCTAGTAAGATACATGCATCCGCATACTCGCGCATGCACACACGCACGCACGCACGCACGCACAAACACACACATGAACACGCACACACACGCACGCACGCACGCACGCACGCACGCACGCACACACAAACACACACATGAACACGCACGCACGCACACACGCACACACGCACACACGCACACACGCACACACGCACACACGCACACACGCACACACGCACACACGCACACACACGCACGCATGCGCGCGCGCGCGCGCTAAGTGTAAACTTCTCAATGTTTTGACAACTAGAACGACAACCTATTGGTACACATGTTAGCCGTCATCGTACATTCTGTGCTCAAAAGGGTGAACAACCCAGCTCTGTATTGCGCACGAGTCTCGTAATCAATCAAGGTTAGTTTATGGTTAAAAAACACTGTTGTTATACACACGGCTGCCGATATATCAGCTGTGTTATTCCGCATTACTAATTAAACAACACGCGAACGATATCGGGACATCATTTCTCACAACGGCATTCTGGGTCGACGGGGTTGAGACCCGGATACCGTTCCCGGTGTCTACTCGCCGTGGCGGGTGCCGTGCCGTGTAGACGCTCCGACACCGTGTTACGTGTGCAGCCAGACGACATTAATTAATAAAGAGCAACTCGGATTGAGTTGGCCGGTTCGCCGACTCCTTGATCCGGGCCACACACGTTCCGCAGCCGACGAGGTCCCTCGCGCCCCGGCCGGGGAGCGTTAGTGCGCCGCCGGCAGACCCTATTTGGACGGGACCTCCGGGGACAGACCACGGTACGGTGTGAAACAGCGCTCTGTTGTTATACGCTTGAGCTATTCTCGGCAATAAAGAGCCACGGGAGATAGCGACGATGCTAGTTCGTAGCACCTCCGGTTTTGGCTTCAACCAATATCGACACAAATACAGTGTTAGCTCCGAAATAGTGTCTTCGTCGCCATTGACTACGACTATAATAATTGTTTCACAGTTTAAAACTTCGCCAGTGTTTGTTTTTATTGATAATAATGTAAAATGCATTTAATGTGTTTGGTTACCAATTGAGCAGGCCTGGGGCAAATTACATTGCAATATAATATATATATATTACTTTGTTTCCTTCCTATTACTATTACATTTGAAGCGATACTATTACTGTTACATTTTTCATCGGAACATTTTACGGTATAATGCACTGTATGCATAAGTACAATATGTACAATTGTTTGACTTACAATCTGAAGAAATTAAACAAAGCAGGTGAATAAAAAATCTAACTTGCCATTTGTTGATACCCATGCCCAAAGTATTTGAAATAATATTTGAGAATGTCAATCATAATAATCATCATCATTAGGGACGTATTATAAAGTATAATAAATATTTACAACAAAATATATATGTATCATATATACCATATTTAGTACAATCTACTAACTACATTGACTAAGGGTAGAGCATATATGTTCCATTTTATATTTAAATACCACACTGGAATGAAAAACAAAAACAATAGTCAATGCCACATACAATGTGGATTATATTATGAAACTCTGGGGAAAAAGAAGTTAGAACAGGGCATTTGGAGACATAACTGTATCCTAAACCATCTCGGAAATTTCGTTAGCGATCTCATGCCCGATGCCCAATTATTAGCGATCTTCCAGGGAAATCCTTTAGTGGACTTACCATACGTCCTAGGGTGTTAATCACCTCTGATCGTCGAGACCTCGTCATCTACCATCCACGTCCGCTAAGCAAATTCACATCATTGAACTGACTGTACCATTTGAAACTAACATCGAGGAAGACCGCAGTGTGGTGTGAGCACCGGTCTGTGTGACGCGTCTAGTGTCGCAGTGCAGTGTGGTGTGAGCACCGGTCTGTGTGACGCGTCTAGTGTCGCAGTGCAGTGTGGTGTGAGCACCGGTCTGTGTGACGCGTCTAGTGTCGCAGTGCAGTGTGGTGTGAGCACCGGTCTGTGTGACGCGTCTAGTGTCGCAGTGCAGTGTGGTGTGAGCACCGGTCTGTGTGACGCGTCTAGTGTCGCAGTGCAGTGTGGTGTGAGCACCGGTCTGTGTGACGCGTCTAGTGTCGCAGTGCAGTGTGGTGTGAGCACCGGTCTGTGTGACGCGTCTAGTGTCGCAGTGCAGTGTGGTGTGAGCACCGGTCTGTGTGACGCGTCTAGTGTCGCAGTGCAGTGTGGTGTGAGCACCGGTCTGTGTGACGCGTCTAGTGTCGCAGTGCAGTGTGGTGTGAGCACCGGTCTGTGTGTCGCGTCTAGTGTCGCAGTGTAGTGAGTAGCTTGTAGTGCATGCGCTTCTTGCTCTCGCTTTCAGTTGCGAACGCCAGCTAGCCCCTTCACAAGGGCGAAAAGGGACATGAGTGCGCAAGCCTTCCCTGCTGGTACATAGCCTCTCCATAGACAAGACTCTAGCATGATCTCCTTGTGACACACTGCGGTAACTGGGCACCTTACGGCCACTGGCTAACATGCTAGGGATCTAGGAGAGGGACAACTCTGATTCAAAACCTGGGTAGACCGAACTCATTAGCCTTGGCAGGCGGTGAGTCTAGGAGAAGGAAAATTCTGACTTCAAGCTATGGACAGATCAGGCCTACTAGTTATGGAAGACATTGACCTACGGGAAGGAAAACCTGGAAAACAAACCTACCACATGGGTCGGCATGGGCAGCGCCATGTGGCTCGAATAAATGACCTCAATGTTATGCTATGTCACTTAGTAATTACAAGATTGGCTACCGCGTTCGGGGGAACCGAAGCGCTGGGACCCAGGCACCAGCGAGAAATCAGCGAAGACCTGGAGGGTCGAACAGCCAGCATCTACTCTCATGCAACGCCCGGTTTGCCACCCTCAATGTGGGAACAATGACGGGGGAACGAGTGGAGGTGGTGGAGCCAACGAAGAGGCGGCAACTGTCAGTGATGGGGGTACAAGAAACCAAGTGGAAATGCTGCATGCAGGGGAGATGGAAGTACGAATGGAGTGGGAGTGATTTTGAAGGAGGAATACAGCAGGGAAGTCATGAGGGTGGAGCGATGGGAAGGCAGGATAATTGCAGTGTGGATGTAAGTTGAAGGAGAGATAGTATGCACGACCGACATGGAGAATTCAAGAAGACAAGGGTGCATTCCTAAACAACTTGGAAGAAATTATCGGGCATGTGGAGCCGGAGACAATGTTGGTTGTGGCAGGTGATCTAAATGTACATGTAGGAAAGAGATATTACAGTGAGGAAACCTTGGGAAAGTTCGGATGTGGAACGAGTAACAGAGAGGGACAAGATCTGGTCGAGATGCCAGGGAAAAATCAGCTGGTGGTGGTAAACTCCTTCTTTCAGAAGAAGGAATCACACAAGATCACATACAGAAGTGGAAACAACAGAACAGAGATAGATCTGCTGATTGTTAGAAGCAGCCGGTTGAACAAGTTTAGGGACTGCAAAGTTCTGGCAGGAGAGCACACAACGAGCCAACCTAAACCACTGGTTTGTGAAATGTGGATAGGAAGAGGCAAACAGAGAAGGAGGAAACAAAGACAGGTAATCAAATGGTGGAAATGTGAAGGAGAGGTGATGGCCCAATACAAAACCGAAGTAGAGAGGAAGTTCAGGCTACTCCAAGAACAAAGGGAGGATGTGGAATCAGAGTGGAAAGCACTTAAGGAAGGCTTTGTTAGAACAGCTGAGAAGATATGTGGCCGAACATCAGGAAAGCCCACACAAAGCCAAAAAAGAAAGAACAGTGGTGGTCAAACCAGGATGTTGAACAAGCAATAGGAGAAACAAAATGGAGGCACTGAAGTGTGTTGAAAAAACGAGTGATGAAGAAAAGACAAGGCTGAAGCAGAAGTACCGAGAGAAGAAGAAGGCAGCAAATAAGGCAGTTGCTAAAGCAAGAGATGAAAAACAGCAGGGATTATGTGATAGGATTGAAGAAGATGGAGGAGAAAAACTGATCTTCAAACTTGCCAGAGATAGAGACAGTGACAGCAAAAATACTATACGAACATCAGCAATGAAGAGAAGCGACGGGACACTGGTCACTGGAGCAAAACAAGTGCTGGGTGTTTGGGAGGAGTATTTCAAGAAACTACTAAATCCGGAGGAAGAATATGAGATAGAGATACCTCATACCGTAAGGAGAGAGCTGGAGGTGAGCACAATAACAGAAGAAGAGGTGGATAAAGCAGTAGAGAAGATGAAAACAGGAAAGGCTGTAGGAGTGGATGAACTCTCCGTGAAAATGGTGAAAGCAAACAGACTAGTTGGAATCAAGTGGCTGACGAGGCTGTTTAATGTGTGCTTCACAGCAGGAGAGATACCAGCAGAGTGGCGTAGAGGAGTGATTGTGAAGGGGAAAGGGGACATCCATGACCCAGGGAGATACAGAGGCATCACATTACTGAGTCAAGCCCTGAAATTGTTGGAAAGAATACTGGATGCTAGGGTGAGGCTTATAATGGAGAGCAAAATCGGAGAGAATCAGCTGGGGTTTGGAAAGGGAGAGGAACAGATGATGGATTGTTTGCCATCAGACAAATTATCGAGAAGAAGAGACAATAAAAAAAGGATGTAACATTCGGTTTTGTCGATCTGGAAAAGGCACTTAACACCGTGCCGAGATAACTCGCATTTGCAGTCATGAGATGGATGGAGGTTGGAGAAGCAGACGTCAGAATGGTGGAGGAAATATGCAAGGAGACAACAGAGAGTCGAAGGAGAAACATCGGAACAATTTGGAGTGGAAGTAGGACTCAGACAGGGAAGTGCCTTGAGTTCCCTGCTTTTCATTATGGTGATGAACCTGATCAGTGGAAATATATCGGAGCAGGAAGAACATATGAAGATACTGTATGCAGACGACCTCGCAGTGGTAGTTTATAAGAAAGAGGAACTACAAAAAGCATTGTAAGAATGGAGTAACACCTTCAGAAAACACGGCCTCAGAAAGATTCTGGAATATACTAAAGTAGCAGATGGATAGGTGAACAGGAGTAGACCTGCATCTAGTTTAACAAGATTTAACAATATTTAACAGGATTTAACAAGATTGTCATCCAGAAAATTAACTCTAAATGGCAGGTGGACAAGGAAGCCTTTTGGCTTATCGAGAGTCCAATACTTTTTATCTACGTGTATCCCGCCCTTTTAAGGTATGTGTCGACTTTATTTTTAAACATATTCACGCTGCTAGCACCAACACAATCAGGAGATAAACTCTTCCATTCATTTACAGTCCTTTGTGAGAATGAAAACTTTCTTATATCTAATCTACACTGCTCCTTTACTAACGTAACTTCATGTCCTCTGGTCCTATCTTTCTTAACTGAAAAAAACAGTTGATGACGGAAATACCATTAAACAAGTGAACAGCTTTGTATACATGGGCGGTACAGTGTGTGAGGATGGAAGGAATAGATAAGAAATACAGTGGAGGGTGCAAGCAGGAGCAGCAGCATGGAAGAGGGTAAAAGGCATTATGTGGGACAGAAAAGTGAAGAAACAACTGAAAGGAAAAGAAACTACAGGTAGCAGAAACCAACTGGGTCAGAAGAATATGTAGAGTAACGCGAGAGGATAGAAGGAAGATGAAGGAATTGAGAGAGGCGATTGAAATAAAAAACACCTAAAGAGGAAAGTAGCAGGAAGAGAATGAGATGAGCGGGACATGTACAAAGAATGGGTGAAGACAGACTGCCGAAACGAGCGTGGATAGTAGAAGAGGCTGGCAGACGACGGAGAGGAAGACCAAGGCTGAGATGGAACGATAGCATAAAACGAGACATTGGGAGGGCTGGCTATTGCGAGAGAGAGAGCGAGAGAGAGAGAGAGAGAACTGATAAGAAAAGTAGAATAAGCTACCGAGTGACATAGACCCCGCCCCGTAGGGAGCAAGGGGAAGAAGAAGATCGAGAAAGACCATCTATTCAAAACTAACAAGAATGCCACACTAGTCCATGATATAAACAATAACGGAATAAAATCTTAATTAACATGTATTGAAATAGGTTGCAGAGGCTATGTATCTGAACCCAAAAAAATATAGACTGACAACCGCCTTAAAATATCTTGGAATAAAACCACCAACAAAACAAACCAACCAACTAACTCTCTCCTTATCTAAACTACCTCTGCTAACGTCAGACACCTTTTTAATGCAAAGACGAACCACACTGGTTTGACCCAAGACTAATTGAAATGTGATGACCACCACCCCAATATGTCAATAATTACCACATCAGCAAGTAATCCTGTACATAAATGTGTCCATTTTCTCTTTGACTTACTTTAACCGTTAGTCACTATTGACCAAGCCTGCTACAATATACTACAGTAGACTACAGACTGTATTCACACAGGTACTTGGGTTGTCGTTGTCACATTGTATTCCACTGTATGGATAGAGTGATATTCTCCCTGTCTAATTAAACCACATTGTTCTACTGCTGCTTGGGGCTTGGTGGACATTTATTTTCACACCCACTGTAGTTTAGGCTGAATTGTGTGCACCACGGAGGCAGTCACTTACTTGAAAAGGGTAGTTACCAATTTGGCACTTGGCAGAACTGGCTTAAAAGCAGTGAAAGCCCAGTTTAATCCCTTTAGTCAATGCAGCAGTCACATTTACCAGTGTCTCTTGTTGTGTAAATGCTCATAATAGTCTAAGGTAAAACTTCACCAGGACCATGCTGAAGTTGACAAGGGGAGAGCAACCATAAAACCTGAAGAAACTAGTGGAATCTACAACCAAATCAAATGGAATTGTTATGTAGTTGAAATTTGGTTTAATATTCAATAGTAATATAAAAGTAATAGGACAATTACTATTACATTAATTCCTATTACTATTAAATTGGATTTTTGCTCAACCTATTACTATTACATCAATATTTGTAATCGTTACTATTACTATTACATATTACTATTACCCCAGGCCTGCATTTGAATAAAGTTTCTTTTGAATTGCCTATATCATTTGAAGACTTTTTGTTATTAGCTTATATCCACGTGACTCATTTATGTTTGCTCTCAGTCTCATTTGAGTATCTGGGTAACTTATTTGAACTTCTTGAGCTCTAAGAGCGTCCGCAGTCCTTGTCTCCATCTTTAGTTTCAGAACACTATTATTACAAGAATTACAGCACAGCCGTTCGTGTTTCTGCTGCACTGAGCAACGGCACCAATGTATCACTGAGCAACGGCACCAGTGTATCACTGAGCAACGGCACCAGATTTAACAAGATTTAACAAGATTGCCACCCAGAGAATTAACTCTAGGTAGCAGGTGGACAAGGAAGCCCTTGGCTTATCGAGAGTCCGACCTTTTTATCTATGTGTATCCCGCCCGTCTGAGGTATGTGTCGATTTTATTTTTAAACATATTCACGCTACTAGCACCCACACAATCAGCAGGTAATCTGTTCCATTCATTTACAGTCCTTTGTGAAAATGAAAACTTTCTTATATCCAATCTACTCTGCTCCTTTGCTAATGCAAGATCATGTCCTCTAGTCCTTCTATCTTTCTTAACTGAGAAAAACATATTTCTATCAATATTTTCATAACCCTTCAATATTTTAAACACTTCTATCTGATCTCCTCTCAATCTCCTGGTCTCTAGTGTTGTTAAACCGCATTTTTTTAGGCGTATTTCATAACTAAAATCCCTCAGATTTGGTATCATTTTAGTTGCTCTCCTCTGCACTCTTTCTAGCATATCTATGTCCTTCCTGCGATATGGCCTTAAGTTTCAGAACACTATTATTACAAGAATTACGGCACAGCCGTTCGTGTTTCTGCTGCACTGAGCAACGGCACCAATGTATCACTGAGCAACGGCACCAGTGTATCACTGAGCAACGGCACCAGTGTATCACTGAGCAACGGCACCAGTGTATCATTGTGCAACGGCACCAGTGTATCACTGTGCAACGGCACAAGTGTGTCACTGAGCAACGGCACCAGTGTGTCACTGAGCAACGGCACCAGTGTGTCACTGTGCAAAGGCACCAGTGTGTCACTGTGCAACGGCACCAGTGTGTCACTGAGCAACGGCACCAGTGTGTCACTGTGCAACGGCACCAGTGTGTCACTGTGCAACGGCACCAGTGTGTCACTGAGCAACGGCACCAGTGTGTCACTGAGCAACGGCACCAGAGTGTCACTGAGCAACGGCACCAGCGTGTCATTGAGCAACGGCACCAGCGTGTTACTGATCAACGGCACCAGCGTGTCACTGAGCAACGGCACCAGCGTGTCACTGAGCAACGGCACCAGCGTGTCACTGAGCAACGGCACCAGCGTGTCACTGAGCAACGGCACCAGCGTATAACTGAGCAACGGCACCAGTGTATCACTGAGCAACGGCACCAGTGTATCACTGAGCAACGGCACCAGTGTATCACTGAGCAACGGCACCAGTGTATCACTGAACAACGGCACCAGTGTATCACTGAACAACGGCACCAGTGTATCACTCAGCAACGGCACCAGTGTATCACTCAGCAACGGCACCAGTGTATCACTGTGCAACGGCACCAGTGTATCACTGAGCAACGGCACAAGTGTATCACTGAGCAACGGCACCAGTGTATCACTGTGCAACGGCACCAGTGTATCACTGAGCAACGGCACCAGTGTATCACTGTGCAACGGCACCAGTGTATCACTGTGCAACGGCACCAGTGTAGCACTGTGCAACGGCACAAGTGTGTCACTGAGCAACGGCACCAGTGTGTCACTGAGCAACGGCACCAGTGTGTCACTATGCAAAGGCACCAGTGTGTCACTGTGCAACGGCACCAGTGTGTCACTGAGCAACGGCACCAGTGTGTCACTGTGCAACGGCACCAGTGTGTCACTGTGCAACGGCACCAGTGTGTCACTGAGCAACGGCACCAGTGTGTCACTGAGCAACGGCACCAGAGTGTCACTGAGCAACGGCACCAGCGTGTCACTGAGCAACGGCACCAGCGTGTCACTGATCAACGGCACCAGCGTGTCACTGAGCAACGGCACCAGCGTGTCACTGAGCAACGGCACCAGCGTGTCACTGAGCAACGGCACCAGCGTGTCACTGAGCAACGGCACCAGCGTGTCACTGAGCAACGGCACCAGCGTGTCACTGAGCAACGGCACCAGCGTGTCACTGAGCAACGGCACCAGCGTATAACTGAGCAACGGCACCAGTGTATCACTGAGCAACGGCACCAGTGTATCACTGAGCAACGGCACCAGTGTATCACTGTGCAACGGCACCAGTGTATCACTGAACAACGGCACCAGTGTATCACTGAGCAACGGCACCAGTGTATCACTGAGCAACGGCACCAGTGTATCACTGTGCAACGGCACCAATGTATCACTGAGCAACGGCATCAGTGTATCACTGAGCAACGCACCAGTGTATCACTGTGCAACGGCACCAGTGTATCACTGAGCAACGGCACCAGTGTGTCACTGAGCAACGGCACCAGTGTATCACTGTGCAACGGCACCAGTTTATCACTGAGCAACGGCACCAGTGTATCACTGTGCAACGGCACCAGTGTATCACTGAGCAACGGCACCAGTGTATCACTGAGCAACGGCACCAGTGTATCACTGTGCAACGGCACCAGTGTATCACTGAGCAACGGCACCAGTGTATCACTGAGCAACGGCACCAGTGTATCACTGAGCAACGCCATTGCTGTGCACTCGGCCGTGTTTCTTTCCTTGCTGGCTGGAAGTTTTCACCGGCTTTCTGCACGACAACCTTCAGTTTTCTACGCCTCTCATAGTACTCAGCTGTTTTCCCATCTCTCTCTCTCTTCCTCTTACTTCCCTTCCCCTCTCCCCTATCCTCATATCTCCATCTCTCATTATTTCCCTCACTCTCTTCCTTCTTCCCTACCACCTTCCCCTCTCTGCCCCCACACATCCACATATACACACATGTGCACGCACGCACGCACGCACGCACGCACGCACGCACGCACGCACGCACGCACTCACGCACTCTCTCTCTCTCTCTCTCTCTCTCTCTCTCTCTCTCTCTCTCTCTCTCTCGCCCACACACGCTTCTGCCAGATATGACACCCATAAATGTATTCCCTGGACCATTCATAGCCCAGGGAGATGTTTCGAGAACGGATGGAGCTCAAAAGAACCCGGGACAAGCTTGCCCTTACGTTGTACGTCTGTAGCTGAGCTCTACAAGGCTTCCGGTGATTGTCGAAGTCGTAGGCGCAAAATAAAATCTTGATCACACCCACGAGAGATTGTATCGTAGTTTTTTCAGTGCTAGGCGCCAATGCAACGGGGAGTGTGTAACTGTGGACTCAGGCAATACACCGCCACTGGTCATTTTGCAACATGTTCAATGCTAAATTGTTATGGGACTTAGTTCTTCGGCTGTCATCCCGTCCCTTCCATCCCAGTTATCGCTGGACAATTGTGCTACAAATATTCGTTTTGCTATAATACAGCAACAGTACTACTGTTTGGAAAATATTGTTCATGGCTGCAAGATAAAATTTTAATAGCAAGAATTAAACAAAATAATCAGAATATACAAAAGGCAATAACGGACAGAATTAGAATGCCAGTGAAGAGACGAGTTTTCGCAAAACGAAATGGGTTGCCGGGACCCTAACCATAAAATTCGTGTAAGGTGCTGTAGTGGACATAACGGTACAAGTTAGTGTAACTTTGCGCGAGACAGGTCGGGCTTGATCGGTCGACTGCAGAAAAATAGGCTCTGTAATTCATGTGATTGTTTTTGTTTTATTATGATCTTGTAGTCTCTTGTCCATCAACTAAATTTTCGGTCAATCGTCAACAGCTGACGAAATACGAATGACTAAGGAAATATATAAACAACAGCAAATTGAATACAAATTATTAAGGGAATATATTTAGAATAGAAAACGGAATACGAATGATCAAGGTTATAGGTTCAACATAGAAATATATCAACAGACGAAATATGAATGCTGAAATGTATTTAGACTTGACTATATTAACAATAGCAGACGACATACGGATGATTGAGGATATATATCAGCAACAACACACTGAACACAAATTATTTTGGAAATATATTTGCAATACTACCACACGGAATACTAATGATACCAATACAGCAAACGGAATACTAATGATACCAATACAGCAAACGGAATACTAATGATACCAATACAGCAAACGGAATATTAATGATACCAGTACAGCAAACGGAATACTAATGATACCAGTACAGCAAACGGAATACTAATGATACCAGTACAGCAAACGGAATACTAATGATACCAGTACAGCAAACGGAATACTAATGATACCAATACAGCAAACGGAATACTAATGATACCAGTACAGCAAACGAAATACTAATGATACCAGTACAGCAAACGGAATACTAATGATACCAGTACAGCAAACGGGATACTAATGACACCAATACAGCAAACGGAATACTAATGATAACAATACAGCAAACGGAATACTAATGATACCAATACAACAAACGGAATACTAATTATTAAAGAGATGTAACAACAACAACATATTGTGATATCAACAACGACGACGGCAACGACAACGACAGCTTAAACTGACGCGTGAAACTTCAACACACTGAACACCGCAAACGCTGATTCTTGACGCTGATTTCATTTCTTAGCCTTGAATCGTCGTCGGTGGTCACGTGTTTGATGACGACATCCACCGTCGCGTTCTCTTTACTTTAGTGTCTGTGCTTACAGGCTCGCTCGTAGAACACCAGTCTAATGCGGGCAGAGACGATTCATTCGCGCACTGTGTCGGCACGCGGGTGTCGACGGCTGTCCTGTAGAGGCAGCTAGTCTGCTCGCGCACTCGTATCGACGCTGTCTTCTTGTCTCAGCATCGGTTCTTCTTGCTGCATCAGCGTCGACGGCTGCTTGTCGGACGACTGCGCGCCACGTGAGATTATAAAAGTCACTAATTAAATGGTGACGCATTATTTGAATACATATACCAACTTAGATGGTGCATGTAGTATGTAGAACGTACCCCCACCGAAGTACGCAAGAATCTATCATAACAACCAAACGACCAAACAAAACATAAACAGATTCAAATGTAAAACTGGAACCGCAGCGTTCTTCGTGTACTTTCTACAATTAGTTGAGGCCGCGCGCAGAATAGACGATCAACTCTCGAGTAAAGGTAAAGGTAAGTTCTGATATAGCGCAGTATCCAGTCCTCAGGACTGCTCAAATCGCTTTAAACTTTACTTCTTGGCAGACCTGTTCAATCGAACATCATCTCGACATCTCTGGGAAGCATTCAGCTGCACTGCAATTAATGCGTGAAGTATATTCGTACACACATATCCACCGATGTATATAGCCAGAGTAACTTACCAGTCCGTCAGCGCCAGTAGATGCCGATAGAACACGTCACGGCTACGCCCGCGCGAATCTGGCTGTTCCGTCTGACTGATTGGTGAGTTTCATCAAGTCTGTTTAAGGCGCGGTGCGTGCCTGGCAACCGCACGGTTCCTTCGTCCTGTCCGCCAGCAGACGCGATGACGGTGAAAACTGGACAGTTAACGACACAGAGAGGAGGCGGGAGTCGGTTCAGTGACTGGAACTACAGCGGCGACTGCTTAGGATTGGGCGACCGGCAACGTTCTGTTCAGTACGATCTCGCCGTGCCATTTATAATCGCAGCTTCGATACCGTAAATACGCACACAGAAGACGGCAAGTTAAACTTCGCGCTCGACTGAAGACACGACGGTAACAATATCAACTGAGCAAATTGTCACTTCCAAAGAGTGGGTCTATTTACGGCAGTGTGATCGTACGATTGGTGTTACGCTTTTGTACTAATCATTTTCTTTCGGGAATTCCCCGTGTTTTTTGTGGTATGTGTGAGTCTTTATCTTTGGCTATTTTCATCGCTATCTTGTCTAGCCCATCATTGGCTGGTTGCTTGCGCCTCTGAACACGGGTTCTTGGGGATGTAGATGCAACATAGATGCATTATTATTACCATGACTATTATTATTATTATTACTATCCCCCCATCGTGAAACATGGTCCAACCAATGCAATGCGTTCTCATCCACTCTACTTGAGAAACCCAGCGAGACCTGCTGCGATTCCAGGTTTCCACGCACTAACCTGAGCGACACGATAAAATAAGCATCATGATACAACGATAATGCCATCAAACCGATAAGTATTAGTTTCACCAAAATTTAAAACGTATTAACAAAAACGACATTAACGAATATAGCCATGATGGTAACATTGTAAAGGGAGCAATCTGGTCCTCTACCTGGAATTAGCTAGCGTAATAATTCTGCTGTGTTAAACGTGGGAAAATTTGAAATCTCAAAGAGGATTGGCGTTAACTCAGCCCGCCTCGGCAATATTATTAATTCAACTTGTTTTAAAACTGGATGTTTTGTTTACCATTTGAATATGCTGCGGTGTCGAAACTTTCAAATTGCAAGCGTTATTACGGGTTTACTAAATACAATTTGGCGGGCAGGATATCTTCGACATATTTATTATAGTGTTAAGAATATTATATTTATTAAAAAGATGAAAACCGACCGCCACCCTTTAACAACAACAACAACAACAACAACAACAACAACAACAACAACAACAACAACAACAACAACAACAACAACAACAACAACAACGACTGTGACAACAATAACGGCAGCAACGATCACTACGGCGACAGCAACAACATGGGCCTATCAGGCCGCGTACATCGTCGTCCGCGCGGCTCGAATTCGGCAGTCGACGGTAAATCGAATCACGGAAGCTTTGAATCGATCGGAAGCCAGGACGCGTGGAGCCGATACACAAGTGAGTCTACCGGGGGACTTTATCGTTCCAGCGCAGGTTGGCCAGCCTGGGGCCGGGACGAGGGCGATGCGGGAGGGGCTTGGGGAACGGCCGCGGGGAGGCAACAGGTGGGTCTCGATCAGATCCGTCTGAGGCTTCGACCGCAATGCACTGTGGCACTTCTCCTTCGTCTCCACTCGCGCGTTAGGGGTCATGTTCTAGTTAGACTTCCTGTTCATTGCACACGAAGAAAAGTGCAGTGTATTTTTTAGAAATGATTTTTGTCAAAATTCATATGCTGTGACATAAGTGCATTTGAGTAGGGAGATTTTCATATGTGATTGTAGAAGGTGTTGACTGTAAAATGGTGGATTTCTAGATGATTTGAATAAGCGGAAGGATATTTGGCAGCAATTTGCCTGTGTGACCTGTTTGCTGAGTAATTCTTGCCGGCATTTGTAAATATTGACGGGTGTCACACATACAGGCATTTTACGAGAGCTGGAAGTATGCAATATTTTAAAAATCCATCAGCATGTCAGTGAGATGATGATAACAGCAGGTGAGAAGTTTAAGACATTTTATAGGTCACGTTTTCTTATAATCAGACAAAACGTTAACATGGTCGCCTATGGGAAAACCAACAGTACGCTGACCCCGTTAACTCATGCTCATCCTACATCAGACGGGTTGTGTTTTGATAACAGTGGATACTAAGGCTTTTTCTGTTTCTGCACCAACTCTTTGGAATATTTTCACTATTAGTGTTAGATCAGTTCAAAATGTTAAACAATTCCGCTGTCTTTTAAAAACTTACCTTTATAACCTTGCACATTTACATAGCTCCCTGGCGTAACCGTCCGTCTATTGTCAACGTGAATATTGCTTATCGATTTTGAGATTGACCAACCCTTTTGTCTTGATGCGCCTCTGAACTGGGTTTCCGAGGATTTAGTCGCAAAGGAAATTACCTTATTATTATTATTGATGTTATAATTATTATGTCGAAATGGTTTGTGTTGAAAATAAGAAGACCGCAGCTGAAATGGGAGGATTGCGTAAAGAGGGATTTGAGAAAGACGAGGATGAACGGTAGAGTGAGAGAGCTGTTGTCATGGAGCAGTGGAGGGAGGGAGCTGCTGACAGGGAGCAGTGGAGGGAGGGAGCTGCTGACAGGGAGCAGTGGAGTGAGGGAGCTGCTGACAGGGAGCAGTGGAGCGAGGGTGCTGTTGACAGGGAGCAGTGGAGGGAGGGAGCTGCTGACAGGGAGCAGTGGAGGGAGGGAACTGCTGACAGGGAGCAGTGGAGGGAGGGAGCTGCTGACAGGGAGCAGAGGAGTGAAGGAGCTGCTGACAGGGAGCAGTGGAGGGAGGGGGCTGCTGACAGGGAGCAGTGGAGGGAGGGAGCTGCTGACAGGGAGCAGTGGAGGAAGCTGTTGACAGGGAGCAGTGGAGGGAGGGAGCTGCTGACAGGGAGCAGTCGAGTGAGGGAACTGCTGACAGGGAGCAGTGGAGGGAGGGAGCTGATGACAGGGAGCAATGGAGTGAGGGAGCTGCTGACAGGGAGCAGTGGAGGAAGCTGTAGACAGAGAGCATTGGAGGGAGGGAGCTGCTGACAGGGAGCAGTGGAAGGAGGGAGCTGCTGGCAGGGAGCAGTGGAGGAAGCTGTTGACAGGGAGCATTGGAGGGAGAGAGCTGCTGACAGGGAGCAGTGGAGGGAGGGAGCTGTTGATAGGGAGCAGTGGAGGGAGGGAGCTGTTGACAGGGAGCAGTGGAGGGAGGGAGCTGTTGACAGGGAGCAGTGGAGGGAGGGAGCTGTTGACAGGGAGCAGTGGAGGAAGGGAGCTGCTGACAGGGAGCAGTGGAGGGAGGGAGCTGTTGACAGGTAGCAGTGGAGGGAGGGAGCTGCTGACAGGGAACAATGGAGGGAGGGAGTTGCTGACAGGGAGCAGTGGAGGGAGGGAGCTGCTGACAGGGAGCAGTAGAGTGAGGGAGCTGTTGAAAGGGAGCATTGGAGGGAGGGAGCTGCTGACAGGGAGCAGTGGAGTGAGGGAGTTGTTGATAGGGAGCAGTGGAGTGAGGGAGCTGTTGACAGGGAGCAATGGAGGGAGGGAGCTGCTGACAGGGAGCAGTGGAGTGATGGAGCTGCTGACAGGGAGCAATGGAGGGAGGGAGCTGCTGACAGGGAGCAGTGGAGTGAGGGAACTGCTGACAGGGAGCAGTGGAGGAAGCTGTTGACAGGGAGCAGTGGAGGGAGGGAGCTGCTAACAGGGAGCAGTGGAGGGAGGGAGCTGCTGACAGGGAGCAGTGGAGGAAGCTGTTGACAGGGAGCATTGGAGGGAGAGAGCTGCTGACAGGGAGCAGTGGAGGGAGGGAGCTGTTGATAGGGAACAGTAGAGGGAGGGAGCTGTTGACAGGGAGCAGTGGAGGGAGGTAGCTGTTGACAGGGAGCAGTGGAGGGAGGGAGCTGCTGACAGGGAGCAGTGGAGGGAGGGAGCTGTTGACAGGGAGCAGTGGAGGGAGGGAGCTGCTGACAGGGAGCAATGGAGGGAGGGAGCTGCTGACAGGGAGCAGTGGAGGGAGGGAGCTGCTGACAGGGAGCAGTGGAGTGAGGGAGCTGTTGACAGGGAGCATTGGAGGGAGGGAGCTGCTGACAGGGAGCAGTGGAGTGAGGAAGTTGTTGACAGGGAGCAGTGGAGTGAGAGAGAGCTGTTGACAGGGAGCAATGGAGGGAGGGAGCTGCTGACAGGGAGCAGTCCAGTGAGGGAGCTGTTGACAGGGAGCAGTGGAGGGAGCTGCTGACAGGGAGCAGTCGAGTGAGGGAGCTGCTGACAGGGAGCAGTCGAGTGAGGGAGCTGTTGACAGGGAGCAATGGAGGGAGGGAGCTGCTGACAGGGAGCAGTCGAGTGAGGGAGCTGTTGACAGGGAGCAGTGGAGGGAGGGAGCTGCTGACAGGGAGCAGTCGAATGAGGGAGCTGCTGACAGGGAGCAGTGGAGGGAGGAAGTTGCTGACAGGGAGCAGTCGAGTGAGGGAGCTGCTGACAGGGAGCAGTGGAGGGAGGGAGCTGCTGATAGGGAGAGTTGGAGGGAGGGAGCTGCCTTAGGGAGCAGTGGAGGGAGGGAGCTGCTGACAGTGAGCACTGGAGGACAACAGCTGCAAGACCAGTGCAACAGTACACGAGACCTATTGCATATACATGAGAACCCAAACAGGACGGTTGTGTTGCTATTCAGCTCTTGTGTTCTTGTATGTGATGAGGTTATGACGAGACTGCCTTCGATACCGGACCTCGATTTTCCATTTCTCTTCTTTTCTTTGTCTTCCCACTCACTGTTCTTTCGCTGCCGTCTCCACCAAATGTCTCCACTCCATCTTTCGCTCTCATTCTCCACTCCGATCCCTCCAAATCTCTCTTCACACATCCTGCCATCGTTGTCTAAGTCGTCCTCGTATAATGTAATTTTGTAATTGTAATAGATATCGTTAAACATTCAATGTGTTTTCGTGTTACATAAGGATTGGCTGTGGAGTGCCTTCTCTCGATGACGACATGAACTCACTTGTTGTTGCCCTTTTGCGCCGGCTGTGATAGGTCGATATCGCACGTGGAAGTCCGGCCAATTTCCTTCTGTCGTCGACGTGTGTTCACTCAACCGTAACGCCGGTGTACCTTGTTTCACGCCGTTAGCCTGCGTTATTCCAGCACATCCTCCGAGAGGGAGTCAATTCCCGCTCACCCGAATGTCGTAAATCGGATTCGAAGATGAAACAGGTGTATGGAAAATGTCTCTCTCTAATGGAAAAATCAATTTTCACATTCAAATGTAAAAATTTCTCAAGCAAATTGTTCGCGTTTGCATGTTTATGTGTAAGCAGGTTCTGAATAATAAAGTAATTAATTCACCACGAAGATCCAGACGTGTTTCAGACAAACGATGGCCAGAAATTAATTAGTTTAGTTGTTGGAGAAACATTTATTTGTAGTAGGCCTGTATTAAAACATGCTCGGCAAATAAACGGTTTCAGTTGGATTACTTCACACGAATGCACCCACACGCACACGCACACGCACACGCACACGCACACGCACACGCACACGCACACGCACCCGCAAGCACGTACGCGCGCACGCACACACAAACGCAAGCACGCGTGCACGGACGCACGCACAAACATACACAAACAAGTGAAGATAATATTTTATATATAGCGTGATTTCCAGTTCTTCAGACTGCTTAAGGCACTTTATACTTTACTCCCTGGCAGACCCTGTTCAATTGAACAATATATCGACTTCTCTGGGATACATTCAGCCACGCTACAATTAATGCGAGAGGATTATTCATACTCAATCATACGCCATTGTCTATAAGCATATATTCATTCGTACAGCTGGGAGCAACGTAGGACTGGAGCAACGTAGAGTGAATTAACTTCCCCAAGGTTGGACACGGCAGCACAGGATTCGAACCCCGGTTCTCTCAGTCGAGAGTGGAATGTTCTAAGCACTGCACCACACGCGCGCACACACAGACCGACCACCCATCTCAACACATGCACGCGCATAGCGTACGCACATACACGCAAACACACCCAACCACCCACCCACCCACCCACGCACACACGTGCGCACGCTCACGCACATACACACACACGCGCGCGCACACACACACACACACACACACACACACTCACACATACATCATGCCAATGACTACACGGTGTTATTGCATCAATGTGTTTCAGACGTCATATTGGTTTTCGGATAACGGGTAATAAAGCCTCATGAAAAAGTCGCGGAAAAATGAATAGATGTATCAATGGCCAGCACGACGTGCCATACGGAGGAGGCTGACACTTCCACTAATCAACTAATTTGTCTTCTTTTTCAAGGCTTCATTTAAGGCCCAAACTCCACAGTTGGTCTTGGCAACGCTGGCATCAAAATGCAGCAAACGGTCAATCGGGCGCTCGTTTGCATATGTGGACGTCATCAATACTGGCCTTAAATTTGGGACATTAGCATCACCAAATAAAAATGCAAGAAAACGTCCGAAAGCTGTTTCTTAGTAAAGCTTAGAGCCTCAGACGTATGTCCATTTAATGAATGATAACATCAAGAAATGTTTTCACATGTTTTTTAAACTGCGTTTTCTTCTCGGATCACGCAAGTTAATGATTTTCATTAAGCATCACTTACGTACTACTAATATAATTTATGCTGATGAAATTTGTTTTTGTGTTTGCTGATTTCGGGCATGGTTAATGTTTGAACAATAAACCTTCAGAAAGTTATTTTTAGAAAGGATGATACAGCCTGTATATCGTGGTGGAAACAGTAACTTACGCAATTTTAATTATCCATACCACTGAGAAGATAGAGTAAAACATGTAGTTTCCTACTTTTTAAAGTTCTCACGTTAGTAGCTTCCTTGCCAAAATGACCATTGGCCCTAAAGTTATAATATACCTTCTTATAATATCCAACATCGATGTTCTTAGACGACCCCCAATTAGTTGACTGTTGAGACGCGTCAGCTCTTTGCGTGCTGAACGTATTTATGACGTCACCGCCACAGGTCCCTTCCGTGGGAACACCAGACAAAAGAAGAGTGGCATAGACGACCGGGGACGGTTTCGTTTTTGTAGTTAGTTTTGCATAATGTATGAAATGATTCATTGCCCAACATGTCACACAATTATGTAGAAGAGCGTCCAGCATTAGAAAGACCACCGCTGAAATGGAAAGCTGGAAATTGGTTTGTAAGACGTCTCAAGTTGACTTCTCTTGATGTCTCAAGTTGTACTGAATTTAACGATCGTTTCACCGCGATATCGACTGTTTCATTATCATCACGGCGGCTCACTTTTTCAAGTATACACAGTAAGCAGACCGAGGTGATATCTATAGGCCTGCGCGCGCGTGCGTGTGTGTGTGTGTGTGTGTGTGTGTGTGTGTGTGAGTGTGTGTGTGTGTGTGTGTGTGTGTGTGTGTGTGTGTGAGTGTGTGTGTGTGTGAGTGTGTGTGTGTGTGTGAGTGTGTGTGTGTGTGTGAGTGTGTGTGTGTGTGAGTGTGCGTGTGTGTGTGTGTGTGTGAGTGTGTGTGTGTGTGTGTGTGTGTGTGTGTGTGAGTGTGTGTGTGTGAGTGTGAGTGTGTGTGTGTGTGAGTGTGTGTGTGTGTGAGTGTGTGTGTGTGTGTGTGTGTGTGTGTGCGTGCGTGTGTGTGTGTGTGAGTGTGTGTGTGTGTGTGTGAGTGTGTGTGTGTGTGTGTGTGTGCGTGCGTGTGTGTGTGTGCGTGTACATGTGCATGTGAGCTCCTCGTTAGACTAATCGAGACGAGACACGTTTTGTAAGTTGCATGCTATTTTATGTATTAGACGCCAGTAGAGGGCAGTTCGAAAAGAATGCAAGTAGAGAACTTCTTGCGTTATCACAGCATAGGCGGATCCGGGGGCATACGGGGTACGCACCCTTAGATATGTGGGAGTTAACTTGGAAATGTGCTACCGTGATGTGGACCCCTAGAACGTTTGAATGAATGTGTCCCCGTTTTGGCGAGCCTCAATGGGAGTGCAATTGGAGTGTTTTACCCCCCCCCCCCCCCAGATTACCCTGTCTGGATCCGCCCCTGCACATGGCGTCCTGAAGCACTGACTGACTGGAGCACCGCGGAATGAGAGCAGAATGACACTTCATTCACGATCACGTTTTAAGTGTGAACAAGTGTTGAAGCGACAGTAATCAAAACAACATCATAATTATAATCATTGTATATCGTTTCGCTTTATGAGTGTTGATACATGAAACAAATATTGATCACATGAGCAAATATGGCTCAAAAGGTGAACGCCATGCATTGCCAGTTTATAGTAGCCAGATACAGTGGAGTTCAAGACAAGTTGTTTAGTAACCGGAATAATGAAACCTGTAAATATGGAGCCGGGAACGCACGATATACGTAATCATCATCATCATCATCATCACCATCTTCATCATCATCATTGTGCAGCCGTAGTGTACCGTGGTTGGGCGAAGGCCTCAGCATATCTTTTCCAAATCTGCCTGTCTTGCGCTATCCTCTGCCAGATGGTGCCCTTCCAGTACTCGTCTAGTTCGTCTCTCCACCGTCTCGCTGGTCTTCCTCTAGATTGTTTCCCTACGTAAGGTCTCCAGGTTGTGATAATCAATGTCCATCGGTTATCTTGTAGTCTTCTGATGTGCCCTGCCCATGTCCACTTCTGTCTTCTGATTTGTTTTGTCATGTCTATGACCTTTGTTTTTTCTCTTACCCAGATGATTGTTTTTGTCTCCCGATATGTGATGTTTAAGATACTTCTTTCCATCTTTGTTTGTGCGGCTGCTAACTTGGTCTTTGTGTGAATGGTGAGTGCCCATTTTTCTGCGCCATATGTCATCGCCAGAAGTACGCATGAGTTGTAGACTTGTCTCTTCGAGCAGGTTCCAAAGTTACCCTTGAAGATGTCGCGGTGTTTGGCGAATGTTGTTTACACGACGGTGATTCTTCCTTGAATCTCCTTGTTTTGGTTTTTGTCTCTGATACTGTATCGCTGTCCCAGATAGATGTAGCTTTCAACGTCCTCTATCTGCATGATGTTGATATATATCGGTGTGTCATTTTATAGCATCACGTTTGTCTTCGAAATGTTCATCTTCAGCCCTTGTTTTTTACTTTCATCAGCTAACTGCTGCAGCAGCATTTTTTGTAGTGTGCGGTGTAATATCGCATATGGGTATGTCGTCGGCGAAGCGAAGATGATTGAGATATTCTCCGGCTATCATCAAGCCTTTGGTTTCCCAGGTCAGTCTTCGGAGTGTTTCGAGTGTTGCCGTAAACAGCTTGGACGATATGGTGTCACCCTGTCGTACTCCTCTCTTGTTGTTGATCTTATTGCTTTTTTTGGATAGGTGGACTGTTACCGAGCTGTTGGTGTAGATGTCTTCCAGGAGTTCGATGTACACGTCTTCTATCCCTTGTTCTTGAAGGGAGGTCAGTATAGCTTGACTTTGAATTGAAAGCCTTCTCGTAGTCGACGAAAGCAATGCAGAGCGGGACATTTTATTATGGGCACTTCTCTTTCAGTTGGTTCACGACGAGCATGTCGTTGAGCACCTGCTTCTAAATCCTGCTTGTGGTTGGTTTTCGTCGAGTATCTTCTCTAGCTCTAGCGTATTAGCATTTCGAGGCTATATTTGGCGGAGATAGATCGTAGAAATTGGTGGTGCAAAAAAGGTTGATAAACAAGTGGAATTACTGATTGATAAGTATTATTCTTGCCTTAATATCATTTATAAAGTTGCAGTAAACATATATTGAGTAGCAGTTGTGCTTAAAGTTAGTTAGTTAAAGTATTTTAGAACACCTTAGTATAGTGAGTGATAATAGGGTAACGTAGCCGTCGATAAGTTGTAAACAAGATTTAACAAACCTGATTATGTGGTAGAATATATAGGAGATAAAGTAACAACCATCAAACTACTTACATAAGATAATATCTGTGTAAGCCAGTACTTGCTAGATATTTTGATTAGGTAGCATTGTTGTTAAAATTAAGCAAGGGCGATAGTCGGGCGGTGTATACAAAATAAATAAAGCAGCCTAACGTAACGTAATTGATTATATTTAAATTAGGTCACTACCGGTAATGTTAGCGTTCGTGATAGAATAAATAGTCGGCTGTGTAATTGAAATATGTAACATGAAGTGTGCTGTAGTACACAGGAAACACTCTTTATAAAGACTAAGTTAGTTTTTTTATTAAATAAATTCTGATAGGGATATGGCGCCTTGCAAGCGGCAAGTCAAGGGAAAGCGACACTTGGTGTGCGATCACTGCCACAGCTGGGTAGATTTTGCATTGTCCGGCTGTGGGAAGTCATGGGCAGAAACCACAGAGGAAGGATTCACCTTTCAGTGCATTGGGTGTTGGAAGGTGGAGTGTCTGCAGAAGGAGATAGTTAGGTTGACAGATATTGTGAAGGGAACGGAGATGGGAATTAGAAAGGAGACAGGTCGAATGGAGAGAGATGACAGGGAGAGAGGTGAGAATACTGCAAGACTGAAGGAGAATAGCAATGGCAAGAAAACTGAGGAAAGGAGATTGAGAGGAGGGAAGGTGATTGGAGGGGAAGAAATTAGAACATCGACGATAGAAAGCGTGAAGGTGACAGGGGAGAAAGTGACCGTAGAGAAGGAGGAAGGGAAGATGGGACGGGAGAGGAGAGCAGAAAATGAGATGGGAGGAAAGATGAAAGGACGAAAGGAAGTGAGAGCAAATGTGATAGAAGAGAAGTCGATAAAATGAAAGGTTTCAAGAGAAAAAGCGACAGGAAAGAATGGATCGGAGGAGAATGTGACAGGGGAGAAGACGACAGGGGAAAAGACAACAACCAGACAGATGCAAACCGAAGAAGGAGCTACTCTAAGGCAGTGGTTGCGGGGGCAATGAGGAAAGAGAGGGTGTTTATGGGCGACTCCATTATGAGAAAGACGGACAAGACATTGAGCGAGGGGAAGGATGTCGTTGTTTGTCAACCGGGGCTAGGATTGAACATGTAACTGACAGGGTAGAGAAGGTATTGGGACATGGCAAGGGAGGGTCTATACTGGTACATGTAGGAACAAATAATGCTGACAGGGAGGGAACAACTGGGTTAGTACAGAAGTATAGAGAGTTGGTGAGGAAGCTAAAGAAGACAAGAGTTGAAAAGATAATTCTGTCAGGAATTTTGCCAGTAATGGGAGGAAGGAGGGGGGGGGGGGGGGGCAACGTATAGAAACTGCAAGAGGATGGCGATCAACGCACTACTTGAGCAGATGTGTAGATAAAGACAGCACACATAAATCAGCAAAGAACAGTCTGGAAAACTCGTCTGAAGCTGGATATAAATGTGTTTGTTTAAACGCAAGGAGTATAGTAAACAAAAGAAATGAACTAAACATTATGGTAGAAGATATTGACCCTCACATAATAGGTATAACCGAATCCTGGACCACCACCGATATATCAGATGCCGAATTGGGACTGACAGGATATGTCATGTTTAGGAAAGATAGAATAGGAAGAAAGGGAAGTGGAGTTATTTTATATATTAAAGAATCTATCCAGGCTTATGAAATAAAATTAGAAAGAGAAGCAGATTGCGAAGAAGCTGTTTGGTGTAACATAGTTACAAGAAACTCGACGTTAACAGTTGGCTTAGTTTATCGAAGTCCAAATATAAGCATAGAAGAGAATGAAAAAATACAAAACGCTATAAGGGAAGTCAGCAAACGGGACTGTATTATTATGGGGGATTTTAAACACGGGCATATACAATGGAAATCTTTATAGGGTATGTATGGAAATCTTTACAGAGTATCTATATTTAGCAATGATAGACTGGAATAACACACTGAAAAATAAGACAGCAACAGAATGCTGGAATATATTAAACAGTGAAATTAAGTGCATAGTTAATAAATATGTATCCTTCAAAAAACAAGGGAACGGTCCAAAAAGAAACACTTATCGAAAGAAGCCATTAGAAAAATTAAGTATAAACAAATGATGTGGAAGTCATATAGTACTGGAAATGATGAAGACTACAACAGTTATAAAGAAGCACTTAACCAAGCTACAGCTGAAATTAGAAATTCAAAGAGAAGCTATGAACAACAATTAGCTAGTAATATAAAACCTGACAGCAAGAGTTTTTTATGCGTATGTTCGAAGCAAACAGAAAGTTAAGGTCCATCCTCTAGAAGATAGTGCTGGAAATATAATATCAGAGGGATTCTTAATGGCAGAAGATCTGAATGAGTACTTTAGTTCAGTGTTTACCAGGGAAGATATTAGTTCACTGCCAGTATCAGAGGCTAAGTTCAAGGAGGCAGATTCAGACTATTTAGGACAATTAATTGTAACCCCGGAAATGGTAGCTAAGAAACTAAGGGCTATGAAGGATAATAAATCACCTGGAGTGAATGGGATCCCGCCCAAACTACTTTTGGAAATTGTAGAACAAATTAGCGTACCGCTTGCAACAGTTTTCAATTTATTATTAGAAGAGGGAGTGGTTCCTTTAGAATGGAAAGAGGCAAACATTATACCGTTTTTAAAAAGGTTCGAGAAACAAGTTAGAGAACTATAGACCAGTGAGTTTAACATCAGTGATTTGCAAATTATTAGAAAGACTAAGTAAAGATCACATGGTGGATTTTCTTGTTAAACTTAACTTGATAAACCCATCTCAACAAGGTTTTTTTTAAAGCGAGGTCATGTTTAACAAATATGTTATGTTTTGGAAGATATCACTAAGTGGGTAGATGAGGGATCACCAGCAGATTATCTGCTGATTGTGTGTGTGCTAGTAGCGTGAATATGTTTAAAAATAAAATCGAAAATTACCTCAGAAGGGCGGGATACATATAGGTAAAAGGATCGGGCTCTCGATAAGCCAAAGGGTTTCCTTGTCCACATGCCACCTAGAGTTAATTCTATGGGTGGCAATCTTGTTAAATCTTGTTAAATTCGTTACTATCTTTGTAACTAATTTGTAGATGTTTAATAACATACATATTGGTCTGTAATTCTTTAAGTCTTTCTTATTTCCCTTCTTGAAGATCAGCACCATCTTTGCGTTATTCCATGCGGTGGGTATTCGTCTTTCTGATAAGCATTTAGTATGCAGCTTAGCCAGTGTCTTCGAAATGGTATCTTCTCCTGCTTTTAATGTTTCAACGTTTACATGGTCGTTGCCTGATGTCTTCCCATTCTTCACATCTCTTAGCGCTGCTTCCACCTCTCATGGTGTTATCTCTGGTACCTCTTTCGGGTCGGTGTGAAGTATGGTACTCTGTTCACTGACGTATAGCTCGGTCTAGATTTCCTCTATTCGTTCCATGATCATATCTTGGTCTTGTATTTCTCTACCCTGCTTGTCTAGAAGTGTAACCACACTGTTTCGGCCTAGTGCCTGTGTCTATCTAGCTTTCTTCAGGCTCTTTGATGACATAATCGTTTCTCGTATGATGTGTTGTTTGTATTTCCTGATGCCCTCCTTTGCTTTCTTTTTGATGATCTTGCATATTTCGGCGTAGTTTTTTTTGGTCGCCGTTATCCAACATTTCTCGTCGTTTCTTCATCCCTGCTCGTGTCGGTGACGATATTCTCGTCTTTACGTAATATCCTCCTCAATTGCAGCCATATTGATTTGTTGATTAAAGCAACAATCACCAATACACGACTTGAGCGTCGTGTAGTGGGCCTTTAACAGGATTTACTGTCGCCTTTCTCTAGTATGGCATTGTAAATCCGTGTATATACCGTGTTTTCCTTTTTCGTTTTGAAATTGGCGAACGATAAAGGAAAAAGCAAACAATGTTCGCTTTTCGTTTTCATATTTGAAGTACGAAAAACGAAAAACGATTATAATCTACAATTCGCGATAATTCTAATACATGTTAGAAAAAAAAAAAAAACAATAAAACAAATCTTTTTTCGTTTTCATTGAATCAGAAAGAAAAACGAAAAACGTATTACGGCTGCCTTACCGCTTCGGCTAAGCGACAAAAAGTGGTGGCTTCGGCGGGACGATTCGGTCGCACTGGCGGCATTTTGAAAACAAATTCACTGAAATTGCATCGTCACCAAAGTGGTATCGTTGCCGACGGGTCAAGTACGGGCGAATATTGGTCGTTTCGGCGATGTTGGTTTGTTTTGTGAGAGGATTCGACTACTAAATTAATTAATCCCAAATTTCTGTGGTAAACTACATTATTATTTATCATGTTTAGTAGAAATACATACAATAAAACTAATATTTGAGATTGTACTATTATGTGAAAGTGTTAGATCTAACTAATAGTAAAGAATATTTTAATGCAAAGATTAGTACCATGGTATTTTGGAAAACATACTCAAATTAACCATTGCATTCTGAGATCACCCATATTTTAAAATAAATAAAATTGTCCAGTGAATCACCATGCCCCATACAATATCATAAACTATATATCAGTTTCCTCAACACCATATAGCTTTGTTCACGTATTATGCAATTTTATGATAAAACGGCTTCAAAGATTAACAAGTATAGCCGCGTGCCATAATTCCACTGAAAATACGTGGCCACCGGTAATTTTAGCAAAAACACAATTTATCAAATAACATATCAATTGCCTACTGATACATATGGAAATAATTAGCTCATTCTAAAATGCAACTTGAAATTCACAAAATCTGACCCTTGTGCAAGATGTAATGAGTACCTCCTTTCTAGTTGAATAGTATTATTACAAACAATCATGTACAATTTCGCAAATAATAGTTTACCCCTGATGTTTAGCCTTTTCTGTACAAATATCAGTTTCGTTTTCAAAAAATTCACTCCACTAGCATCTAACTGTAATCCAGATGTGCGTGTTTGTTTGTTTGTGTGTGTGTATGTGTGTGTGTGTGTTTGTGTGTGTGTGTGTGTGTGTGTGTGTGTGTGTGTGTGTGTGTGTGTGTGTGTGTGTGTGTGTGTGTGTGTGTGTGTGTGTGTGTGTGTGTGTGTGTGTGTGTGTGTGTGTGCGTGTGTGTGTTCCTCGTCTAACTTCCACACCATCAAAACTTAGATGAAGTGGTTTGGTATATGTTCGTTTTATTTATGTATCATTCCACATTATTCTAACCAGCACCAGCTGGGTAGCCATGTACTATTCCATCCGAGTAGACAATAGAACGTTAATAGAACGTTGCCGAGTGCTGGAAACAACTAGAAAACTAGAAAACAAATAAGATATAAAATACATTTTTGTTGTAACATTTTATAATACACTATACACACAAAAAAGCACACACGCACGCACACACACACGCACACACACACGCACACACACAAAAATACACACACACACACACACACACACATAGAGTGAATTTATTTTTTCAAAAACAAAAACTTATATTTATATAGAGTATTATGTTTATTAATACAATTTAATAACCAATTATACTTTAGTGTTTTCAATATTTAAGAAAAAATAAGTACTTTTGAAAATAGCCAAAAGTTAGAACGCTGATGTGTTTCTTTAGTTTTGTAGAGATGCCTTTTTAGGATACGAATATGAACGGGTAGCATATAAACAGGAAACGTTAACAAATTAGGAGTAAACTATTACTTGGGAAAAGGTAGATGATTTTTAAAATAATAATACCGAACTAGAAATGAGCAACTGATTAGATATTGCGTGTCACTTCACTGCCGGTCAGATTTGTTAATTTCAAGTTGCATTGTGAGTTTAAGTACGATAATTATTTGTAACTATTTTTAATGAAAGTGAATGCACAATATCAACTCTAGTAACTTGCAAACGTATGTGTCATTTTGAAATTTGATATATTATTCGATAAACTATGTGTTTTTGCCATAATAAGCGGTCGTGTGCTCACAGGAATACGGCACGCGTATCTTTGGCGCCGTTTTATGTCAACACATAATTTTACATGAAAAAAGGTTACATGGAGTTGAGGAAAGTGATATATATATATATATATATATATATATATATATATATATATATATATATATATATATACATATATACGTATGTATAATGTATGAGGCATGTTACTTCACTGTAAATGTTTATTAGATCGCAGAATGCAACGTCAAGCACGAGTATATTTGTCAAAACACTAATAAATGCATTCAAGTACACGTTACTATTAGTTAGATTTTCAAACACTTTCACATAATTGTAAATCTCAAAAGCTAGTTTTATATTATGTATTTCTGCTAAACATGATAACTATTAATGTAGTTTACTACGGAAATTTTTGTATAATTAATTTAGTAGTCGAAACCTTTCATAAAACAACATCGCCGAAACGACCAATATTCGCCCGTACTTGTCACGTCGGCAACGATACCACTTCGGCGACGATGCAATTTCAGCGAATTTGTTTTCCAAATGCCGCCTGTGCGACCGAATTGTCCCGCCGAAGCCACCACCTTTTGTTGCCTAGCCGATGCGGTAAGGCAGCAATCGTATTTCGTTTTTCGTTCTGATGCAGTGAAAACAAAAACGGTTTGTTTTATCATTGCTTTGTTTTTCTAACATGTATTATAAATACCGCGAATAGTAGGTTGTATTCGTTTTTCGTTTTTCGAACTTCAAATATGAAAACAAAAAACGTACATTGTTTGCTTTTTCGTTCGCCAATTTCAAAACGAAAAAGGAAAAGACGGCACATACATGGACCATTGTGTTGTATTGCGGTGTGTCATAGTGGACATACTAGTGTTTCGTGATGCGTATATATGCGATCGGTGTATTATAATTGTATTTGTTCACCCGACGTGCTTAACCAGAGACGCTACTGTAAGCCCAGCACATGTTGTTTAAACGTAGAGCCTATTGTTGTTTTAGTTATTATTATTATTATCATTAATTAGTACGTTTCACTGTAACCCACTCAATCGGCGAATGCAGGTGCACTAGCATTCAGTCAATGCTTTGTTTTTGTATGTGTGGGCGTACAAATGTGTGTCAGGGACAACGACGTGTCAGGCAAGTGCATCGGTGGTACGAACTGGCCACTGGTTCGTCGTCGGTGTTATATCGATGGCGAACTCGATTAGTCACTATTAGAAATAAGGCGAAAGACGCCGGTTTGGTTCGGTTCATAATTATTAGATCTCGCCGCAATAACCGGTGGTGTGGAACGTGTAATTCACTTGTGCGATCGATTCAACAGCTCATAAGGCGTGTGAATAGCGCCGAGATAACGCGAACTGTCAACACAAATCACGTTGCGGCTGAGCATGTCAAAGACGTATTTACACTGGTGTCCACAACAGGAGGCACACGTTGGGAGTCATGTCGCCTTCCCTTATCACGGCAACGGGACGTGCATACATCGTCACCTAACGAGCGATGCTATTAAATGCCACGACACAAAAGATGAACGACATCTATTTCCTGTGAATACGGCCATTCACCATTCACGTATAGGACACGTTTTTAGAAAGGTGGCTTGTTTCAAAGTTGTAGAATTCAGTCATCCTCGCGAGCCAGCTGAATAAATCGATATCTAACGGCATATATTATTGACCTATTGGGTTTACCCAAGATGTGTTGAAGACATGCTGTCCGCCAAATTGTGATTGGCAAGCCCGTAAGAATGTTCGCAATTTTAAAGTTTCGTCCCCGCACCATTCTCAAATGGTAAACAAAACATCCAGTTTCAAAACAAGCTGTATTGGCAATACTGTCGAGGCGAGTTGTATTAATCGCAATGCCCTTTGATGTTTAAAAGGAGGCAGTTTGTTCCTACTTTTTCATTATCATTTAATTAATATAATGTTCTTAATGCTATGATAACTATGATGAAGGGATACAGCCCGCCAAATCGTGCTTAGTAAGCCCGTAACAACGTTCGCAATTTGGAAGAAACGCCCCGGGAGCATGTTCAAATGGTAAACAAAACATTCAGTTTCAAAACAAGCTTTATTGGCAATATTTCTTAGGCGGGCTGAGTAAATTGATGTTTAACAAATTCCCAAATTCGAAATTCAGACTAGAAGAACATACTGGTTCCCTTTGAATGATATCACATATACCGCATCATCCGGTGACTTTCCCTGCTGTGAATTTACGTCTACATCCAATGATTCGTTTCTCTATCAATTTATCAGTCTACCTTGTAATGTTTGCATTTCATTTTGCTTTGTAATCGCGCAAGCGTAGGCTATCTTGCTTGTTCTGACTATCAAAGTTTAAAGTACACAATACAATATATTCGTTGAAGTTATGTTGTGTTATATGTGGAACAACGAAATATTTAGAGTAGTCTCTGATCGACGTTTCGGCAAGACAACGACACGTTCGGAGGGAATCTTTAGTCTGCTTCGCTATTACACAGGCATTCGTGCAAACGTGTCGGATCACTCAGCGGCTCCCACGTCTTTGTGCAGCCACGGGATATAATTTTGGGTAACACTTGTACTTAAATTCGCTTTAAGCATTGAGAAAAATACAAATGAACAATGATAAGTTATGACGGCTCAATCCCATTTATATTATGTGAAATATATTGACTAAATAAATAACGATATACAGTTGGGCTTATTATTTCCCGAATAGTTCATGCGGTTCAGTCATCTATAGCTAAATGGCGTGGATTAATTGTTTCCAGCCTTTTGTGAGACAAGAACATTATTTGTTATCACGATATTCAATCCTCGAGTATATTCAAATATGCCAACTAAAAGAAGGTGGTCGATCACGAGCAGACAATGCCGTTCACTCCTTATCTTTGGGCAGACACTCCGCAAAACAATTATCTGTCTCGGTTTTGCAACCCAGATTGCACATTATCCCCTTCACACCTAACCACGTCCAACCGAGAGTGGCGCATTTGTCTGCACACTTCCCGTGTTCCGAAATGCAGCGATCGGTACACGTGGTCGCCATTGCAGGTTGGATCACTAGACAGATCACCACTGACGTCACCATCAACACCTGTTGACAATGCACGCCATTTCATACACACCAATAAGTTTTAATACATATATAATAATATAATATATAAGTTATAATTGAATTGGATTTAAAAAATAACAACTGTAATTCCTTGCCATATAAAAGGAAGCATGAAATGTGTACATATCATACATATTACTCTGTGTAGGTCTAATTATTAATTTATAAAATGTCCAAAGGTGACAAACGATATAGTATAGTCAAACCGATTAGACACAAATTTAGCGCAGAATGTAGTCGTCGATTATTTAACTATCAGCATGGCATCACTTTAGAGAGTATAACACCAACTGGTTGTATGAGCAAGCATTCTATATCAAAGACCTTACTGTAGTTTTCATTTTGGGTTATCGTCGATTCAACTTCCTCCACAAACTGGAATGCGAGACAAACTGAGTTCAGTTGAGATGACGCATAGTGACATGCATCAGCCACTTCAAATATTTTCAATGGACTCTCAACTAAAGTGTTCCTCGTACTAAGGGTTAAGTAGATCCCATCGGATACATGCAAATTGGTCATTGAACTCATTGCTGAGTATTCTTAGAATATATTTTGGTACATCGCGTTGTTCTAATTTCGTTAACAGCTTATGTCGATTGATTCGATCAAATGCATTTGAAGCACCCAGAAACGCAAAATGCATAGCTGAACCATGTTTAGTGTAAAATCACATGTATATCTATCTACCGGGAGAGTGCCCTTTTCCCATGCATACAATTAATTCTCTTTACAGAAACCAAGAAAGACTTCTCCAAAAACTGATTTCTTAGAAATATCCGCATTAAAATCACTCACAAGTGTTACACATGAGCTATTAATATTACCAATGTATACAGCATTTTTAGACAAATAATCAGTAAACCTGTCTCTGTTTTCTTCATATTCGTATGTATTTATCCAGGGAGCATTTGGCCTCCCTAATAAAAATAAAATACCACTCGAGGCGTCTACAGGAGCCACACCATAATCAGCTTAACCACCATGGCAAGTAAATGACAATCTTGTTTAATAAGCAAAAGCTCCTGTAAACACAGAATGTCACATTTAATTAATAAATCGTTTTAAAAAACTTTAAAAGTAATTATAATTAAAAGATGCTATGTTGATTTCCATTATTAGTCCTTGGTGCTAAAAAAAAGGCTCAAGTATACACACACCGGCCAATATATATATATATATATATATATATATATAGTAAGTAAGAAATAAATCCCTTAATGATAATAACATTTAATGACACCAACAATAACACGTGTTTTCACTTGTCTTTGTCTAAACTACATTTTACTCTCGGATCACATCAGATACATGGTTTCCATAAATTTTGCTGAGAAAATTTGTTTTTTTTGTGCTG
>OZ023209.1:11596509-11616509 GCA_963995525.1 Escarpia spicata | reverse complement strand
CAGGGAGCAGTGGAGGGAGGGAGCTGCTGACAGGGAGCAGTGGAGGGAGGGAGCTGCAGACAGGGAGCAGTGGAGGGATGGAGCTGCTGACAGGGAGCAATGGAGGGAGGGAGGTGCTGACAGGGAGCAGTGGAGGGAGAGAACTGCTGACAGGGAGCAGTGTATGGAGGGACCTGCTGACAGGTAGCAGTGGAGGGCAACAACTGCAAGATCAGTGCAACCGTACACGAGACCTATTGCATATACATGAGAGTAGTAGTCATGTGGCTGAAGCCCCCGTGCAAAAAGGTCACGCACTCAAGATCAAAGAAACATCAAAGAAATAGGCTCCTCCCCAAAATTTTTTCCTAAAACTTAGCACCCTATGCGCGCCTATACAGAAAAAGTCAACATCAAAGGATTTTGTATTTTTTCCTAAAACGTCACACCGATACAGAAAAAGTCAACTGATTGATGGGCCACCCGGCTACGGGGCAGCTCATTGGTTTACCTAAAACGTCACATAAATGATTGATAGGGCTACGGGGCAGCTCATTGGTTTAAGAGGACGGCATGAAGTGAGTGGAACTAATGACCCTTAATTACCCTTAATTACCTTTGATTGATAGGGCCACCCAATTTGATTGACAGGACATGGTGTGGCTAAGGCCCCCGTGTAAAAAGGTCATGTACTTGACTATGGAAGTGCCCAGGGCCGATTATTCGGCCGAACCATGAAACAGGCCTATGGAAGTGCCCAGGGTCGATTATTCGGCCGAATGTTTTGACCCCTATTAGCAACTCGACTGAAACAGGCCTATGGAAGTGCCCAGGGCCGAATATTCGGCCAAACGAGCTGCCCTCTAGCGGCTCCATGAAACAGGCCTATGGAAGTGCCCAGGGCCGATTATTCTTTTTTCTGCTTCGCCGATATTTTCACGTTCCCTATAAGAATGTTGTATGCGCAATCGCACAGACTACACACGAGGTCGGCGTCGGCGTGGGTGATTACGGCCTTTCGTAGCACAAGAACTAAATACCCTTAATTACCTTTGATTGATAGGGTCATACGATGCTGACCTGTTGCCCTTTAGTGTGTGTTTCTTTTCGACCTGTTGCCCTTAGTGCGTGTAATGTATGTGTTTCGTTTCTCTATACAGGGGGTAATTGACAGGCTCAACAACAAATCAGAGGCTTAGAATGAGTTTGAGACCTCAAACTGTTGTATTAAGGGGATGGTCAGCGTTGACCCCGTGTGCCCTTTGCGTTCTTTTGATCGTCAGATCTAAGGTAGGGCTAGAATAATTGAATATTGCCTATAGTCATTTACCGGCATAAAACTACTGTATAAAATGTAATGTATGTGTTTCGTTTCTCTATACTTGAGGGGGGTAATTGACAGGCTCAACAACAAATCAGAGGCTTAGAATGAGTTTGAGACCCCAAACTGTTGTATTAAGGGATGGTCAGCGTTGACCCCGTGTGCCCTTTGCGTCCCTTTTGATCGTCAGATCCAAGGTAGGGCTAAAATAATTGAATATTGCCTATAGCCATTTACCGGCATAAAACTACTGTATAAAAAGAGTTGCTTGCTAATTGGGGGTGCCTTGATGAGTACGCAATTAGTACTGAGTAGTTATAATCACTATACCAGTACATAGCCACGTATAAAACTTCTACGCTGTTAGGCGCCTGTGTTGTGAAATCTGATACATGGACGGGTGAAAGTCCGGACGCTGCTAGTGACTGGCCGCTGTAATGTCTCTCTGCACTCAGTGGCGCTGTTTGGATCGCTAAGGTAGGCCTAAAACAACTGAATATTGCCTATAACAATTGTACCCGGCACAAAACTACTGTATAAAAGTTGTCTGTTAATTGAGGCGGCCTTTTTCGTTTCTATGCACTCTAGTGGTCCCTTTTGATCGTCAGATCCAAGGTAGGGCTAAAATAATTGAATATTGCCTATAGCCATTTACCGGCATAAAACTACTGTATAAAAAGAGTTGCTTGCTAATTGGGGGTACATTGATGAGTACGAAATTAGTACTGAGTGGTTATAATCACTGTACCAGTACATAACCACGCATAAGTTCTACGCTGTTAGGCGGCTGTGTTGTTGTGAAACCTGATACATGGACGGGTGAAAGTCCGGACGCTGCTAGTGGCCGGCCGCTGTAATGTGTCTCTGCACTCAGTGGCGCTGTTTGGATCGCTAAGGTAGGACTAAAACAACTGAATATTGCCTATAATCATTGGTGCCGGCACAAAACCACTGTATTAAAGAGTTGCCTGTTAATTGGAGCCTCGTTGAGGCGGTCGAAAGTGGCTATAATCATAACCATGTACATAACCACGCATAAGAGTTCTACGCTGGGTTGTTGTGAAACTTGATACAGGCACTGGTGTAAAGCGACAGCTGTAACGTTCCTGCTTTGTCGTGAGTCGTGACGCCTTCTAGTGTATTTATAGCGTACAGTGTTTCGTTTATAAGCAAGCCTACTATAGTTCTGGAGTTCGTAGGGATATACAGTGGTTTTGTGCGTTGGAAAGAATCAAACGACTATTATTATTATATAGTTTAATGAATAGTTTAATGAGTTTAATGAGTTATATAGTTTAATGAAGTTTAACTGCGGAAGGTGGCGAAGGGTAGTCCATTCGGTGCTCTAGGACGATCTGGCTCGACGCTACTTTCCTGCTTTGTCGTGTCGTTTAGTTGGAGCTCGTATACAGTGGTTTTGTGCGTTGGAAAGAATCAAACGACTAGTCGTTGACTGTTATCAGCACTCATGGGTCAGGAGCGGTCAACCCCCATAAATCGGTGTCCGAGTCTCGCTCCCGTGGGCGAGGAGGGAGCGACACCCATAAATTGGTGTCTGGGTCGCGCCACTCTTGCGGGGGCGGCCTAACGATGCCGCGTACGACTGCAGTCGGTCGCTACTCATTAGGCGACCTGTGAATAGAAATGACTGAATAAATAATAAATATGTATATGAATGTTTACATAATTTGTGTAAGTTGTTTGTTTAGCCGTTTGAGTTGTGCAGTTTATGGTGAAGACGTGTCGTGTGTGGCGTGTTCAAATCTCGCCTGTGTTAAGTAGCCAAACACAACAGGTGGTGCACACTTCACGGATTCCGTTCAACAATTTCAGCCGCAACATCACCGAATTGCATGGATATTTCCACCCATATTTATAGTTGCGTATGAATGTTTGTGACTCATTAGATGACCCGTGAATAGAAATGACTAAATAAATAAATAAATGATTCTTGTATAGGACTGTTTGTTTGCATTTTAGGTGCACCTGTGAATATAAATAAATAAATAAATAGTTATAATGATTGTTTAAAAGAGTGTGACGTACCGTTTGTGCTGTGTGACGACTGTTTTGGAGCGATTTGACATGGCGGATTGGTTACGCGGTGGCGAATGACGCATTAGTTTTATGTAGGCTGTTGACTGCGCCATCGGGGTGCGCACGCACCGAGATGCGTGTTTACGTGGTGGTAAATGACGCATTAGTTTTATGTAAGTTGTTGACTTTATAGTTGCGTATGAATGTTTGTGACTCATTAGATGACCCGTGAATAGAAATGACTAAATAAATAAATAAATAAATACATTATTCTTGTATAGGACTGTTTGTTTGCATTTAGGTTCACCCGTGAATATAAGTAAATAGTTATAATGATTGGTTGTTTGTTTAAAAGAGTGTGACGTACCGTTCGCGCTGTGTGACGACTGTTTTGGAGCAACTTGACATGGCGGCCTGTTTACGCGGTGGCGAATGACGCATTAGTTTTATGTAGGTTGTTGACTGCGCCATCAGGGTGCGCACGCATCGAGAGGCGTGTTTACGTGGTGGCAAATGACGCATTAGTTTTATGTAAGTTGTTGACTGCGCCCTCGGGTTGCGCGCGCATCGAGAGGCGTCACGTTCAGCGTTATGTTGTAACATTACCGAATTGCATGGATATTTTATTTCCACCTATATTTATAGTTGCATATGAATGTTTGTGACTCATTAGATGACCCGTGAATAGAAATGAATACAAAAATAAATAAATGATTCTTGTATATGAATGTTTGTTTGCATTCAGGTGCACCCGTGAATAGAAATAAATAAATAGTTATAATGAATGGTTGTTTGTTTAAAAGGGTGTGGGGGTGCGTTGAGGTGGCAATCCAAAGCAGCGCCGCGCTATGGCCCTCGGTGGTGTCGATGATAATAGCGGATGTCCGTGAAGTGTGGCTTGTGATGATGGCTGAGGTAAGGAGACTGGGGTGCGTTGAGGTGGCAGTCCAAAGCCGCGCCGCCCTGTCCTCTCCAGTGGGACTGGGGTCGACCATAATTCGGTGTCCGAGTCGCGTCGATCTCGCCAATCTTTCGCGTGCGGATCAGGCCTAACGACGCCGCGTACGGCGGCAGTGGCTCGGTTGTTCCGTCTCGGCTGTAATGGTGGCGGCGTGCTATAGGTTCGTCTCGGCGGGAAGGTCGTGGTAATAGAGGTGGGGTTATTCGGCGCCGCTGTCTTAGCGCGGAGCGTATATCCACGTCCCCAGCCTTTGGGCGCCTCCTCATTGGACGGCCTGTAAATGGAAATGAATGAATAAATAAATGAAATATTCTTGTATACATGATTTGTGTTAGTTGTTTGTCTAGCCATTTTGTTGAGTTGTGCAGTTTATGGCAAAGATGTCCCAGTGTCGTGTGTGGCAGGTTCAAATCTTGCTTGTGTTCAAGTATCCAAACACAACAGGTTGTGCACACTCATTGCCATTGCGATATCTGAATCACTCGAACCAAGAATACACACATATGGTTTACCCGCCTCTTTATACAGGCCTGGTAAAGGGCGCGCGTGCGCCTGACCACGTACGCTACACAACAGGCGATTCTGCCAAGGCTATTGTCAATAGAAAAAAAAAATTAAACGGTCATGCGGTGCATGGGTCGTAAGTCGCCTCTTTAGGGCGAATGTTTTCTAATACAACAACACCACGCGATTCCTGAACCCCGATTTGTCTTCTAACATACTTATGTTCGAACATTTAGAATTTCATTAAACGATTTTGAACCATTACTCAAAACAATAGTCAACAACTTACATAACGCCGCACGTGACGCGCCCCTCGATGCGGTGCTTTCCCGCGTAAACAATAGTCAACAACTTACATAACGTGGCGCGCCTCTCGATGCGTCACCGGTATTTTTTTCCCACGCAAACAGCATTCGCAGGAGCGCCTAGCCAAGATGATGACGAGTCGCGAAGCGGGCGTCGCACGAAAGGGCCTCCCACATCACGAAAGGTGCGTACGTCACGCTCTTTTAATAAACAAACAAACAACATTCATTATAACTATATACAACTAAAAATATATATACAAGGTCACTATTGCCCAAAGACCCCACTCCCATGTAACACGTTGTCACTATTGCCCAAAGACCCCACTCCCATGTGCCACTTTGTCACTATTGCCCAAAGACCCCACTACCCCTTGTCACTATTGCCCAAAGACCCCACTCCCATGTAACACTGTCACTATTGCCCAAAGACCCACACTCCCATATAACACTTTGTTACAAGACCCCCACTCCCATGTACCACTATGTCACTATTGCCCAAAGACCCCACTCCCAAGTAACACCTTGTCACTATTGCCAAAAGACCCCACTCCCATGTAACACGTTGTCACTATTGCCCAAAGACCCCACTCCCATGTACCACTTTGTCACTATTGCCCAAAGACCCCACTCCCATGTAACACTTTGTCACAAGACCCCCACTCCCATGTACCACTATGTCACTATTGCTCAAAGAACCCCAATTCCATGTAACACTTTGTCACAAGAACCCCACTCCCATGTAACACTTTGTCACAAGACCCCCACTCCCACGTAACACTTTGTCACAAGACCCCCATTCCCATGTAACACTTCGTCACATCACCAGTGTGACATACTTTATGGCTGCCCCCTGTGTATAAGAACCATCACATGACACGACTCACCGAGCAGCCTTCGACCTTCTCGAGAAGGAAGGCGAGGCTCTTGAGGGTGTCCTCCTCCTCTACGTCCTCCGCATCCTCTACTGCAACACCAAGGCACTACATCACAACACAGCATCACATCACATCACAACACCACATCACATCCTCCAGTACAATACCACAGCACAGCATCACATCACCACTACATCACATCAATACATGATTACATCACAATACAGCATCACTACATCACAACATAGCATATCATCTCATCGCATCACTACATCGTATCATCTCATCACATTCACTACATCATATCATCGCATCACTACATCATATCATCTCATCACATCACTACATCATATCAACTCATTACATCAGTGCATCACATCACTACATCATATCATCTGATTACCTCACTACATCACAACATCATATCATCTCAACACATCACTACATCATATCATCACTACATCACTACATCACATCATCTCATCACATCACTACATCATGTATGTATGTATGTGTATGTACGTATTTTGTGAGTTCTACTGTCAAAAGAGTGAAATTGTGTGAGTTCTACTGTGGTGTCCTAGCCTTACACGTATGCACGCACCCATGCACCCACCCACCGTCGCCGTCCCCACCCGCCCTCGTTTTAATGGCGCAGGACTTTTATACAGTGGCTATACGTTGTTATGTACTGGTACAATGGTTATACGTATTCTTCAGTGGTTATGTACTGATTTTACCCATACCTTCAATCTACGTAAGTACAACTGGCAGAAACATCATTCTAACGATGAATAAACGGCCCTGGGCACTTCCATAAGTCTGTTTCACGGTTCGTAACAATACCACTAGAGGGTAGAGAAAACACATATATTACACACGCTAGAGGGCTCGCTTTCCGCTTACTGTACTCAATTAAAAAACGATGAAAACGCACATGTTGTGTACTGTGTTTTTATTAGTACCTAGGAGGCGCCTTATAGGCGCCCCAGTCCCTAGCGCCTATAAGGCGCCCTAGGGTCCTACCCCTAGGAGGCGCCTATAAGGCGCCCTAGTCCCTAGGGCCCTACCCCTAGGGGGGCCGGAGGACCTATATATATACGGCGGGAAGGTCGTGGTAATAGAGGTGGGGTTATTCGGCGCCGCTGTCTTAGCGCGGAGCGTATATCCACGTCCCCAGCCTTTGGGCGCCTCCTCATTGGACGGCCTGTAAATGGAAATGAATGAATAAATAAATGAAATATTCTTGTATACATGATTTGTGTTAGTTGTTTGTCTAGCCATTTTGTTGAGTTGTGCAGTTTATGGCAAAGATGTCCCAGTGTCGTGTGTGGCAGGTTCAAATCTTGCTTGTGTTCAAGTATCCAAACACAACAGGTTGTGCACACTCATTGCCATTGCGATATCTGAATCACTCGAACCAAGAATACACACATATGGTTTACCCGCCTCTTTATACAGGCCTGGTAAAGGGCGCGCGTGCGCCTGACCACGTACGCTACACAACAGGCGATTCTGCCAAGGCTATTGTCAATAGAAAAAAAAAATTAAACGGTCATGCGGTGCATGGGTCGTAAGTCGCCTCTTTAGGGCGAATGTTTTCTAATACAACAACACCACGCGATTCCTGAACCCCGATTTGTCTTCTAACATACTTATGTTCGAACATTTAGAATTTCATTAAACGATTTTGAACCATTACTCAAAACAATAGTCAACAACTTACATAACGCCGCACGTGACGCGCCCCTCGATGCGGTGCTTTCCCGCGTAAACAATAGTCAACAACTTACATAACGTGGCGCGCCTCTCGATGCGTCACCGGTATTTTTTTCCCACGCAAACAGCATTCGCAGGAGCGCCTAGCCAAGATGATGACGAGTCGCGAAGCGGGCGTCGCACGAAAGGGCCTCCCACATCACGAAAGGTGCGTACGTCACGCTCTTTTAATAAACAAACAAACAACATTCATTATAACTATATACAACTAAAAATATATATACAAGGTCACTATTGCCCAAAGACCCCACTCCCATGTAACACGTTGTCACTATTGCCCAAAGACCCCACTCCCATGTGCCACTTTGTCACTATTGCCCAAAGACCCCACTACCCCTTGTCACTATTGCCCAAAGACCCCACTCCCATGTAACACTGTCACTATTGCCCAAAGACCCACACTCCCATATAACACTTTGTTACAAGACCCCCACTCCCATGTACCACTATGTCACTATTGCCCAAAGACCCCACTCCCAAGTAACACCTTGTCACTATTGCCAAAAGACCCCACTCCCATGTAACACGTTGTCACTATTGCCCAAAGACCCCACTCCCATGTACCACTTTGTCACTATTGCCCAAAGACCCCACTCCCATGTAACACTTTGTCACAAGACCCCCACTCCCATGTACCACTATGTCACTATTGCTCAAAGAACCCCAATTCCATGTAACACTTTGTCACAAGAACCCCACTCCCATGTAACACTTTGTCACAAGACCCCCACTCCCACGTAACACTTTGTCACAAGACCCCCATTCCCATGTAACACTTCGTCACATCACCAGTGTGACATACTTTATGGCTGCCCCCTGTGTATAAGAACCATCACATGACACGACTCACCGAGCAGCCTTCGACCTTCTCGAGAAGGAAGGCGAGGCTCTTGAGGGTGTCCTCCTCCTCTACGTCCTCCGCATCCTCTACTGCAACACCAAGGCACTACATCACAACACAGCATCACATCACATCACAACACCACATCACATCCTCCAGTACAATACCACAGCACAGCATCACATCACCACTACATCACATCAATACATGATTACATCACAATACAGCATCACTACATCACAACATAGCATATCATCTCATCGCATCACTACATCGTATCATCTCATCACATTCACTACATCATATCATCGCATCACTACATCATATCATCTCATCACATCACTACATCATATCAACTCATTACATCAGTGCATCACATCACTACATCATATCATCTGATTACCTCACTACATCACAACATCATATCATCTCAACACATCACTACATCATATCATCACTACATCACTACATCACATCATCTCATCACATCACTACATCATGTATGTATGTATGTGTATGTACGTATTTTGTGAGTTCTACTGTCAAAAGAGTGAAATTGTGTGAGTTCTACTGTGGTGTCCTAGCCTTACACGTATGCACGCACCCATGCACCCACCCACCGTCGCCGTCCCCACCCGCCCTCGTTTTAATGGCGCAGGACTTTTATACAGTGGCTATACGTTGTTATGTACTGGTACAATGGTTATACGTATTCTTCAGTGGTTATGTACTGATTTTACCCATACCTTCAATCTACGTAAGTACAACTGGCAGAAACATCATTCTAACGATGAATAAACGGCCCTGGGCACTTCCATAAGTCTGTTTCACGGTTCGTAACAATACCACTAGAGGGTAGAGAAAACACATATATTACACACGCTAGAGGGCTCGCTTTCCGCTTACTGTACTCAATTAAAAAACGATGAAAACGCACATGTTGTGTACTGTGTTTTTATTAGTACCTAGGAGGCGCCTTATAGGCGCCCCAGTCCCTAGCGCCTATAAGGCGCCCTAGGGTCCTACCCCTAGGAGGCGCCTATAAGGCGCCCTAGTCCCTAGGGCCCTACCCCTAGGGGGGCCGGAGGCGAGTCCATTAGAGTGCTATTATAGGTCCTCCGGCCCCCCTAGGGGTAGGGCCCTAGGGACTAGGGCGCCTTATAGGCGCCTCCTAGGGGTAGGACCCTAGGGCGCCTTATAGGCGCTAGGGACTGGGGCGCCTATAAGGCGCCTCCTAGGTACTAATAAAAACACAGTACACAACATGTGCGTTTTCATCGTTTTTTAATTGAGTACAGTAAGCGGAAAGCGAGCCCTCTAGCGTGTGTAATATATGTGTTTTCTCTACCCTCTAGTGGTATTGTTACGAACCGTGAAACAGACTTATGGAAGTGCCCAGGGCCGTTTATTCATCGTTAGAATGATGTTTCTGCCAGTTGTACTTACGTAGATTGAAGGTATGGGTAAAATCAGTACATAACCACTGAAGAATACGTATAACCATTGTACCAGTACATAACAACGTATAGCCACTGTATAAAAGTCCTGCGCCATTAAAACGAGGGCGGGTGGGGACGGCGACGGTGGGTGGGTGCATGGGTGCGTGCATACGTGTAAGGCTAGGACACCACAGTAGAACTCACACAATTTCACTCTTTTGACAGTAGAACTCACAAAATACGTACATACACATACATACATACATGATGTAGTGATGTGATGAGATGATGTGATGTAGTGATGTAGTGATGATATGATGTAGTGATGTGTTGAGATGATATGATGTTGTGATGTAGTGAGGTAATCAGATGATATGATGTAGTGATGTGATGCACTGATGTAATGAGTTGATATGATGTAGTGATGTGATGAGATGATATGATGTAGTGATGCGATGATATGATGTAGTGAATGTGATGAGATGATACGATGTAGTGATGCGATGAGATGATATGCTATGTTGTGATGTAGTGATGCTGTATTGTGATGTAATCATGTATTGATGTGATGTAGTGGTGATGTGATGCTGTGCTGTGGTATTGTACTGGAGGATGTGATGTGGTGTTGTGATGTGATGTGATGCTGTGTTGTGATGTAGTGCCTTGGTGTTGCAGTAGAGGATGCGGAGGACGTAGAGGAGGAGGACACCCTCAAGAGCCTCGCCTTCCTTCTCGAGAAGGTCGAAGGCTGCTCGGTGAGTCGTGTCATGTGATGGTTCTTATACACAGGGGGCAGCCATAAAGTATGTCACACTGGTGATGTGACGAAGTGTTACATGGGAATGGGGGTCTTGTGACAAAGTGTTACGTGGGAGTGGGGGTCTTGTGACAAAGTGTTACATGGGAGTGGGGTTCTTGTGACAAAGTGTTACATGGAATTGGGGTTCTTTGAGCAATAGTGACATAGTGGTACATGGGAGTGGGGGTCTTGTGACAAAGTGTTACATGGGAGTGGGGTCTTTGGGCAATAGTGACAAAGTGGTACATGGGAGTGGGGTCTTTGGGCAATAGTGACAACGTGTTACATGGGAGTGGGGTCTTTTGGCAATAGTGACAAGGTGTTACTTGGGAGTGGGGTCTTTGGGCAATAGTGACATAGTGGTACATGGGAGTGGGGGTCTTGTAACAAAGTGTTATATGGGAGTGTGGGTCTTTGGGCAATAGTGACAGTGTTACATGGGAGTGGGGTCTTTGGGCAATAGTGACAAGGGGTAGTGGGGTCTTTGGGCAATAGTGACAAAGTGGCACATGGGAGTGGGGTCTTTGGGCAATAGTGACAACGTGTTACATGGGAGTGGGGTCTTTGGGCAATAGTGACCTTGTATATATATTTTTAGTTGTATATAGTTATAATGAATGTTGTTTGTTTGTTTATTAAAAGAGCGTGACGTACGCACCTTTCGTGATGTGGGAGGCCCTTTCGTGCGACGCCCGCTTCGCGACTCGTCATCATCTTGGCTAGGCGCTCCTGCGAATGCTGTTTGCGTGGGAAAAAAATACCGGTGACGCATCGAGAGGCGCGCCACGTTATGTAAGTTGTTGACTATTGTTTACGCGGGAAAGCACCGCATCGAGGGGCGCGTCACGTGCGGCGTTATGTAAGTTGTTGACTATTGTTTTGAGTAATGGTTCAAAATCGTTTAATGAAATTCTAAATGTTCGAACATAAGTATGTTAGAAGACAAATCGGGGTTCAGGAATCGCGTGGTGTTGTTGTATTAGAAAACATTCGCCCTAAAGAGGCGACTTACGACCCATGCACCGCATGACCGTTTAATTTTTTTTTTCTATTGACAATAGCCTTGGCAGAATCGCCTGTTGTGTAGCGTACGTGGTCAGGCGCACGCGCGCCCTTTACCAGGCCTGTATAAAGAGGCGGGTAAACCATATGTGTGTATTCTTGGTTCGAGTGATTCAGATATCGCAATGGCAATGAGTGTGCACAACCTGTTGTGTTTGGATACTTGAACACAAGCAAGATTTGAACCTGCCACACACGACACTGGGACATCTTTGCCATAAACTGCACAACTCAACAAAATGGCTAGACAAACAACTAACACAAATCATGTATACAAGAATATTTCATTTATTTATTCATTCATTTCCATTTACAGGCCGTCCAATGAGGAGGCGCCCAAAGGCTGGGGACGTGGATATACGCTCCGCGCTAAGACAGCGGCGCCGAATAACCCCACCTCTATTACCACGACCTTCCCGCCGTATATATATAGGTCCTCCGGCCCCCCTAGGGGTAGGGCCCTAGGGACTAGGGCGCCTTATAGGCGCCTCCTAGGGGTAGGACCCTAGGGCGCCTTATAGGCGCTAGGGACTGGGGCGCCTATAAGGCGCCTCCTAGGTACTAATAAAAACACAGTACACAACATGTGCGTTTTCATCGTTTTTTAATTGAGTACAGTAAGCGGAAAGCGAGCCCTCTAGCGTGTGTAATATATGTGTTTTCTCTACCCTCTAGTGGTATTGTTACGAACCGTGAAACAGACTTATGGAAGTGCCCAGGGCCGTTTATTCATCGTTAGAATGATGTTTCTGCCAGTTGTACTTACGTAGATTGAAGGTATGGGTAAAATCAGTACATAACCACTGAAGAATACGTATAACCATTGTACCAGTACATAACAACGTATAGCCACTGTATAAAAGTCCTGCGCCATTAAAACGAGGGCGGGTGGGGACGGCGACGGTGGGTGGGTGCATGGGTGCGTGCATACGTGTAAGGCTAGGACACCACAGTAGAACTCACACAATTTCACTCTTTTGACAGTAGAACTCACAAAATACGTACATACACATACATACATACATGATGTAGTGATGTGATGAGATGATGTGATGTAGTGATGTAGTGATGATATGATGTAGTGATGTGTTGAGATGATATGATGTTGTGATGTAGTGAGGTAATCAGATGATATGATGTAGTGATGTGATGCACTGATGTAATGAGTTGATATGATGTAGTGATGTGATGAGATGATATGATGTAGTGATGCGATGATATGATGTAGTGAATGTGATGAGATGATACGATGTAGTGATGCGATGAGATGATATGCTATGTTGTGATGTAGTGATGCTGTATTGTGATGTAATCATGTATTGATGTGATGTAGTGGTGATGTGATGCTGTGCTGTGGTATTGTACTGGAGGATGTGATGTGGTGTTGTGATGTGATGTGATGCTGTGTTGTGATGTAGTGCCTTGGTGTTGCAGTAGAGGATGCGGAGGACGTAGAGGAGGAGGACACCCTCAAGAGCCTCGCCTTCCTTCTCGAGAAGGTCGAAGGCTGCTCGGTGAGTCGTGTCATGTGATGGTTCTTATACACAGGGGGCAGCCATAAAGTATGTCACACTGGTGATGTGACGAAGTGTTACATGGGAATGGGGGTCTTGTGACAAAGTGTTACGTGGGAGTGGGGGTCTTGTGACAAAGTGTTACATGGGAGTGGGGTTCTTGTGACAAAGTGTTACATGGAATTGGGGTTCTTTGAGCAATAGTGACATAGTGGTACATGGGAGTGGGGGTCTTGTGACAAAGTGTTACATGGGAGTGGGGTCTTTGGGCAATAGTGACAAAGTGGTACATGGGAGTGGGGTCTTTGGGCAATAGTGACAACGTGTTACATGGGAGTGGGGTCTTTTGGCAATAGTGACAAGGTGTTACTTGGGAGTGGGGTCTTTGGGCAATAGTGACATAGTGGTACATGGGAGTGGGGGTCTTGTAACAAAGTGTTATATGGGAGTGTGGGTCTTTGGGCAATAGTGACAGTGTTACATGGGAGTGGGGTCTTTGGGCAATAGTGACAAGGGGTAGTGGGGTCTTTGGGCAATAGTGACAAAGTGGCACATGGGAGTGGGGTCTTTGGGCAATAGTGACAACGTGTTACATGGGAGTGGGGTCTTTGGGCAATAGTGACCTTGTATATATATTTTTAGTTGTATATAGTTATAATGAATGTTGTTTGTTTGTTTATTAAAAGAGCGTGACGTACGCACCTTTCGTGATGTGGGAGGCCCTTTCGTGCGACGCCCGCTTCGCGACTCGTCATCATCTTGGCTAGGCGCTCCTGCGAATGCTGTTTGCGTGGGAAAAAAATACCGGTGACGCATCGAGAGGCGCGCCACGTTATGTAAGTTGTTGACTATTGTTTACGCGGGAAAGCACCGCATCGAGGGGCGCGTCACGTGCGGCGTTATGTAAGTTGTTGACTATTGTTTTGAGTAATGGTTCAAAATCGTTTAATGAAATTCTAAATGTTCGAACATAAGTATGTTAGAAGACAAATCGGGGTTCAGGAATCGCGTGGTGTTGTTGTATTAGAAAACATTCGCCCTAAAGAGGCGACTTACGACCCATGCACCGCATGACCGTTTAATTTTTTTTTCTATTGACAATAGCCTTGGCAGAATCGCCTGTTGTGTAGCGTACGTGGTCAGGCGCACGCGCGCCCTTTACCAGGCCTGTATAAAGAGGCGGGTAAACCATATGTGTGTATTCTTGGTTCGAGTGATTCAGATATCGCAATGGCAATGAGTGTGCACAACCTGTTGTGTTTGGATACTTGAACACAAGCAAGATTTGAACCTGCCACACACGACACTGGGACATCTTTGCCATAAACTGCACAACTCAACAAAATGGCTAGACAAACAACTAACACAAATCATGTATACAAGAATATTTCATTTATTTATTCATTCATTTCCATTTACAGGCCGTCCAATGAGGAGGCGCCCAAAGGCTGGGGACGTGGATATACGCTCCGCGCTAAGACAGCGGCGCCGAATAACCCCACCTCTATTACCACGACCTTCCCGCCGAGACGAACCTATAGCACGCCGCCACCATTACAGCCGAGACGGAACAACCGAGCCACTGCCGCCGTACGCGGCGTCGTTAGGCCTGATCCGCACGCGAAAGATTGGCGAGATCGACGCGACTCGGACACCGAATTATGGTCGACCCCAGTCCCACTGGAGAGGACAGGGCGGCGCGGCTTTGGACTGCCACCTCAACGCACCCCAGTCTCCTTACCTCAGCCATCATCACAAGCCACACTTCACGGACATCCGCTATTATCATCGACACCACCGAGGGCCATAGCGCGGCGCTGCTTTGGATTGCCACCTCAACGCACCCCCACACCGTTTTAAACAAACAACCATTAATTATAACTATTTATTTATTTCTATTCACGGGTGCACCTGAATGCAAACAAACATTCATATACAAGAATCATTTATTTATTTTTGTATTCATTTCTATTCACGGGTCATCTAATGAGTCACAAACATTCATATGCAACTATAAATATAGGTGGAAATAAAATATCCATGCAATTCGGTAATGTTACAACATAACGCTGAACGTGACGCCTCTCGATGCGCGCGCAACCCGAGGGCGCAGTCAACAACTTACATAAAACTAATGCGTCATTTGCCACCACGTAAACACGCCTCTCGATGCGTGCGCACCCTGATGGCGCAGTCAACAACCTACATAAAACTAATGCGTCATTCGCCACCGCGTAAACAGGCCGCCATGTCAAGTTGCTCCAAAACAGTCGTCACACAGCGCGAACGGTACGTCACACTCTTTTAAACAAACAACCAATCATTATAACTATTTACTTATATTCACGGGTGAACCTAAATGCAAACAAACAGTCCTATACAAGAATAATGTATTTATTTATTTATTTATTTAGTCATTTCTATTCACGGGTCATCTAATGAGTCACAAACATTCATACGCAACTATAAAGTCAACAACTTACATAAAACTAATGCGTCATTTACCACCACGTAAACACGCATCTCGGTGCGTGCGCACCCCGATGGCGCAGTCAACAGCCTACATAAAACTAATGCGTCATTCGCCACCGCGTAACCAATCCGCCATGTCAAATCGCTCCAAAACAGTCGTCACACAGCACAAACGGTACGTCACACTCTTTTAAACAATCATTATAACTATTTATTTATTTATTTATATTCACAGGTGCACCTAAAATGCAAACAAACAGTCCTATACAAGAATCATTTATTTATTTATTTAGTCATTTCTATTCACGGGTCATCTAATGAGTCACAAACATTCATACGCAACTATAAATATGGGTGGAAATATCCATGCAATTCGGTGATGTTGCGGCTGAAATTGTTGAACGGAATCCGTGAAGTGTGCACCACCTGTTGTGTTTGGCTACTTAACACAGGCGAGATTTGAACACGCCACACACGACACGTCTTCACCATAAACTGCACAACTCAAACGGCTAAACAAACAACTTACACAAATTATGTAAACATTCATATACATATTTATTATTTATTCAGTCATTTCTATTCACAGGTCGCCTAATGAGTAGCGACCGACTGCAGTCGTACGCGGCATCGTTAGGCCGCCCCCGCAAGAGTGGCGCGACCCAGACACCAATTTATGGGTGTCGCTCCCTCCTCGCCCACGGGAGCGAGACTCGGACACCGATTTATGGGGGTTGACCGCTCCTGACCCATGAGTGCTGATAACAGTCAACGACTAGTCGTTTGATTCTTTCCAACGCACAAAACCACTGTATACGAGCTCCAACTAAACGACACGACAAAGCAGGAATGTTACAGCCGTCGCTAGCAGCGTACGGACTTTACACCAGTGCCTGTATCAAGTTTCACAACAACCCAGCGTAGAACTTTTATACGTGGCTATGTGGTTATGTACGTGGTTATGATTATAGCCACTTTCGGCCTCATCAACGCAGCTCCAATTAACAGGCAACTCTTGTATACAGTGGTTTTGTGTCAGTACAATGGTTATAGGCAATATTCAGTTGTTTTAGCCCTACCTTGACGATCCAAACAGCGCCTCTGAATGCAGAGAGAGAGAGAGAGAGAGAGAGAGAGAGAGAGAGAGAGAGAGAGAGAGAGAGAGAGAGAGAGAGAGAGAGAGAGAGAGAGAGAGAGAGAGAGAGAGAGAGAGAGAGAGAGAGAGAGAGAGAGAGAGAGAGAGAGAGAGAGAGAGAGACAGCGGCCACTAGCAGCGTACGGACTTTACACCATTATTTATTATCGCCCACGGGCCGCTCCTGACCCACGGGAAGTGACAGAACGGCTCGAGTCACCCCCTCTACGCACCCCAGCAAGCTTGCCTCGGTCCCCCGTACGGCGCCGACCACAGAACGGCTTTGGATTACCCCACGATTACGTCGAGCCAGATCGTCCTAGAGCACCGAATGGACTACCCTTCGCCACCTTCCGCAGTTAAACTTCATTAAACTATATAACTCATTAAACTCATTAAACTATTCATTAAACTATATAATAATAATAGTCGTTTGATTCTTTCCAACGCACAAAACCACTGTATATCCCTACGAACTCCAGAACTATAGTAGGCTTGCTTATAAACGAAACACTGTACGCTATAAATACACTAGAAGGCGTCACGACTCACGACAAAGCAGGAACGTTACAGCTGTCGCTTTACACCAGTGCCTGTATCAAGTTTCACAACAACCCAGCGTAGAACTCTTATGCGTGGTTATGTACATGGTTATGATTATAGCCACTTTCGACCGCCTCAACGAGGCTCCAATTAACAGGCAACTCTTTAATACAGTGGTTTTGTGCCGGCACCAATGATTATAGGCAATATTCAGTTGTTTTAGTCCTACCTTAGCGATCCAAACAGCGCCACTGAGTGCAGAGACACATTACAGCGGCCGGCCACTAGCAGCGTCCGGACTTTCACCCGTCCATGTATCAGGTTTCACAACAACACAGCCGCCTAACAGCGTAGAACTTATGCGTGGTTATGTACTGGTACAGTGATTATAACCACTCAGTACTAATTTCGTACTCATCAATGTACCCCCAATTAGCAAGCAACTCTTTTTATACAGTAGTTTTATGCCGGTAAATGGCTATAGGCAATATTCAATTATTTTAGCCCTACCTTGGATCTGACGATCAAAAGGGACCACTAGAGTGCATAGAAACGAAAAAGGCCGCCTCAATTAACAGACAACTTTTATACAGTAGTTTTGTGCCGGGTACAATTGTTATAGGAAATATTCAGTTGTTTTAGGCCTACCTTAGCGATCCAAACAGCGCCACTGAGTGCAGAGAGACATTACAGCGGCCAGTCACTAGCAGCGTCCGGACTTTCACCCGTCCATGTATCAGATTTCACAACACAGGCGCCTAACAGCGTAGAAGTTTTATACGTGGCTATGTACTGGTATAGTGATTATAACTACTCAGTACTAATTGCGTACTCATCAAGGCACCCCCAATTAGCAAGCAACTCTTTTTATACAGTAGTTTTATGCCGGTAAATGGCTATAGGCAATATTCAATTATTTTAGCCCTACCTTGGATCTGACGATCAAAAGGGACGCAAAGGGCACACGGGGTCAACGCTGACCATCCCTTAATACAACAGTTTGGGGTCTCAAACTCATTCTAAGCCTCTGATTTGTTGTTGAGCCTGTCAATTACCCCCCTCAAGTATAGAGAAACGAAACACATACATTACATTTTATACAGTAGTTTTATGCCGGTAAATGACTATAGGCAATATTCAATTATTCTAGCCCTACCTTAGATCTGACGATCAAAAGAACGCAAAGGGCACACGGGGTCAACGCTGACCATCCCCTTAATACAACAGTTTGAGGTCTCAAACTCATTCTAAGCCTCTGATTTGTTGTTGAGCCTGTCAATTACCCCCTGTATAGAGAAACGAAACACATACATTACACGCACTAAGGGCAACAGGTCGAAAAGAAACACACACTAAAGGGCAACAGGTCAGCATCGTATGACCCTATCAATCAAAGGTAATTAAGGGTATTTAGTTCTTGTGCTACGAAAGGCCGTAATCACCCACGCCGACGCCGACCTCGTGTGTAGTCTGTGCGATTGCGCATACAACATTCTTATAGGGAACGTGAAAATATCGGCGAAGCAGAAAAAAGAATAATCGGCCCTGGGCACTTCCATAGGCCTGTTTCATGGAGCCGCTAGAGGGCAGCTCGTTTGGCCGAATATTCGGCCCTGGGCACTTCCATAGGCCTGTTTCAGTCGAGTTGCTAATAGGGGTCAAAACATTCGGCCGAATAATCGACCCTGGGCACTTCCATAGGCCTGTTTCATGGTTCGGCCGAATAATCGGCCCTGGGCACTTCCATAGTCAAGTACATGACCTTTTTACACGGGGGCCTTAGCCACACCATGTCCTGTCAATCAAATTGGGTGGCCCTATCAATCAAAGGTAATTAAGGGTAATTAAGGGTCATTAGTTCCACTCACTTCATGCCGTCCTCTTAAACCAATGAGCTGCCCCGTAGCCCTATCAATCATTTATGTGACGTTTTAGGTAAACCAATGAGCTGCCCCGTAGCCGGGTGGCCCATCAATCAGTTGACTTTTTCTGTATAGGTCTGACGTTTTAGGAAAAAGTACAAATCCTTTGATGTTGACTTTTTCTGTATAGGCGCGCATAGGGTGCTAAGTTTTAGGAAAAAATTTTGGGGAGGAGCCTATTTCTTTGATGTTTCTTTGATCTTGAGTGCGTGACCTTTTTGCACGGGGGCTTCAGCCACATGACTACTACTAACATGTCCCATGTCAAAGTGTTCGAACACAATTTAAGCATATCACAGCAAAACTGTATTTGTAGTGCACTTTTTTCAGCGGACGGATCCTTAATGTGGTCTTACCCCAAATAGATGTTTTGCATGTAACAAATCTTCACGAAGATTAGACTGATATCAAGCTACACACATAACTAGATTAACCACAAATGGGAATGCATGTTACCGTTTTATATCCGTCACGTAAGTTACAAGAAAATATTACGTAAGTTACAGTTG
>OZ023209.1:11525554-11596309 GCA_963995525.1 Escarpia spicata | reverse complement strand
CCTTTACACGCTACATGATTAATCAATTACATACAAATTATACGTTTGATTTGTATTTAATAAAATATTCTATAATAATCGTATCTGCACATGCATTACTTTATGACACGCACCACAGTACGTAACGTCAAAACCAACGACAGTAGTAGTCATGTGGCTGAAACCCCCGTGCAAAAAGGTCACGCACTCAAGATCAAAGAAACATCAAAGAAATAGGCTCCTCCCCAAAATTTTTTCCTCAAACTTAGCACCCTATGCGCGCCTATACAGAAAAAGTCAACATCAAAGGATTTGTACTTTTTCCTAAAACGTCAGACCTATACAGAAAAAGTCAACTGATTGATGGGCCACCCGGCTACGGGGCAGCTCATTGGTTTACCTAAAACGTCACATAAATGATTGATAGGGCTACGGGGCAGCTCATTGGTTTAAGAGGACGGCATGAAGTGAGTGGAACTAATGACCCTTAATTACCCTTAATTACCTTTGATTGATAGGGCCACCCAATTTGATTGACAGGACATGGTGTGGCTAAGGCCCCCGTGTAAAAAGGTCATGTACTTGACTATGGAAGTGCCCAGGGCCGATTATTCGGCCGAACCATGAAACAGGCCTATGGAAGTGCCCAGGGTCGATTATTCGGCCGAATGTTTTGACCCCTATTAGCAACTCGACTGAAACAGGCCTATGGAAGTGCCCAGGGCCGAATATTCGGCCAAACGAGCTGCCCTCTAGCGGCTCCATGAAACAGGCCTATGGAAGTGCCCAGGGCCGATTATTCTTTTTTCTGCTTCGCCGATATTTTCACGTTCCCTATAAGAATGTTGTATGCGCAATCGCACAGACTACACACGAGGTCGGCGTCGGCGTGGGTGATTACGGCCTTTCGTAGCACAAGAACTAAATACCCTTAATTACCTTTGATTGATAGGGTCATACGATGCTGACCTGTTGCCCTTTAGTGTGTGTTTCTTTTCGACCTGTTGCCCTTAGTGCGTGTAATGTATGTGTTTCGTTTCTCTATACAGGGGGTAATTGACAGGCTCAACAACAAATCAGAGGCTTAGAATGAGTTTGAGACCTCAAACTGTTGTATTAAGGGGATGGTCAGCGTTGACCCCGTGTGCCCTTTGCGTTCTTTTGATCGTCAGATCTAAGGTAGGGCTAGAATAATTGAATATTGCCTATAGTCATTTACCGGCATAAAACTACTGTATAAAATGTAATGTATGTGTTTCGTTTCTCTATACTTGAGGGGGGTAATTGACAGGCTCAACAACAAATCAGAGGCTTAGAATGAGTTTGAGACCCCAAACTGTTGTATTAAGGGATGGTCAGCGTTGACCCCGTGTGCCCTTTGCGTCCCTTTTGATCGTCAGATCCAAGGTAGGGCTAAAATAATTGAATATTGCCTATAGCCATTTACCGGCATAAAACTACTGTATAAAAAGAGTTGCTTGCTAATTGGGGGTGCCTTGATGAGTACGCAATTAGTACTGAGTAGTTATAATCACTATACCAGTACATAGCCACGTATAAAACTTCTACGCTGTTAGGCGCCTGTGTTGTGAAATCTGATACATGGACGGGTGAAAGTCCGGACGCTGCTAGTGACTGGCCGCTGTAATGTCTCTCTGCACTCAGTGGCGCTGTTTGGATCGCTAAGGTAGGCCTAAAACAACTGAATATTGCCTATAACAATTGTACCCGGCACAAAACTACTGTATAAAAGTTGTCTGTTAATTGAGGCGGCCTTTTTCGTTTCTATGCACTCTAGTGGTCCCTTTTGATCGTCAGATCCAAGGTAGGGCTAAAATAATTGAATATTGCCTATAGCCATTTACCGGCATAAAACTACTGTATAAAAAGAGTTGCTTGCTAATTGGGGGTACATTGATGAGTACGAAATTAGTACTGAGTGGTTATAATCACTGTACCAGTACATAACCACGCATAAGTTCTACGCTGTTAGGCGGCTGTGTTGTTGTGAAACCTGATACATGGACGGGTGAAAGTCCGGACGCTGCTAGTGGCCGGCCGCTGTAATGTGTCTCTGCACTCAGTGGCGCTGTTTGGATCGCTAAGGTAGGACTAAAACAACTGAATATTGCCTATAATCATTGGTGCCGGCACAAAACCACTGTATTAAAGAGTTGCCTGTTAATTGGAGCCTCGTTGAGGCGGTCGAAAGTGGCTATAATCATAACCATGTACATAACCACGCATAAGAGTTCTACGCTGGGTTGTTGTGAAACTTGATACAGGCACTGGTGTAAAGCGACAGCTGTAACGTTCCTGCTTTGTCGTGAGTCGTGACGCCTTCTAGTGTATTTATAGCGTACAGTGTTTCGTTTATAAGCAAGCCTACTATAGTTCTGGAGTTCGTAGGGATATACAGTGGTTTTGTGCGTTGGAAAGAATCAAACGACTATTATTATTATATAGTTTAATGAATAGTTTAATGAGTTTAATGAGTTATATAGTTTAATGAAGTTTAACTGCGGAAGGTGGCGAAGGGTAGTCCATTCGGTGCTCTAGGACGATCTGGCTCGACGTAATCGTGGGGTAATCCAAAGCCGTTCTGTGGTCGGCGCCGTACGGGGGACCGAGGCAAGCTTGCTGGGGTGCGTAGAGGGGGTGACTCGAGCCGTTCTGTCACTTCCCGTGGGTCAGGAGCGGCCCGTGGGCGATAATAAATAATGGTGTAAAGTCCGTACGCTGCTAGTGGCCGCTGTCTCTCTCTCTCTCTCTCTCTCTCTCTCTCTCTCTCTCTCTCTCTCTCTCTCTCTCTCTCTCTCTCTCTCTCTCTCTCTCTCTCTCTCTCTCTCTCTCTCTCTCTCTCTCTCTCTCTCTCTCTCTCTCTCTCTCTCTGCATTCAGAGGCGCTGTTTGGATCGTCAAGGTAGGGCTAAAACAACTGAATATTGCCTATAACCATTGTACTGACACAAAACCACTGTATACAAGAGTTGCCTATTAATTGGAGCTGCGTTGATGAGGCCGAAAGTGGCTATAATCATAACCACGTACATAACCACATAGCCACGTATAAAAGTTCTACGCTGGGTTGTTGTGAAACTGGCGAAGGGTAGTCCATTCGGTGCTCTAGGACGATCTGGCTCGACGCTACTTTCCTGCTTTGTCGTGTCGTTTAGTTGGAGCTCGTATACAGTGGTTTTGTGCGTTGGAAAGAATCAAACGACTAGTCGTTGACTGTTATCAGCACTCATGGGTCAGGAGCGGTCAACCCCCATAAATCGGTGTCCGAGTCTCGCTCCCGTGGGCGAGGAGGGAGCGACACCCATAAATTGGTGTCTGGGTCGCGCCACTCTTGCGGGGGCGGCCTAACGATGCCGCGTACGACTGCAGTCGGTCGCTACTCATTAGGCGACCTGTGAATAGAAATGACTGAATAAATAATAAATATGTATATGAATGTTTACATAATTTGTGTAAGTTGTTTGTTTAGCCGTTTGAGTTGTGCAGTTTATGGTGAAGACGTGTCGTGTGTGGCGTGTTCAAATCTCGCCTGTGTTAAGTAGCCAAACACAACAGGTGGTGCACACTTCACGGATTCCGTTCAACAATTTCAGCCGCAACATCACCGAATTGCATGGATATTTCCACCCATATTTATAGTTGCGTATGAATGTTTGTGACTCATTAGATGACCCGTGAATAGAAATGACTAAATAAATAAATAAATGATTCTTGTATAGGACTGTTTGTTTGCATTTTAGGTGCACCTGTGAATATAAATAAATAAATAAATAGTTATAATGATTGTTTAAAAGAGTGTGACGTACCGTTTGTGCTGTGTGACGACTGTTTTGGAGCGATTTGACATGGCGGATTGGTTACGCGGTGGCGAATGACGCATTAGTTTTATGTAGGCTGTTGACTGCGCCATCGGGGTGCGCACGCACCGAGATGCGTGTTTACGTGGTGGTAAATGACGCATTAGTTTTATGTAAGTTGTTGACTTTATAGTTGCGTATGAATGTTTGTGACTCATTAGATGACCCGTGAATAGAAATGACTAAATAAATAAATAAATAAATACATTATTCTTGTATAGGACTGTTTGTTTGCATTTAGGTTCACCCGTGAATATAAGTAAATAGTTATAATGATTGGTTGTTTGTTTAAAAGAGTGTGACGTACCGTTCGCGCTGTGTGACGACTGTTTTGGAGCAACTTGACATGGCGGCCTGTTTACGCGGTGGCGAATGACGCATTAGTTTTATGTAGGTTGTTGACTGCGCCATCAGGGTGCGCACGCATCGAGAGGCGTGTTTACGTGGTGGCAAATGACGCATTAGTTTTATGTAAGTTGTTGACTGCGCCCTCGGGTTGCGCGCGCATCGAGAGGCGTCACGTTCAGCGTTATGTTGTAACATTACCGAATTGCATGGATATTTTATTTCCACCTATATTTATAGTTGCATATGAATGTTTGTGACTCATTAGATGACCCGTGAATAGAAATGAATACAAAAATAAATAAATGATTCTTGTATATGAATGTTTGTTTGCATTCAGGTGCACCCGTGAATAGAAATAAATAAATAGTTATAATGAATGGTTGTTTGTTTAAAAGGGTGTGGGGGTGCGTTGAGGTGGCAATCCAAAGCAGCGCCGCGCTATGGCCCTCGGTGGTGTCGATGATAATAGCGGATGTCCGTGAAGTGTGGCTTGTGATGATGGCTGAGGTAAGGAGACTGGGGTGCGTTGAGGTGGCAGTCCAAAGCCGCGCCGCCCTGTCCTCTCCAGTGGGACTGGGGTCGACCATAATTCGGTGTCCGAGTCGCGTCGATCTCGCCAATCTTTCGCGTGCGGATCAGGCCTAACGACGCCGCGTACGGCGGCAGTGGCTCGGTTGTTCCGTCTCGGCTGTAATGGTGGCGGCGTGCTATAGGTTCGTCTCGGCGGGAAGGTCGTGGTAATAGAGGTGGGGTTATTCGGCGCCGCTGTCTTAGCGCGGAGCGTATATCCACGTCCCCAGCCTTTGGGCGCCTCCTCATTGGACGGCCTGTAAATGGAAATGAATGAATAAATAAATGAAATATTCTTGTATACATGATTTGTGTTAGTTGTTTGTCTAGCCATTTTGTTGAGTTGTGCAGTTTATGGCAAAGATGTCCCAGTGTCGTGTGTGGCAGGTTCAAATCTTGCTTGTGTTCAAGTATCCAAACACAACAGGTTGTGCACACTCATTGCCATTGCGATATCTGAATCACTCGAACCAAGAATACACACATATGGTTTACCCGCCTCTTTATACAGGCCTGGTAAAGGGCGCGCGTGCGCCTGACCACGTACGCTACACAACAGGCGATTCTGCCAAGGCTATTGTCAATAGAAAAAAAAATTAAACGGTCATGCGGTGCATGGGTCGTAAGTCGCCTCTTTAGGGCGAATGTTTTCTAATACAACAACACCACGCGATTCCTGAACCCCGATTTGTCTTCTAACATACTTATGTTCGAACATTTAGAATTTCATTAAACGATTTTGAACCATTACTCAAAACAATAGTCAACAACTTACATAACGCCGCACGTGACGCGCCCCTCGATGCGGTGCTTTCCCGCGTAAACAATAGTCAACAACTTACATAACGTGGCGCGCCTCTCGATGCGTCACCGGTATTTTTTTCCCACGCAAACAGCATTCGCAGGAGCGCCTAGCCAAGATGATGACGAGTCGCGAAGCGGGCGTCGCACGAAAGGGCCTCCCACATCACGAAAGGTGCGTACGTCACGCTCTTTTAATAAACAAACAAACAACATTCATTATAACTATATACAACTAAAAATATATATACAAGGTCACTATTGCCCAAAGACCCCACTCCCATGTAACACGTTGTCACTATTGCCCAAAGACCCCACTCCCATGTGCCACTTTGTCACTATTGCCCAAAGACCCCACTACCCCTTGTCACTATTGCCCAAAGACCCCACTCCCATGTAACACTGTCACTATTGCCCAAAGACCCACACTCCCATATAACACTTTGTTACAAGACCCCCACTCCCATGTACCACTATGTCACTATTGCCCAAAGACCCCACTCCCAAGTAACACCTTGTCACTATTGCCAAAAGACCCCACTCCCATGTAACACGTTGTCACTATTGCCCAAAGACCCCACTCCCATGTACCACTTTGTCACTATTGCCCAAAGACCCCACTCCCATGTAACACTTTGTCACAAGACCCCCACTCCCATGTACCACTATGTCACTATTGCTCAAAGAACCCCAATTCCATGTAACACTTTGTCACAAGAACCCCACTCCCATGTAACACTTTGTCACAAGACCCCCACTCCCACGTAACACTTTGTCACAAGACCCCCATTCCCATGTAACACTTCGTCACATCACCAGTGTGACATACTTTATGGCTGCCCCCTGTGTATAAGAACCATCACATGACACGACTCACCGAGCAGCCTTCGACCTTCTCGAGAAGGAAGGCGAGGCTCTTGAGGGTGTCCTCCTCCTCTACGTCCTCCGCATCCTCTACTGCAACACCAAGGCACTACATCACAACACAGCATCACATCACATCACAACACCACATCACATCCTCCAGTACAATACCACAGCACAGCATCACATCACCACTACATCACATCAATACATGATTACATCACAATACAGCATCACTACATCACAACATAGCATATCATCTCATCGCATCACTACATCGTATCATCTCATCACATTCACTACATCATATCATCGCATCACTACATCATATCATCTCATCACATCACTACATCATATCAACTCATTACATCAGTGCATCACATCACTACATCATATCATCTGATTACCTCACTACATCACAACATCATATCATCTCAACACATCACTACATCATATCATCACTACATCACTACATCACATCATCTCATCACATCACTACATCATGTATGTATGTATGTGTATGTACGTATTTTGTGAGTTCTACTGTCAAAAGAGTGAAATTGTGTGAGTTCTACTGTGGTGTCCTAGCCTTACACGTATGCACGCACCCATGCACCCACCCACCGTCGCCGTCCCCACCCGCCCTCGTTTTAATGGCGCAGGACTTTTATACAGTGGCTATACGTTGTTATGTACTGGTACAATGGTTATACGTATTCTTCAGTGGTTATGTACTGATTTTACCCATACCTTCAATCTACGTAAGTACAACTGGCAGAAACATCATTCTAACGATGAATAAACGGCCCTGGGCACTTCCATAAGTCTGTTTCACGGTTCGTAACAATACCACTAGAGGGTAGAGAAAACACATATATTACACACGCTAGAGGGCTCGCTTTCCGCTTACTGTACTCAATTAAAAAACGATGAAAACGCACATGTTGTGTACTGTGTTTTTATTAGTACCTAGGAGGCGCCTTATAGGCGCCCCAGTCCCTAGCGCCTATAAGGCGCCCTAGGGTCCTACCCCTAGGAGGCGCCTATAAGGCGCCCTAGTCCCTAGGGCCCTACCCCTAGGGGGGCCGGAGGACCTATATATATACGGCGGGAAGGTCGTGGTAATAGAGGTGGGGTTATTCGGCGCCGCTGTCTTAGCGCGGAGCGTATATCCACGTCCCCAGCCTTTGGGCGCCTCCTCATTGGACGGCCTGTAAATGGAAATGAATGAATAAATAAATGAAATATTCTTGTATACATGATTTGTGTTAGTTGTTTGTCTAGCCATTTTGTTGAGTTGTGCAGTTTATGGCAAAGATGTCCCAGTGTCGTGTGTGGCAGGTTCAAATCTTGCTTGTGTTCAAGTATCCAAACACAACAGGTTGTGCACACTCATTGCCATTGCGATATCTGAATCACTCGAACCAAGAATACACACATATGGTTTACCCGCCTCTTTATACAGGCCTGGTAAAGGGCGCGCGTGCGCCTGACCACGTACGCTACACAACAGGCGATTCTGCCAAGGCTATTGTCAATAGAAAAAAAAAATTAAACGGTCATGCGGTGCATGGGTCGTAAGTCGCCTCTTTAGGGCGAATGTTTTCTAATACAACAACACCACGCGATTCCTGAACCCCGATTTGTCTTCTAACATACTTATGTTCGAACATTTAGAATTTCATTAAACGATTTTGAACCATTACTCAAAACAATAGTCAACAACTTACATAACGCCGCACGTGACGCGCCCCTCGATGCGGTGCTTTCCCGCGTAAACAATAGTCAACAACTTACATAACGTGGCGCGCCTCTCGATGCGTCACCGGTATTTTTTTCCCACGCAAACAGCATTCGCAGGAGCGCCTAGCCAAGATGATGACGAGTCGCGAAGCGGGCGTCGCACGAAAGGGCCTCCCACATCACGAAAGGTGCGTACGTCACGCTCTTTTAATAAACAAACAAACAACATTCATTATAACTATATACAACTAAAAATATATATACAAGGTCACTATTGCCCAAAGACCCCACTCCCATGTAACACGTTGTCACTATTGCCCAAAGACCCCACTCCCATGTGCCACTTTGTCACTATTGCCCAAAGACCCCACTACCCCTTGTCACTATTGCCCAAAGACCCCACTCCCATGTAACACTGTCACTATTGCCCAAAGACCCACACTCCCATATAACACTTTGTTACAAGACCCCCACTCCCATGTACCACTATGTCACTATTGCCCAAAGACCCCACTCCCAAGTAACACCTTGTCACTATTGCCAAAAGACCCCACTCCCATGTAACACGTTGTCACTATTGCCCAAAGACCCCACTCCCATGTACCACTTTGTCACTATTGCCCAAAGACCCCACTCCCATGTAACACTTTGTCACAAGACCCCCACTCCCATGTACCACTATGTCACTATTGCTCAAAGAACCCCAATTCCATGTAACACTTTGTCACAAGAACCCCACTCCCATGTAACACTTTGTCACAAGACCCCCACTCCCACGTAACACTTTGTCACAAGACCCCCATTCCCATGTAACACTTCGTCACATCACCAGTGTGACATACTTTATGGCTGCCCCCTGTGTATAAGAACCATCACATGACACGACTCACCGAGCAGCCTTCGACCTTCTCGAGAAGGAAGGCGAGGCTCTTGAGGGTGTCCTCCTCCTCTACGTCCTCCGCATCCTCTACTGCAACACCAAGGCACTACATCACAACACAGCATCACATCACATCACAACACCACATCACATCCTCCAGTACAATACCACAGCACAGCATCACATCACCACTACATCACATCAATACATGATTACATCACAATACAGCATCACTACATCACAACATAGCATATCATCTCATCGCATCACTACATCGTATCATCTCATCACATTCACTACATCATATCATCGCATCACTACATCATATCATCTCATCACATCACTACATCATATCAACTCATTACATCAGTGCATCACATCACTACATCATATCATCTGATTACCTCACTACATCACAACATCATATCATCTCAACACATCACTACATCATATCATCACTACATCACTACATCACATCATCTCATCACATCACTACATCATGTATGTATGTATGTGTATGTACGTATTTTGTGAGTTCTACTGTCAAAAGAGTGAAATTGTGTGAGTTCTACTGTGGTGTCCTAGCCTTACACGTATGCACGCACCCATGCACCCACCCACCGTCGCCGTCCCCACCCGCCCTCGTTTTAATGGCGCAGGACTTTTATACAGTGGCTATACGTTGTTATGTACTGGTACAATGGTTATACGTATTCTTCAGTGGTTATGTACTGATTTTACCCATACCTTCAATCTACGTAAGTACAACTGGCAGAAACATCATTCTAACGATGAATAAACGGCCCTGGGCACTTCCATAAGTCTGTTTCACGGTTCGTAACAATACCACTAGAGGGTAGAGAAAACACATATATTACACACGCTAGAGGGCTCGCTTTCCGCTTACTGTACTCAATTAAAAAACGATGAAAACGCACATGTTGTGTACTGTGTTTTTATTAGTACCTAGGAGGCGCCTTATAGGCGCCCCAGTCCCTAGCGCCTATAAGGCGCCCTAGGGTCCTACCCCTAGGAGGCGCCTATAAGGCGCCCTAGTCCCTAGGGCCCTACCCCTAGGGGGGCCGGAGGCGAGTCCATTAGAGTGCTATTATAGGTCCTCCGGCCCCCCTAGGGGTAGGGCCCTAGGGACTAGGGCGCCTTATAGGCGCCTCCTAGGGGTAGGACCCTAGGGCGCCTTATAGGCGCTAGGGACTGGGGCGCCTATAAGGCGCCTCCTAGGTACTAATAAAAACACAGTACACAACATGTGCGTTTTCATCGTTTTTTAATTGAGTACAGTAAGCGGAAAGCGAGCCCTCTAGCGTGTGTAATATATGTGTTTTCTCTACCCTCTAGTGGTATTGTTACGAACCGTGAAACAGACTTATGGAAGTGCCCAGGGCCGTTTATTCATCGTTAGAATGATGTTTCTGCCAGTTGTACTTACGTAGATTGAAGGTATGGGTAAAATCAGTACATAACCACTGAAGAATACGTATAACCATTGTACCAGTACATAACAACGTATAGCCACTGTATAAAAGTCCTGCGCCATTAAAACGAGGGCGGGTGGGGACGGCGACGGTGGGTGGGTGCATGGGTGCGTGCATACGTGTAAGGCTAGGACACCACAGTAGAACTCACACAATTTCACTCTTTTGACAGTAGAACTCACAAAATACGTACATACACATACATACATACATGATGTAGTGATGTGATGAGATGATGTGATGTAGTGATGTAGTGATGATATGATGTAGTGATGTGTTGAGATGATATGATGTTGTGATGTAGTGAGGTAATCAGATGATATGATGTAGTGATGTGATGCACTGATGTAATGAGTTGATATGATGTAGTGATGTGATGAGATGATATGATGTAGTGATGCGATGATATGATGTAGTGAATGTGATGAGATGATACGATGTAGTGATGCGATGAGATGATATGCTATGTTGTGATGTAGTGATGCTGTATTGTGATGTAATCATGTATTGATGTGATGTAGTGGTGATGTGATGCTGTGCTGTGGTATTGTACTGGAGGATGTGATGTGGTGTTGTGATGTGATGTGATGCTGTGTTGTGATGTAGTGCCTTGGTGTTGCAGTAGAGGATGCGGAGGACGTAGAGGAGGAGGACACCCTCAAGAGCCTCGCCTTCCTTCTCGAGAAGGTCGAAGGCTGCTCGGTGAGTCGTGTCATGTGATGGTTCTTATACACAGGGGGCAGCCATAAAGTATGTCACACTGGTGATGTGACGAAGTGTTACATGGGAATGGGGGTCTTGTGACAAAGTGTTACGTGGGAGTGGGGGTCTTGTGACAAAGTGTTACATGGGAGTGGGGTTCTTGTGACAAAGTGTTACATGGAATTGGGGTTCTTTGAGCAATAGTGACATAGTGGTACATGGGAGTGGGGGTCTTGTGACAAAGTGTTACATGGGAGTGGGGTCTTTGGGCAATAGTGACAAAGTGGTACATGGGAGTGGGGTCTTTGGGCAATAGTGACAACGTGTTACATGGGAGTGGGGTCTTTTGGCAATAGTGACAAGGTGTTACTTGGGAGTGGGGTCTTTGGGCAATAGTGACATAGTGGTACATGGGAGTGGGGGTCTTGTAACAAAGTGTTATATGGGAGTGTGGGTCTTTGGGCAATAGTGACAGTGTTACATGGGAGTGGGGTCTTTGGGCAATAGTGACAAGGGGTAGTGGGGTCTTTGGGCAATAGTGACAAAGTGGCACATGGGAGTGGGGTCTTTGGGCAATAGTGACAACGTGTTACATGGGAGTGGGGTCTTTGGGCAATAGTGACCTTGTATATATATTTTTAGTTGTATATAGTTATAATGAATGTTGTTTGTTTGTTTATTAAAAGAGCGTGACGTACGCACCTTTCGTGATGTGGGAGGCCCTTTCGTGCGACGCCCGCTTCGCGACTCGTCATCATCTTGGCTAGGCGCTCCTGCGAATGCTGTTTGCGTGGGAAAAAAATACCGGTGACGCATCGAGAGGCGCGCCACGTTATGTAAGTTGTTGACTATTGTTTACGCGGGAAAGCACCGCATCGAGGGGCGCGTCACGTGCGGCGTTATGTAAGTTGTTGACTATTGTTTTGAGTAATGGTTCAAAATCGTTTAATGAAATTCTAAATGTTCGAACATAAGTATGTTAGAAGACAAATCGGGGTTCAGGAATCGCGTGGTGTTGTTGTATTAGAAAACATTCGCCCTAAAGAGGCGACTTACGACCCATGCACCGCATGACCGTTTAATTTTTTTTTTCTATTGACAATAGCCTTGGCAGAATCGCCTGTTGTGTAGCGTACGTGGTCAGGCGCACGCGCGCCCTTTACCAGGCCTGTATAAAGAGGCGGGTAAACCATATGTGTGTATTCTTGGTTCGAGTGATTCAGATATCGCAATGGCAATGAGTGTGCACAACCTGTTGTGTTTGGATACTTGAACACAAGCAAGATTTGAACCTGCCACACACGACACTGGGACATCTTTGCCATAAACTGCACAACTCAACAAAATGGCTAGACAAACAACTAACACAAATCATGTATACAAGAATATTTCATTTATTTATTCATTCATTTCCATTTACAGGCCGTCCAATGAGGAGGCGCCCAAAGGCTGGGGACGTGGATATACGCTCCGCGCTAAGACAGCGGCGCCGAATAACCCCACCTCTATTACCACGACCTTCCCGCCGTATATATATAGGTCCTCCGGCCCCCCTAGGGGTAGGGCCCTAGGGACTAGGGCGCCTTATAGGCGCCTCCTAGGGGTAGGACCCTAGGGCGCCTTATAGGCGCTAGGGACTGGGGCGCCTATAAGGCGCCTCCTAGGTACTAATAAAAACACAGTACACAACATGTGCGTTTTCATCGTTTTTTAATTGAGTACAGTAAGCGGAAAGCGAGCCCTCTAGCGTGTGTAATATATGTGTTTTCTCTACCCTCTAGTGGTATTGTTACGAACCGTGAAACAGACTTATGGAAGTGCCCAGGGCCGTTTATTCATCGTTAGAATGATGTTTCTGCCAGTTGTACTTACGTAGATTGAAGGTATGGGTAAAATCAGTACATAACCACTGAAGAATACGTATAACCATTGTACCAGTACATAACAACGTATAGCCACTGTATAAAAGTCCTGCGCCATTAAAACGAGGGCGGGTGGGGACGGCGACGGTGGGTGGGTGCATGGGTGCGTGCATACGTGTAAGGCTAGGACACCACAGTAGAACTCACACAATTTCACTCTTTTGACAGTAGAACTCACAAAATACGTACATACACATACATACATACATGATGTAGTGATGTGATGAGATGATGTGATGTAGTGATGTAGTGATGATATGATGTAGTGATGTGTTGAGATGATATGATGTTGTGATGTAGTGAGGTAATCAGATGATATGATGTAGTGATGTGATGCACTGATGTAATGAGTTGATATGATGTAGTGATGTGATGAGATGATATGATGTAGTGATGCGATGATATGATGTAGTGAATGTGATGAGATGATACGATGTAGTGATGCGATGAGATGATATGCTATGTTGTGATGTAGTGATGCTGTATTGTGATGTAATCATGTATTGATGTGATGTAGTGGTGATGTGATGCTGTGCTGTGGTATTGTACTGGAGGATGTGATGTGGTGTTGTGATGTGATGTGATGCTGTGTTGTGATGTAGTGCCTTGGTGTTGCAGTAGAGGATGCGGAGGACGTAGAGGAGGAGGACACCCTCAAGAGCCTCGCCTTCCTTCTCGAGAAGGTCGAAGGCTGCTCGGTGAGTCGTGTCATGTGATGGTTCTTATACACAGGGGGCAGCCATAAAGTATGTCACACTGGTGATGTGACGAAGTGTTACATGGGAATGGGGGTCTTGTGACAAAGTGTTACGTGGGAGTGGGGGTCTTGTGACAAAGTGTTACATGGGAGTGGGGTTCTTGTGACAAAGTGTTACATGGAATTGGGGTTCTTTGAGCAATAGTGACATAGTGGTACATGGGAGTGGGGGTCTTGTGACAAAGTGTTACATGGGAGTGGGGTCTTTGGGCAATAGTGACAAAGTGGTACATGGGAGTGGGGTCTTTGGGCAATAGTGACAACGTGTTACATGGGAGTGGGGTCTTTTGGCAATAGTGACAAGGTGTTACTTGGGAGTGGGGTCTTTGGGCAATAGTGACATAGTGGTACATGGGAGTGGGGGTCTTGTAACAAAGTGTTATATGGGAGTGTGGGTCTTTGGGCAATAGTGACAGTGTTACATGGGAGTGGGGTCTTTGGGCAATAGTGACAAGGGGTAGTGGGGTCTTTGGGCAATAGTGACAAAGTGGCACATGGGAGTGGGGTCTTTGGGCAATAGTGACAACGTGTTACATGGGAGTGGGGTCTTTGGGCAATAGTGACCTTGTATATATATTTTTAGTTGTATATAGTTATAATGAATGTTGTTTGTTTGTTTATTAAAAGAGCGTGACGTACGCACCTTTCGTGATGTGGGAGGCCCTTTCGTGCGACGCCCGCTTCGCGACTCGTCATCATCTTGGCTAGGCGCTCCTGCGAATGCTGTTTGCGTGGGAAAAAAATACCGGTGACGCATCGAGAGGCGCGCCACGTTATGTAAGTTGTTGACTATTGTTTACGCGGGAAAGCACCGCATCGAGGGGCGCGTCACGTGCGGCGTTATGTAAGTTGTTGACTATTGTTTTGAGTAATGGTTCAAAATCGTTTAATGAAATTCTAAATGTTCGAACATAAGTATGTTAGAAGACAAATCGGGGTTCAGGAATCGCGTGGTGTTGTTGTATTAGAAAACATTCGCCCTAAAGAGGCGACTTACGACCCATGCACCGCATGACCGTTTAATTTTTTTTTTCTATTGACAATAGCCTTGGCAGAATCGCCTGTTGTGTAGCGTACGTGGTCAGGCGCACGCGCGCCCTTTACCAGGCCTGTATAAAGAGGCGGGTAAACCATATGTGTGTATTCTTGGTTCGAGTGATTCAGATATCGCAATGGCAATGAGTGTGCACAACCTGTTGTGTTTGGATACTTGAACACAAGCAAGATTTGAACCTGCCACACACGACACTGGGACATCTTTGCCATAAACTGCACAACTCAACAAAATGGCTAGACAAACAACTAACACAAATCATGTATACAAGAATATTTCATTTATTTATTCATTCATTTCCATTTACAGGCCGTCCAATGAGGAGGCGCCCAAAGGCTGGGGACGTGGATATACGCTCCGCGCTAAGACAGCGGCGCCGAATAACCCCACCTCTATTACCACGACCTTCCCGCCGAGACGAACCTATAGCACGCCGCCACCATTACAGCCGAGACGGAACAACCGAGCCACTGCCGCCGTACGCGGCGTCGTTAGGCCTGATCCGCACGCGAAAGATTGGCGAGATCGACGCGACTCGGACACCGAATTATGGTCGACCCCAGTCCCACTGGAGAGGACAGGGCGGCGCGGCTTTGGACTGCCACCTCAACGCACCCCAGTCTCCTTACCTCAGCCATCATCACAAGCCACACTTCACGGACATCCGCTATTATCATCGACACCACCGAGGGCCATAGCGCGGCGCTGCTTTGGATTGCCACCTCAACGCACCCCCACACCCTTTTAAACAAACAACCATTCATTATAACTATTTATTTATTTCTATTCACGGGTGCACCTGAATGCAAACAAACATTCATATACAAGAATCATTTATTTATTTTTGTATTCATTTCTATTCACGGGTCATCTAATGAGTCACAAACATTCATATGCAACTATAAATATAGGTGGAAATAAAATATCCATGCAATTCGGTAATGTTACAACATAACGCTGAACGTGACGCCTCTCGATGCGCGCGCAACCCGAGGGCGCAGTCAACAACTTACATAAAACTAATGCGTCATTTGCCACCACGTAAACACGCCTCTCGATGCGTGCGCACCCTGATGGCGCAGTCAACAACCTACATAAAACTAATGCGTCATTCGCCACCGCGTAAACAGGCCGCCATGTCAAGTTGCTCCAAAACAGTCGTCACACAGCGCGAACGGTACGTCACACTCTTTTAAACAAACAACCAATCATTATAACTATTTACTTATATTCACGGGTGAACCTAAATGCAAACAAACAGTCCTATACAAGAATAATGTATTTATTTATTTATTTATTTAGTCATTTCTATTCACGGGTCATCTAATGAGTCACAAACATTCATACGCAACTATAAAGTCAACAACTTACATAAAACTAATGCGTCATTTACCACCACGTAAACACGCATCTCGGTGCGTGCGCACCCCGATGGCGCAGTCAACAGCCTACATAAAACTAATGCGTCATTCGCCACCGCGTAACCAATCCGCCATGTCAAATCGCTCCAAAACAGTCGTCACACAGCACAAACGGTACGTCACACTCTTTTAAACAATCATTATAACTATTTATTTATTTATTTATATTCACAGGTGCACCTAAAATGCAAACAAACAGTCCTATACAAGAATCATTTATTTATTTATTTAGTCATTTCTATTCACGGGTCATCTAATGAGTCACAAACATTCATACGCAACTATAAATATGGGTGGAAATATCCATGCAATTCGGTGATGTTGCGGCTGAAATTGTTGAACGGAATCCGTGAAGTGTGCACCACCTGTTGTGTTTGGCTACTTAACACAGGCGAGATTTGAACACGCCACACACGACACGTCTTCACCATAAACTGCACAACTCAAACGGCTAAACAAACAACTTACACAAATTATGTAAACATTCATATACATATTTATTATTTATTCAGTCATTTCTATTCACAGGTCGCCTAATGAGTAGCGACCGACTGCAGTCGTACGCGGCATCGTTAGGCCGCCCCCGCAAGAGTGGCGCGACCCAGACACCAATTTATGGGTGTCGCTCCCTCCTCGCCCACGGGAGCGAGACTCGGACACCGATTTATGGGGGTTGACCGCTCCTGACCCATGAGTGCTGATAACAGTCAACGACTAGTCGTTTGATTCTTTCCAACGCACAAAACCACTGTATACGAGCTCCAACTAAACGACACGACAAAGCAGGAAAGTAGCGTCGAGCCAGATCGTCCTAGAGCACCGAATGGACTACCCTTCGCCACCTTCCGCAGTTAAACTTCATTAAACTATATAACTCATTAAACTCATTAAACTATTCATTAAACTATATAATAATAATAGTCGTTTGATTCTTTCCAACGCACAAAACCACTGTATATCCCTACGAACTCCAGAACTATAGTAGGCTTGCTTATAAACGAAACACTGTACGCTATAAATACACTAGAAGGCGTCACGACTCACGACAAAGCAGGAACGTTACAGCTGTCGCTTTACACCAGTGCCTGTATCAAGTTTCACAACAACCCAGCGTAGAACTCTTATGCGTGGTTATGTACATGGTTATGATTATAGCCACTTTCGACCGCCTCAACGAGGCTCCAATTAACAGGCAACTCTTTAATACAGTGGTTTTGTGCCGGCACCAATGATTATAGGCAATATTCAGTTGTTTTAGTCCTACCTTAGCGATCCAAACAGCGCCACTGAGTGCAGAGACACATTACAGCGGCCGGCCACTAGCAGCGTCCGGACTTTCACCCGTCCATGTATCAGGTTTCACAACAACACAGCCGCCTAACAGCGTAGAACTTATGCGTGGTTATGTACTGGTACAGTGATTATAACCACTCAGTACTAATTTCGTACTCATCAATGTACCCCCAATTAGCAAGCAACTCTTTTTATACAGTAGTTTTATGCCGGTAAATGGCTATAGGCAATATTCAATTATTTTAGCCCTACCTTGGATCTGACGATCAAAAGGGACCACTAGAGTGCATAGAAACGAAAAAGGCCGCCTCAATTAACAGACAACTTTTATACAGTAGTTTTGTGCCGGGTACAATTGTTATAGGCAATATTCAGTTGTTTTAGGCCTACCTTAGCGATCCAAACAGCGCCACTGAGTGCAGAGAGACATTACAGCGGCCAGTCACTAGCAGCGTCCGGACTTTCACCCGTCCATGTATCAGATTTCACAACACAGGCGCCTAACAGCGTAGAAGTTTTATACGTGGCTATGTACTGGTATAGTGATTATAACTACTCAGTACTAATTGCGTACTCATCAAGGCACCCCCAATTAGCAAGCAACTCTTTTTATACAGTAGTTTTATGCCGGTAAATGGCTATAGGCAATATTCAATTATTTTAGCCCTACCTTGGATCTGACGATCAAAAGGGACGCAAAGGGCACACGGGGTCAACGCTGACCATCCCTTAATACAACAGTTTGGGGTCTCAAACTCATTCTAAGCCTCTGATTTGTTGTTGAGCCTGTCAATTACCCCCCTCAAGTATAGAGAAACGAAACACATACATTACATTTTATACAGTAGTTTTATGCCGGTAAATGACTATAGGCAATATTCAATTATTCTAGCCCTACCTTAGATCTGACGATCAAAAGAACGCAAAGGGCACACGGGGTCAACGCTGACCATCCCCTTAATACAACAGTTTGAGGTCTCAAACTCATTCTAAGCCTCTGATTTGTTGTTGAGCCTGTCAATTACCCCCTGTATAGAGAAACGAAACACATACATTACACGCACTAAGGGCAACAGGTCGAAAAGAAACACACACTAAAGGGCAACAGGTCAGCATCGTATGACCCTATCAATCAAAGGTAATTAAGGGTATTTAGTTCTTGTGCTACGAAAGGCCGTAATCACCCACGCCGACGCCGACCTCGTGTGTAGTCTGTGCGATTGCGCATACAACATTCTTATAGGGAACGTGAAAATATCGGCGAAGCAGAAAAAAGAATAATCGGCCCTGGGCACTTCCATAGGCCTGTTTCATGGAGCCGCTAGAGGGCAGCTCGTTTGGCCGAATATTCGGCCCTGGGCACTTCCATAGGCCTGTTTCAGTCGAGTTGCTAATAGGGGTCAAAACATTCGGCCGAATAATCGACCCTGGGCACTTCCATAGGCCTGTTTCATGGTTCGGCCGAATAATCGGCCCTGGGCACTTCCATAGTCAAGTACATGACCTTTTTACACGGGGGCCTTAGCCACACCATGTCCTGTCAATCAAATTGGGTGGCCCTATCAATCAAAGGTAATTAAGGGTAATTAAGGGTCATTAGTTCCACTCACTTCATGCCGTCCTCTTAAACCAATGAGCTGCCCCGTAGCCCTATCAATCATTTATGTGACGTTTTAGGTAAACCAATGAGCTGCCCCGTAGCCGGGTGGCCCATCAATCAGTTGACTTTTTCTGTATCGGTGTGACGTTTTAGGAAAAAATACAAAATCCTTTGATGTTGACTTTTTCTGTATAGGCGCGCATAGGGTGCTAAGTTTTAGGAAAAAAATTTGGGGAGGAGCCTATTTCTTTGATGTTTCTTTGATCTTGAGTGCGTGACCTTTTTGCACGGGGGCTTCAGCCACATGACTACTACTCATGAGAACCCAAACAGGACGGTTGTGTTGCTATTCAGCTCTTGTGTCCTTGTATGTGATGAGGTTATGGTTAGGCTACGCTCGATACCGGTCCTCGATTTCTCTTTTCTCTTCTTTTCTTTGTCTCCCCACTCACTGCTCTTGCGCTGCTGTCTCCACCAACTGTCTCCACTCCCCTCCATCTTTCGCTCTCATTCTCTACTCCCGATCCCTCCAAATCTATTTTTACCCAATCCTGCCGTCGTAGTCTAGGTCGTCCTGGTATAATGTAATTTTGCAATTTTAATAGATATAGTTGGTCCTTAAACATTCACTATATTTCGTGTTACATAGGGATGGCTGTGGAGTGCTTTCTCTCGGTGACGACATGAACTCAATTGTTATTGACCTTTCTCGCCGTATGTGATAGGTCGATATCGCACGTGGGAGTCTGGCTAATGTCCTTCTGTCGTCGACGTGTGCTCACGTAACGCCGGTGTACCTGTCTCTTGTTTCACGCCGTTTGCCTGCGTTATTCCAGCACATCCTCCGAGAGGGAGTCAATTCCCGCTCACCCGAATGTCGTAAATCGGATTCGAAGATGAAACAGGTGTATGGAAAATGTCTCTCTCTAATGGAAAAACCAATTTTCACATTCAAATGTTAATATTTCTCAAGGAAAACTGTTCGTGTTTGCATGTTTATGTGTAAGACAGGTTCGAAACAATAAAGTAATTAATTCACCACGAAGATCCAGACGTATTTCAGACAAGCGATGGCAAGAAATTAATTAGTTTAGTTGTTGGAGAAACATTTGTGTGTAGTAGGCCTGTATTAAAACAAGCTGGGCATATAAACGGTTTCCGTTGGATTTCTTCACACGAATGCACCTACACACACACGTACGCACGCACGCACGCACGCGCGCACACACACACAGAAACGCAAACACGCGTGCATGGAAGTACGCACAAACACACACAAACATGTGAAGATAATATTTTATATATAGCGCGTTTCGTTTTTGTAGTTAGTTTTACATAATGTATGACATGATTCATTGCCCAACATGTCACACACTTATGTAGAAGAGCGTCCAGCACTAGAAAGACCACCGCTAAAATTAATGCTTGCTAGGCTGGAAATTGGTTTGTAAGGTGTCTCAAGTTGACTTCTCTTGATGTCTCAAGTTGTACTGAATTTGACGATCGTGTCACCGCGATGTCGACTGTTTCATTATCATCACGGCGGTTCACCCTTTCACGTATACACAGGAAGCGGACCGAGGTGATATCTATAGGCCTGCATGTGTGTGTGAGTATGTGTGTGTGTGTGTGTGTGTGTGTGCGCGCGCGCGTGTGTGCGTGCGTGCGTACGTGCGTGTGTGCGTGTACATGTGCATGTGAGCTCCTCGTGAGACTAATCGAGACGAGACAAGTTTTGTAAGTTGCATGCTATTTTTATGTATTAGACGCCAGTACAGGGCAGTTCGAAAAAAAGCAAATAGAGAACTTCTTGCGTTATCATAGCATAGACGGATCCGGGGGCATACGGGGCACGTACACCTAGATCTGTGGAAGTTTACTTGGACATGTGCTAGCGTGATGTGGCCCCTAGAACGTTTGAATGTGCCCCCGTTTTGACGAGTGCAAGTGCAATTGGAGTGTCCCCCCAGATTACCCCTGCACATGGCGTCCTGAAGCACTGATTGACTGAAGCACCACGGAATGAGAGCAGAATGACACTTCATTCACGATCACGTTTTAAGTGTGAACAAGTGTGGAAGCGAGAGTAATCGAAACAACATCATAATTATAACCATTGTATATCGTTTCGCTTCATGAGTGTTGATAGAAGAAACAAATATTGATCACATGAGCAAATATGGCTCAAAAGGTGAACGCCATGCATTGCCAGTTTATAGTAGCCAAATACAGTGGAGTTCAAGACAAGTTGTTTAATAACCAAAATAATGAAATATGTAAATATTCAGCCGGGAACGCACGATATACATAATCATCATCATCATCATCATCATCATTGTGCAGCCGTAGTGTACCGTGGTTGGGCGAAGGCCTCAGCATGTCGTTTCCAGATCTGCCTGCCTTGCGCTATCCTCTGCCAGATGGTGCCCTTCCAGTACTCGTCTAGTTCGTCTCTGCACCGTCTCGCTGGTCTTCCTCTAGATTGTTTCCCTACGTAATGTCTCCAGGTTGTGATAAGCAATGTCCATCGGTTATCTTGTAATCTGCTGATGTGCCCTGCCCATGTCCACTTCCGTCTTCTGATTTGTTCTGTCACGTCTATGGTCTTAGTTTTTCTCTTACCCAAATGTTTGTTTTCTCTCCCGATATGTGATGTTTAACATACTTGCTAGCTTGCTCTTTGCCTGGATGGTGAGTGTCCATTTTTCCGCGCCATGTGTCATCGCCAGACGTACGCATGAGTTGTAGACTTGTCTCTTCGAGCATGTTCCAAAGTTACCCTTGAATATGTCGCGGTGTTTGGCGAATGCTGTCTACACGGCGGTGATTCTTCTTCTCTTGCTGTCTGCACGGCGGTGAATCTCCTTGTTTTGGTTTTTGTCTCTGATACTGTATCGCTGTCCCAGATAGACGTAGCTTTCAACGCCCTCTATCTGCGTGGTGTTGATATATATTGGTGTGTCATTTTATAGCATCACGTTTGTCTTCGAAATGTTCATCTTCAGACCTTGTTTTTTACTTTCATCAGCTAGCTGCTGCAGCATTTTTTTTGTAGTTCTTGCGTGTAATTGCGCATATGGGTATGTCGTCGGCGAAGCGAAGATGACTGAGATATTCCTCGTTTATGATCAAGCCTCTGGTTTCCAAGGACAGTCTTCGGAATATGCTTTCGAGTGTTGTTGTAAACAATTTGGGCGATATGGTGTCACCCTGTCGTACTCCTCTCTTGAAGTTGATCTTGTCGCTCTTTTTGTGTAGGTGGACTGTCACCGAGCTGTTGGTGTAGATGTCTTTTATGAGTTAGATGTAAACGTCTTCTTTCCCCTGTTCTTGAAGGGAGGTCAGTATTACTTGAGTTTGAGTCGAAAGCCTTCTCGTATTCGATGAAAGCGATAACGAGCGTGATATTATATTCTCAGCACTTCTTTTTCAGTTGGTTCACGACGTGTATGTGGTCTGTCGTTGAGCATCTGCTTCTGAATTCTGCTTGCTCTCGTGGTTGGTTTTCATCGAGTGTCTTCTCTAGCCCATTCGTTAGTATCTTTGTGAGTAAGTTGTAGATGTTTGATAACAGACATATCGATATGTAGTTCTTTAAGTCTTTCTTATTTCCCTTCTTGAAGAGTATCACCATCTTTGCGTTCTTCCATGCGGTGGTTATTCGTCTTTCTGATAAGTATTTAGTACACAGCTTAGTCAGTGTCTTCGAGAGGGTATCTTCTCTTGCTTTTAATGTTTCAACGTTTACATGGTCGTTGCCTGATGTCTTCCCATTCTTCACATCTCTTAGCCCTGCTTCCAACTCCCATGGTGTTATCTCTGGTACATATTTCGGGTCGGTGTGAAGTATGGTACTCTGTTCACTGACGTATAGCTCGGTCTAGATTTCCTCTATTCGTTCCATGATCATATCTTGGTCTTGTATTTCTCTACCCTGCTTGTCTAGAAGTGTAACCACACTGTTTCGGCCTAGTGCCTGTGTCTATCTAGCTTTCTTCAGGCTCTTTGATGACATAATCGTTTCTCGTATGATGTGTTGTTTGTATTTCCTGATGCCCTCCTTTGCTTTCTTTTTGATGATCTTGCATATTTCGGCGTAGTTTTTTTTGGTCGCCGTTATCCAACATTTCTCGTCGTTTCTTCATCACTGCTCGTGTCGGTGACGATATTCTCGTCTTTACGTAATATCCTCCTCAATTACCGCCATATTGATTTGTTGTTTAAAGCGACAATCACCAATATACGACTTGAGCATCGTGTAGTGGGCCTTTAACAGGATTTACTGTCGACTTTCTCTAGTATGGCATTGTGGGTCCGTGTATATACCGTCTTTTCTTTTTTGTTTTGAAATTGGCGAACGAAAAAGGAAAAGCAAACAATGTTCGTTTATCGTTTTCATATTTGAAGTACTAAAAACGAATACAATCTACTATTCGCAATATTTTTAATACATGTTAGAGAAACAAAATAACGAAAAAACAAACCGTTTTTCGTTTTCATTGCATCAGAACGAAAAACGGAAAACGAAATACGACTGCAGCGCCACTCGTTTTTAGTTTGTTTGCACTTAGGAAGCTTCGGCTGCCTTACCGCTTGTGTTAAGCGGCAAAAGGTGGTGGTTTCGGCGGGACGATTCGGTCGCACTGGCGGCATTTTTTTGAAAACAAATTCGCTGAAATTGTGTGTCCTTGACATTTGCAAAATAAAACGGCATCAAAGATTAACAAGTATATCCGCGTGCCATATTCCACTGAAAATACGTGGTCAACGGTAATTTTAGCAATAATACAACTGGTCAAATATCATATCAAATGCCAGCTGATACAAATTAACAAAATCTGACCTTAGTGCAATATGTAATGAGTGCCTCCTTTCTAGTTGAATAGTGTTATTACAAACAATCATGTACAATTTCGCAGTGATAGAGAGTGTGTGTGTGTGTGTATGTTTGTGTGTGTGTGTGTTTGTGTGTGTGTGTGTTTGTGTGTGTGTGTGTGTGTTTGTGTGTGTGTTTGTGTGTGAGTGTGTGTGTGTTTGTGTGTGTGTGTGTGTTTGTGTGTGTTTGTGTGTGTGTTTGTGTGTGTGTGTTTGTGTGTGTATGTGCGTGTATGTGTGTATGTGAGTGTGTGTGTGTTTGTGTGTGTGTGTGTGTGTGTGTGTGTGTGAGTGTGTGTGTATGTGTGTGTGTGTGTGTGTGTGTGTGTGTGTGTGTGTGTGTGTGTGTGTGTGTGTGTGTTTGTGTGTGTGAAGTGGTTTGGTATACGTTCGTTTTATTTATGAATCATTCCACATCATTTTAACCAGCACCAGCTGGGTGGGCATGTACTATTTCATCCGAGTAGACAAATAAGATATAAAATAAATTTTGTTGTAACATTTTACAATACATTGTACACACAAATAAAAATCACACACAAACACACACACACACACACGCACCTACACACGCATGACTTTGCTTGGTTTGCATGTAAATTGTGGACATCTCAGGCGCATTGTAAACCAAGATTACAAGCAGATATGTATCATCACAATGGACACATACGTTCTCGCGGGACTACAACTTCTATGGTACACTTCACAATTGTGGTATCCGCATCTCCATCCTCGCCAGCGTGACGCACCTCGATACCTTCTTTCAGCAGGTATGTAGAGAGGAGATTAATGAGTTGCTGTTTATTGTGCTTGTTTGAAAGAAAACTACTTTTGTGTGAAGGCAATGGAGTGTTACGTCCAACCAACACATCAGCGGAAAGAATCTTGCCCAATTTACGTCATTTCTGCACGGATTCCTTGGTCGTGAATATTTCACAGCTGTCGAACAATAAGAACCAGGCCCTATCGTGTGCTGCCAACTGTAGAACATACATCACATAAGATGAACAGACTTCATGAAAGGTACATGTTTTTGGCCAGGGTATCTGATGCAGAACGGCCCATCTATCCACAACTGTGGCTTTGACGTCAATTTCATCATTGCAGACAACATGGGGATCGAAGGTGGCGATGTACGAAACTAATTTAGACTTCACTGGCCTTCGCATTGTGCCATTGTCGTGGAATAAAGCTGGATCTACGGCTGCTAGCTCATGTGAGAAGACACTGCGATCTGGTCCAGAAGTATATATATTCTCTTTTACAGCTCCGTCGACGACATGCGCACTTCTTTTCCATCTATCAGTTTGACAGTTTTCCTCATAACTGCGTAGGTTTTCATTTTTCATTTTCACTTCTGATCTGTGATCTTCCGGTGGATTTTCGTTCTTCGAGTACATTCAAATATGCCACGTAAAAGAAGTTGGACGATCACGAGCAGACAATGCCGTTCACTTCATATCTTCGATCACACACTCCACATAACAATTATCCAGCTCAGTTTTGCAACCCAGCTTGCATATTGACACCTTCAGGCCTAACCACGCCCAACCGGAAATAACGCAGTCGTCTTGACACTTCTCGTGTGCCGAATCGCAGCGATCGCTACACGTCGACGCCATTGCAGGTTGGATAACTAGACTGATCACCATTGACGCCACGATCAACACCTGTTGACAACGCACGCCATTTAATATACACCAATAAGTTATAACGTGTGCGTGTGTGTGTGTGTGTGTGTGTGTGTGTGTGTGTGTGTGTGTGTGTGTGTGTGTGTGTGTGTGTGAGTGAGAGAGAGAGAGAGAGAGAGAGAGAGAGAGAGAGAGAGAGAGAGAGAGAGAGAGAGAGAGAGAGAGAGAGAGAGAGAGAGAGAGAGAGAGAGAGAGAGAGAGAGAGAGAGAGAGAGAGAGAGAGAGAGAGAGAGAGAGAGAGAGAGAGAGAGAGAGAGAGAGAGAGAGAGAGAGAGAGAGAGAGAGAGAGAGAGAGAGAGAGAGAGAGAGAGAGAGAGAAAGGGAAGAAGGCTGAAGTTTCACACAAAGGCAGAAAAGTTGTTTTAGCTGCACCCATTGTGGGATAAACGTATCCAACCCTCCATAAAATACTGGGTGTTCAGTTCCCCAACCCCCCGATTCCTACGCCTCGCCTATGTATTTTGCTAACAAGCACAATTGAATTGGATTTGAAAAGCATGAAATGTGTACATATCAACTACTCTGTGTATGCCTAGCTAGTAAATTATAAAATGTCCAAAGGTAACAAACGGTGCAATATAGCCAAAACGATTATACAAAGATTTAGCGCTGAATATATCCGTCGATTCTTTAAATGTCAGCACGACATCAGCTCAGAGAGTGTAACACCAACTTGTTGTATCAGCAGGCATTCGATATCAAATAACTTACTGTAGTTTTCATTCTGAGTTATCTTCGATTCAACTTCGTCCATAAACCGGAATGTGAGACAGACTGAGTTCATTTGAGGTGACGCCTGGTGATATGCATCAGCTACTTCATGTATTTTCAAAGGAATGTCAACTGAAGTGTATCTCATACTAAGGGTTAAGTAGATCCCATCGGATACATGCAAATTGGTTATTGAACTAATTGCTGAGTATTCTTAAAATATATTTCGGTATATCGCGTTTCGTTAACAGCTTATGTCGATTGACTCGATCAAATACTTTTGAAGCATTCAGAAACGCAACATGCCTAGCTGAACCATGTTAAATGTAAAATCACATGCATATGTAATTATCGGGAGAGTGCCCTGATCACATACAGACAATGAATTCTCTTTGCAGAAAACAAGAAAGACTTCTCGAAAAAACTTATTTCTTAGAAAGTTTTAACATCACCGATAATTATTATACATGAGTTATTAATATTACCTATGCATACTGCAATTATATATATATATATATATATATACATATATATATATATATATATATATATATATATATATATATATAATCATTAATCCTGTCTCGGTTTTATTCACATTCGTATGGTAAGTATACCTTTAATAAATAGTATTCTTTATTCCCACAACATATTTTTATGCCGCAAAGCCAGTCATGGCAATGATCCTTTATGGTAATTTATATATAGAGGGAGCATTTCCATAAAAATACCCCACCATATGGCCTCGCTAATAAAACACCACTCGAGGATTCTTCAGGAGACACTATAACCAGCATAACCACCATGGCAAGTGATACGTATATGACAATCTTGTTTAGTAAGCATATCTCATGTAAAGACAGAATATCACATTTAATTACTAACTTTTTTAACGAGTATAACCTTTAAAGCCCTTACAATTAAAATATGCTATGTTGATTTCCATTATTAGTCCTTGGTGCTAAAACATTTCTCAAGTATTAACACACCGGCCAGTGTATATATATATGTACACACACACACATACACACACACACACACACACACACACACACACACACACACACACACACACACACACACACACACACACACACACACACACACACACACACACACACACACACACACACACACATATATAATATATATATTAAGTAAGTAAGAAATCAACCCCTTAATGATAATAACATTTAATGACAACAACAATAACACATGTTTTCACTTGTCTTTGTCTATGCTACATTTTGCTCTCGGATCACGTATATTATATGGTTTCCATTAAGGTGGCTGCATCGGCTATTAAATGCTTCTTTTGCATTAATCATTTCTAATATAAGTTATGAAGATAAGGTAACCATTTATTCTCAGAGTTTGCCTAAGATACTAAACAATACTCCAAAAAGAATTTATTTTTAATGTTGTTTAGAGATATTTAATATGTTTAAAGACAATTAAAAAAATATGTCAAAAATCACCTTAAAATGGCATTTTATTTCATTTTGAGAAACTCCCCGACAGAACAATTTGTACAAACATGTTATTGACATTCATGCGGGTTTTTTGTTGTAAACAAATGCATATTAAGTTTGATACAGCTTCATAAACAGTTTGCTACAATGTTGAAAGACAGCAACAATCCGTACTGCATTTTTGGCACGACTCCTTCACCAAACAGAAAAAAATTCCGTGCAAATTTGGGTAAACACAAGTCGAGTTCATATGCCAAGTTATGGCTTTGTAAGTATTGTAGTTTTTTTTTTAAAGTTACATTAAGTAATACTTCCTGGTTGTTACAATTATAAGGGTTTCACCAGATGCTTGTTTTTTGTTTAGAAATGTGACTTTTTTTACTGGCATATGGCTTATTTCAACACAATTTGACAGACATTTCTATTACTGAGATTTCCCCCCAAGGTTTTCCGCCAAGTTGTCTCATGGTATTGTGTTACGAAGGGCCATGTGTTGAACTTTTTGTGGCAGACAAGATTGATTGACACCTGCTGGGGTCAGTCACGTGTCATGGCAAATGGCGGCTGAGGTCGGGCATTATCGGAGAATAAACAAAACTGCCACCAGTATTTGGTGATTTGACAGCGTGATGCATTTAGATAATTATAATAGAACAGCATAGTGGCATGATAATAACCAGACTATATGATCTACATTCATGGTGAATGAATTTATGTTTGAACTGGGCTGACGCACACGTGATCGTCACAATGGAAACATCGTCAGTTTCCAAGAATCTGAAAAGGGACGTTCCACAGACACACTAAAAATACTAGTTTTTAAAGGACTGATTGGTGATATATGGTGATATGCCTTGTTTTTTTTAAAATAGTACACATGTTCATACTGACACCTACTAATGTTCTATGAAGAAAAAAATAAAGAAATGAACTGACATGATACCCGGTGCAGCTACCATAAGCATCATTTACCTAGTACTAACATAAATTATGCTGATAAAATTAGTTTGTTCTGACTTATTGTTATTATCATAAAATTTAATTATATATATATATATATATATATATGACTGTAAATCATTAACCCCTCGTGAACTGTAAATGTACGTGACTTCTATAAGTCACGCTGACATCCACAACCTCAAGTTTGGTCTTAAGAAAAGATCGATCCGATTCGAATCTGAAATACATCTCAATTGGACACGTAATATGTCTACATATATGTATTGTTAAATTAACATAAATTTATCGAAGATGCATGTTCAAATTAAAGCAGTATCGCAGTTAAAAATGTAGTCGTTGTTTGTGAATTTAACAAGATTTAACAAGATTGCCATCCAGAGAATTAACTCTAGGTGGCAGGTGGACAAGGAAGCCCTTTGGCTTATCGAGAGTCCGACCCTTTTATTTATGTGTACCCGCCCTTCTGAGGTATGTGTCGATTTTATGTTTAAACATATTCACGCTACTAGCACCCACACATTCAGCAGATAATCTGTTCCATTCATTTACAGTCCTTTGTGTAAATGAGAACTTTCTTATATCTAAACTACACTGCTCCTTTGCTAATGTAACTTTACGTCCTCTAGCCCTTCTATCTTTTGACCTTGTTTGACCTTAGATTCACGCTTTCTGCATCATTTGGAAGCTCTACCACATGCCTAGTTGGGACGGGGAGATGTAGAGCTTTCATATGATGCAACATTTGGGTATGTGTAGGGGGGAGCATTTAAACTCTTAAAATAAAGCACTTTTTGGGGATTTGCCGCTCGCCTAAATACGGCGTCGACAACCGAGCCGATGGCATCGTCGGATGTGACTTCGTCATGCAGCGACGCATGTCTGGTGGCCTACGAGGAATGGTGGGAAGAGTGCACCCATATTTATCTTTGGGTGTGTGGTGTTAAACATCCAAGGTTTGTAACCGTTCGTTTTCAGAAGTTTCTTGATGTACTCCACCTCTTTATCCTCCTCTTCGGTTACCAAACTGGCTGCCGTGTGGAAGTGTGTCCTCACCACTGACCGTTCGTGTCCTATTGGGTGGTTTGAATTCCAGTTCAAATACTCGTCTGTGTGTGTTGCCTTCCGATACACCTGAACCTTGGTTGATCCATCGTCCTTCAGACATATACATGTGTTTAGAAAGGCTAGCTTGTTGTCATGTTCTGGTTCTACTGTGAACTAGATGTTATTGCCCATTGAATTCAGATGTAAAATGTAAGATGTAAAAATCTCAGACCTCGAGGAGAACTGGCATAGGAGAAAGATCAATGAGACGATTAATATCTACAGGGGGAAGCCTTCACTGAACAGAGATGTCGGCCAGGAGCTCCAGCCAGTCATGCGCCTCTCATGTGACACGACGTAAATTCAATCGGCTGACAAAGGCCGTGAGATGCGGCCGAAATTATACAGTGAAAACAAGAAAAAACGTTTCTTGAGATATAAATATACCCACTATGAATAACCAAGAAACCGGATTACCACTACATTCAAGGGTATATATATATATATATATATATATATATATATATATATATATATATAAACCAACTGATGGTATATTAAAAATGAAAACACAAAGATAATTATTTTGAGTTATTTACTTACGTGTTTGCGATATGCTTTCCTGGAGGACCTTGTTCCAACTTGAAATATTCCAGTGGTGATCAATTAACCAGATGGTGCCACTGTAAACAAATGTAAGATGAAAATACTGTAATGTGATAATTGTTGAACTTGGTATGTTGTTCAGTGGAAGGTGTAAGCTGGTAGGCTTACATTACTGTCACTCGGAGGAGGGCAAACGGCGGCAAACTTAGGCACCAGTGCTAAAGTCAAAGAAATAATAATTTCTTAAAACGTCTTTGCTAATGTGTATAAATGCGTTATATTGGAATACATTTGTCAAATAATGAGTACCGAGTTATTACTACTAATAAGACATATAAAACGCGGAAATTATTTATTTTATCTCACGAACCATTAACATTCTTAGTAATAATAATGTTCTGGAACAAAATAAAAATAACATAAATATTAAGAAACACCGATCTTGTTAGTTTCCTATTTTAGCCTACATTAACTCTACGGGAAAGTTTCAACGATGACAGAAAGTGGTTTTTGTTTTGTGTTCTTCATCTAGCTGTAATGCATTGAAACCTAAGCACCTTCACTTAGAGTAAACAAGTCAGCGTGTTCTGCAAACAGTCCAACTGGTGTCGTGCTTTGTGTTTTTAGTTAAATGTTCATTGAAATGCCATTGAAAATTGAAAAGACGTTACATGTTCAAAGTAACTCAGTTAGTCATCCGTTTCGCATTCATTTCGAATCTTGCGAAGTAGATCCTTCATTTTACTGTTGACGATCAATCAGAATGAAAACTACGGTAAGTTCCTAGATATGTAATGCATGCTTACATCTTGATAATATGTATTCTTGGTTGCCGCAAGTAACTAATTGGCTTAATAATTTGAATAATAATGATTGATGTTGATTTGTGATTACATTCTAGAATAACTGATTTTACTATTTGGCTGCTTGTAAGTTGGATATTTAACTATTTGCTGCTGTTGCAAAAGCAGCAGAAATGCTTGTTGAGAGGACTTGGGCATTATTGACAAGAAATAGAAAAACTTCCCGCCTGTCTACTTTGTGTAACGTTTAGAATGTATTTGTTACACATGGACTATAATAGATATGCATAAAAGTACATATAAATAAAGCATTGACGGACTATTTATTGCGAACTAACACACACACACACACACACACACACACACACACACACACACACACACACACACACACACACACACACACACACACACACACACACACACACACACACACACACACACACACAAACAAACACACGCGCGGCCACACACACATCTACTTACTCACTCACTCACTCACTCACTCACTCACTCACTCACTCACTCACTCACTCACTCACTCACTCACTCACTCACTCACTCACTCACTCACTCACTCACTCACTCACTCACTCACTCACTCACTCACTCACTCACTCACTCACTCACTCACTCACTCACTCACTCACTCACTCACTCACTCACTCACTCACTCACTCACTCACTCACTCACTCACTCACTCACTCACTCACTCACTCACTCACTCACTCACTCACTCACTCACTCACTCACTCACTCACTCACTCACTCACTCACTCACTCACTCACTCACTCACTCACTCACTCACTCACTCACTCACTCACTCACTCACTCACTCACTCACTCACTCACTCACTCACTCATTTCTTTGTTCTAATGTAGCAAATATAACTTGTGGACGACATGTGTCAACAGGTATTGATGGTGGCGTCAATAGTAGTCTCTCTGGCGATCCAACTGGCAATGGCGTCACAGTGCGGCAATCGCTGCGACAAAGCACATGCGCTGTGCATAGAGGAATACGAGGTATCCGGTTGGGCGCGTAATTGTTTCACGGAGGCAATGTGCAAACCCGGATGCAAGACGCACAAATCGATTTGCGAATTGAACTGTTTTATGCAAATCTTTGTGTGATAGTCCAGAATCTCGTCATTTAGCGTAACATAATTTATTCAAGGAATTTACAATGTACGTTAGGCGCAGTGAGCCTGTAGAATGGTTGTTATTCATTGTTGTTCCAAATGTTTGTTTATTTATTAAATAAATCTGCAATGAACGTGTTGGTGTTGGATGACAATAGTACGCGGGAACACATAAAAGAAAAATATCGAAAACGCCAAATCACCTGTCGATCGGCTTACGTCACACGACCTGGCATTCACAAACAACGACTAGATTTTTAACTGCGATACTGCTGTTATTTGAATATATGCATCTTAGATAAATCTATGCACATAGTACGTGTCGATTTGAATCGGATCTATCTTTTCTTAAGATCAATCTTGAGGTTGTGGATGTCAGCGTGACTTATAGAAGACAGGGACTTTTACAGTTCACGACAGGTTAATGATTTACAGCTGTATGCGTACAAACACACACACACACACACACACACACACACACACACACACACACACACACACACACACACACACACACACACACACACACACACACACACACACACACACACACAAGTAGTTATTATGTCCATCTCACCCCGGTGCATGGATTAAAGATCAAAGAACATCAAAGGGTTTTTGGATTTGTCTGTGTGTGTGTGTGTGTGTGTGTGTGTGTGTGTGTGTGTGTGTGTGTGTGTGTGTGTGTGTGTGTGTGTGTGTGTGTGTGTGTGAGTAGTTGTTATGTCCATCTCACCCCGGTGCATGGATTAAAGATCAAAGAACATCAAAGGGTTTATGGATCAGTCAGTGGATTCAAGATTCTTGACAGCTTACTTATAAAAAAGGTTTGATTGATGACCGTGCACAAAAAAATCTACTTATAAAAAGTCTTATCTTAATTGGCTTTTGACAGCTTACTTATAAAAAACGTTTCATTGATGCCCGATTGACCCCTTTTTATATATGCCGCGGGTTCATGAAGTACTGCCGCCGACCCACCGCGGCACGCCACCTGTTCTTCTAAGTACAATAGAGCTGACCACTAGTGGTTATACTTGTTATGAAGGTAGCGTCTCTAGTAGCTATGCCCTCTAGTGGTATGATAACGTAGACGGTAGCGCCTCTAGTGTAAGAATGAGTAATGCGTGAAAAATATAAGTGTTATAATCAGTGTACGACGTTGTATTAGTTGCATGTGTTGTGAGCTGGTTGTTTTATTCTCTCGCTTTCCCGTACAAACCTGTAGTCGGTGATGAAATACAACGGCGGCTGCTGGTGTCGCTAATGATGACGATATTGGTGACCTATGACTTTGACGCCGTCGGTGCCCTAGTTAAGCCTAGCTGTAAGCGGGCGTACATAAATGATGACGATATTGGTGACCTATGACTTTGACGCCGTCGGTGCCCTAGTTAAGACTAGCTGTAAGCGAGCGTATAAAGTTCGTTTCTATCAGTCATTTATGCGTAAGGAGGTTGTATAGTGGTTATACACGAGGGCTAACGTAGAAGGTAGTGCCTCTATGCTATGCCCTGTAGTGGTATGATAACGTAGACGATAGCGCCTCTAGTGTAAGAAAGAGTAACGCGTGAAAAATAGAAGTGTTATTATTAGTTGTATGTGTTGTGACCTGGTTGTTTTATTCTCTCGCTTACCCGTACAAACCTGTAGTCGGTGATGAAATACAACGGCGGTTTCTGGTGTCGCTAATGATGACGATATTGGTGACCTATGATTTTGACGCTCTCGGTGCCTAGTTAAGCCTAGCTGTAAGCGATTTGCCGTGAGGCGGAACGCTAAGCGCTAAAAAATATAGACTGACGCTGACTGGGGAACACTACTGATTCATACAGTAACCTAGGTAGAAATAAGACTGGTTTCTAATAAGGGTGCTGTATTTTTAAGCTGAAGTTGACTTTATAGTGGATTATTATGCACGAGTAGTTGGAATATTACGACGAGGACTATATTGTGAACATAGGAAAGGAGACGGTAAGCGATACATTTTTATTAATGCATTTTACAATGTTTAAAATCCTCCATAATCCCTAGGAGGGCCACCGCCGGAATATCGTGGACGAGAAGGTCCTGTATATGGTCCAAAGCCACCCCGATCAGGCGTTAGATCATCGGCCGACAGCGCGCCGTGACCGATCGCCCGCTGTTGAGCGTGCCGCTGTAACCCGCCACCACGGCTGTGAGACTGTCCGGCACCGTTCGCCTTTGAAGCAGTGGGGGTGGTAACGCGCTCCACTCAACAGGGCCGCCGCTGTACCTAGCAAGCGCGCACGGTGACGCGCCCCTGCCGATTTGTCCGGGTGTTATGAAAGCGACCATTCCACGACCAATGTATAAAGCATTGAGGCACATGAGGATATCATAGTCGACGCCGGGTGGTGACGCCGTATATGTAGTACCTCCTTACTGTATCTTCAACTGTCCACATACCTTCTGCATCTCCTGCTTGCATGTCGTTCTATACCTCCTTACTATATATTCAACTGTCCACATACCTTCTGCATATCCCGCTTACATGTCGCTCTGTACCTCCTTACTGTATCTTCGACTGTCGACATACCTTCTGCATATCCCGCTTACATGTCGCTCTGTACCTCCTTACTGTATCTTCAACTGTCGACATACCTTCTGCATCTCCCGCTTGCATGTCGATCTGTTCCTCCTTACTGTATCTTCAACTGTCCACATACCTTCTGCATCTCCCGCTTGCATGTCGCTCTGTACCTCCTTACTGTATCTTCAACTGTCCACATACCTTCTGCATCTCCCACTTGCATGTCGCTCTGTACCTCCTTACTGTATCTTCAACTGTCCACATACCTTCTGCATCTCCTGTTGCATCTTGCTCTGTACCTCCTTGCTGTATCTTCAACTGTCCACATACCTTCTTCATTTCCCATTTGCATATCGCTCTCTACCTCCTTATTGTATCTTCAACTGTCCACATACCTTCTGCATCTCTCGCTTGCATGTCGCTCTACGGGGTGCGGTAAGACTATTTTCGTCACTCGTCTTCTACACTTCGCTTCTTCTATGATCGAGCCGCCTCCGGAGAAAATCCTGTGGTGTTACGGCCAGAGGCAACAGCGTCGGCAACGGGCGCGTTGATACCGGTAGCAATGGAGACATTTGCCGACGTAGAATCCTTTGGCGTCGATTTCTTCTTTCTCTTCAGTAGAGGCCCGAATACGCCTTGTTCTCCTTGCGCCGACATGACAATCGTAGTCTGGTGACAAAGAAAAGTAAACGACGTTAACACACCGAAAACGAGTGAATACAGAGGTCTTTTTAGCCTATATATTTATAAGAGCATAGTAAATGGTCCACGCGCGCTCGAACACGTATACCACAAAACAGCCGAGTCTAACAAGGCTATTGAAAATACCAACAAAACGAGCGGTCATGTTAGTGCACCAACTACGCGTCGCTTTTATAGAGCGTTATTTTCAAATATAAGGTTACCATAAGATTCTCTAGTCCTTGCTTCGTATTATAGACCGTTTATTTTACATATTTAAGCTTTTATTAAGATTTTACAAAATTACGCAACCCGTCGGTAAAGGCCTACGTGACGGTGCCTACGTGCCAATCGTCAGGCGTTTATAGGCGCGCCTACAGGAAACGGCGTAAACAACATCTGCTGACATACCGTTAAAAGAAAACAATGGCGCAACACGTTGCCTACAAAGAACCGGACCACTATGTAGAAAGAGGGCGTCACGAACCTGATCGGTACGTTACTACATCACCTATCTTTTCTTTTAATATTCACTCCATATAATTTACTAATTCTACTGTTTTTACCTTTAATAACTAGAAATTTGTATCTATATGTTTTACATATCGACAAATTTACCCCGGAACAGGTTGGGACTACCCCCGCCTAGACGCACGTGTCCACATAACTTCTTCATCTCCCGCTTGCATCTTTCTCTGTACCTCCTTACTGTATCTTCAACTGTCCACATACCTTCTGCATTTCCCACTTGCATATCGCTCTCTATCTCCTTATTTTATCTTCAACTGTCCACATACCTTCTGCATCTCCCGCTTGCATGTCACTCTCTACCTCCTTACTGTATCTTCAACTGTCCACATACCTTCTGCATTTCCCACTTGCATGTCGCTCTCTACCTCCTTACTGTATCTTCAACTGTCCACATACCTTCTGCATCTCCCGCTTGCATGTCGCTCTGTACCTCCTTACTGTATCTTCAACTGTCCACATACCTGCTGCATCTCCCACTTGCATGTCGCTCTGTACCTCCTTACAGTATCTTCAACTGTCCACATACCATCTGAATCTCCCGCTTGCATGTCGCTCTGTACCTCCTTACTGTATCTTCAACTGTCCACATACCTGCTGCATCTCCCACTTGCATGTCGCTCTGTACCTCCTTACAGTATCTTCAACTGTCCACATACCATCTGAATCTCCCGCTTGCATGTCGCTCTGTACCTCCTTACAGTATCTTCAACTTTATACATACCTTCGGCATTTCCCACTTGCAGCTCGCTCTCTACCTTCTAACTGTATCTTCAACTTTCCACATACCTTCGGCATTTCCCGCTTGCATCTTGCTCTGTACCTCCTTACTGTATCTTCAACTGTCCACATACCATCTGAATCTCCCGCTTGCAGCTCGCTCTCTACCTTCTAACTGTGTCTTCAACAGTCCACATACCTTCGGCATTTCCCGCTTGCATCTTGCTCTGTACCTCCTTACTGTATCTTCAACTGTCCACATACCATCTGAATCTCCCGCTTGCAGCTCGCTCTCTACCTTCTAACTGTGTCTTCAACTGTCCACATACCTTCTGCATTTCCCACTTGCATGTCGCTCTCTACCTCCTTACTGTATCTTCAACTGTCCACATACCTTCTGCATCTCCCGCTTGCATGTCGCTCTGTACCTCCTTACTGTATCTTCAACTGTCCACATACCTGCTGCATCTCCCACTTGCATGTCGCTCTGTACCTCCTTACAGTATCTTCAACTGTCCACATACCATCTGAATCTCCCGCTTGCATGTCGCTCTGTACCTCCTTACTGTATCTTCAACTGTCCACATACCTGCTGCATCTCCCACTTGCATGTCGCTCTGTACCTCCTTACAGTATCTTCAACTGTCCACATACCATCTGAATCTCCCGCTTGCATGTCGCTCTGTACCTCCTTACAGTATCTTCAACTTTATACATACCTTCGGCATTTCCCACTTGCAGCTCGCTCTCTACCTTCTAACTGTATCTTCAACTTTCCACATACCTTCGGCATTTCCCGCTTGCATCTTGCTCTGTACCTCCTTACTGTATCTTCAACTGTCCACATACCATCTGAATCTCCCGCTTGCAGCTCGCTCTCTACCTTCTAACTGTGTCTTCAACAGTCCACATACCTTCGGCATTTCCCGCTTGCATCTTGCTCTGTACCTCCTTACTGTATCTTCAACTGTCCACATACCATCTGAATCTCCCGCTTGCAGCTCGCTCTCTACCTTCTAACTGTGTCTTCAACAGTCCACATACCTTCGGCATTTCCCGCTTGCAGCTCGCTCTGTACCTCCTTACTGTTTCTTCAACTGTCCACATACCTTCTGCATTTTCCACTTGCATATCGCTCTGTACCTCCTTACAGTATCTTCAACTGTCCACATACCTTCTGCATTTGCCGCTTGCATGTCACTCTGTACCTCCTTATTGTATCTTCAATCATCCACATTCCTTCTGCATCTGCCGCTTGCATGTCGCTCTCTACCTCCTTACAGAATCTTCAACTCTCCACATACCCTCTGCATCTGCCGCTTGCATGTCGCTCTCTACCTCCTTACTGTATCTTCAACTGTCCACATACCGTCTGCATCTTCCGCTTGCATGTCGTTCTATACCTCCTTACTATATCTTCAACTGTCCACATACCTTCTGCATATCCCGCTTACATGTCGCTCTGTACCTCCTTACTGTATCTTCAACTGTCGACATACCTTCTGCATATCCCGCTTACATGTCGCTCTGTACCTCCTTACTGTATCTTCAACTGTCGACATACCTTCTGCATCTCCCGCTTGCATGTCGATCTGTTCCTCCTTACTGTATCTTCAACTGTCCACATACCTTCTGCATCTCCCGCTTGCATGTCGCTCTGTACCTCCTTACTGTATCTTCAACTGTCCACATACCATCTGAATCTCCCGCTTGCATGTCGCTCTCTACCTCCTTACTGTATCTTCAACTGTCCACATACCTTCTGCATCTCCTGTTGCATCTTGCTCTGTACCTCCTTGCTGTATCTTCAACTTGATACATACCTTCGGCATTTCCCACTTGCAGCTCGCTCTCTACCTTCTAACTGTATCTTCAACTTTCCACGTACCTTCGGCATTTCCCGCTTGCATCTTGCTCTGTACCTCCTTTCTGTATCTTCAACTGTCCACATACCTTCTGCATCTCCCGCTTGCATGTCGCTCTGTACCTCCTTACTGTATTTTCAACTGTCCACATACCCTCTGCATCTCCCACTTGCATGTCGCTCAGTACCTCCTTACTGTATCTTCAACTGTCCACACACCATCTGAATCTCCCGCTTGCATATCGCACTCTACCTCCTTTCTGTATCTTCAACTGTCCACATACCTTCTGCATCTCCCACTTGCATGTCGCTCTGTACCTCCTTACTGTATCTTCAACTGTCCACATACCTTCTGCATCTCCTGTTGCATCTTGCTCTGTACCTCCTTGCTGTATCTTCAACTGTCCACATACCTTCTTCATTTCCCATTTGCATATCGCTCTCTACCTCCTTATTGTATCTTCAACTGTCCACATACCTTCTGCATCTCCCACTTGCATGTCGCTCTGTACCTCCTTATTGTATCTTCAACTGTCCACATACCTTCGGCATTTCCCGCTTGCATCTTGCCTGTACATCCTTACTGTATCATCAACTGTCCACATACCTTCTGCTTCTCCCGCTTGCATGTCGCGCGTGCCGCCTCTGCGGCGGCGAGGGCGGGTGGGGACGGCGACGTTGGGTGGGTTCATGGGTGCGTGCATGTGTGTAAGGCTAGGACACCACAGTAGAACTCACCAACATTGAACAGTTGAAGATACAGTAAGAAGGTACAGACCGACATGCAAGAGGGAGATGCAGAAGGTATGTGGACAGTTGAAGATATAGTAAGGAAGTACAGAGCGACATGTAAGCGGGAGATGCAGAAGGTATATGGACAGTTGAAGATACAGTAAGTAGGTACAGAGCGACATGTAAGCGGGATATGCAGAAGGTATGTGGACAGTTGAAGATACAGTAAGGAGATACTGAGCGACATGCAAGTGGGAGATGCAGAGGGTATGTGGACAGTTGAAAATACAGTAAGGAGGTACAGAGCGACATGCAAGCGGGAGATGCAGAAGGTATATGGGCAGTTGAAGATACAGTAAGGAGGTAGAGAGCAACATGCTAGCGGGAGATGCAGAAGGTATGTGGACAGTTGAAGATACAGTAAGGAGGTACTATATATACGGCGTCACCACCCGACGTCGACTATGATATCCTCATGGGCCGCAATGCTTTATACATTGGTCGTGGAATGGTCGCTTTCATAACACCCCGACAAATCGGCAGGGGCGCGTCACCGTACGCGCTTGCTGGGCACAGCGGCGGCCCTGTTGAGCGGAGCGCGTTACCACCCCACTGCATCAAAAGCGAACGGTGCCGGACAGTCTCACAGCCGTGGTGGCGGGTGTACAGCGGCACGCTCAACAGCGGGCGATCGGTCACGGCGCGCTGTCGGCCGATGATCTAACGCCTGATCGGGGTGGCTTTGGACCATATACAGGACCTTCTCGTCCACGATATTCCGGCGGTGGCCCTCCTAGGGATTATGGAGGATATTAAACATTGTAAAATGCATTAATAACAATATATCGCTTACCGTCTCCTTTCCTATGTTCACAATATAGTCCTCGTCGTAATATTCCAACTAGTCGTGCATAATAATCCACTATAAAGTCAACTTCAGCTTAAAAATACAGCACCCTTATTAGAAACCAGTCTTATTTCTACCTAGTTTACGGTACGAATCAGTACTGTTCCCCAGTCAGCGTCAGTCTATATTGTTTAGCGCTTAGCGTTCCGCCTCACGGCACATCGCTTACAGCTAGGCTTAACTAGGCACCGACGGCGTCAAAGTCATAGGTCACCAATATCGTCATCATTAGCGACACCAGCAGCCGCCGTTGTATTTCATCACCGACTACAAGTTTGTACGGGAAAGCGAGAGAATAAAACAACCAGCTCAGAACACATGCAACTAATACACCGTCCTACACTGACGTTATCACACCACTAGAGGGCATAGCCACTAGAGGCGCCAACTTCTACGTTATCCCTCTTGTATAACCACTATATAACCTCCTTACGCATAAATTACTGATTACTCATTCTTACACTAGAGGCGCTACAGTCTACGTTATCATACCACTAGAGGGCATATCCGCTAGAGACGCTACCTTCTACGTTATCATAACAAGTATAGGGGTCAGCACACTGTTGGACTTCCTGCTTGATTACAGACGAAACAAAGTGCAGTATATTTTTGAGAAATGACTTTTTCTAATATTCACTTGCTCTGACATAAGTGCACTTGAGTAGTCAGATTTCTGGATGTGATTGTTGAAGCTGTTGACAGTAAGATTGTGTCTTTTTAGCTGATTTTACTAAGCGGAAGGGTATCTGGCAGCAATTTGGCTAGTTGACACTGTAGCCGGATTACTGCCTGCATCCAGTTGTAAATATTGACGGGTGTCATACATACAGGCATTTTGCAAGAGCTAGAGATATGAGATTTTGACAAAACTCGACCAGCATGTCAATGAGATGATAATAACAGCAGGTGAGAAGTTTAAGAAACTTTATAGGTCACGTTTTCTTATAATCACACAAAACGTTAACATGGTCGCCAATGGGAAAACTGACAGTGTGCTGACCCCAATTAAAGTCCCTAGCAACGGAAACACGCTACACAGTGAGGCATCATGGACGACAGGTTTTACGAAAAATATGCAGACAAAATTAATGAAAATGTGTCTATTTCAACAAACAATCAATGTATATTGTGGACAGGCTGCACAAAAGGCACAGGGGTGAAATACGGAGCAGTTAGCTGCAAGTTTAGATGTGGCAATAGACGTACCATAACGGCACACCGGTTAAGCTATATGCTGCACCACAGGAGAACATTTATAAGAGCGAATCTGGATGCTTCACATCTCTGCCACAATAGTCTCTGTGTGACAGCCACACATGTCAGCCTGGAACCACACGGTGTCAACAATGAAAGGATTTCTTGCGTGAAATCAGGCGAATGTCGTGGTCATGGCATTTACCCTGCATGCATGTTAGATTTAAAATTAAATCCATTAAAAAGTGGTGAGCACTTACATTTTGTCGGGAGTTCGTGTACGATGAACTTTTCCGATGTGTGATCATTACAACTGGTCACTGATATATGTCGACATCAGTCAGCCCCTGCTGTCACTGATGTAGCATTGCATCGTGTCGATTGATCGTGGTACTCAAGATGTTCGTGGTGCTCGTAGTCTGATTGTGTTTGCATGAATGTCGGCAGGCAGATGGTGTCGTGTGTGTCGGATGGTCTAGGTCTTCACATTGTGTTTGCATGGATGATGGTCAGTTTGCAGCCCAAGTAGACGCTGCAGAAATACAGAATGTCGTATTGTTATAATGTTGTGTATGCACATTGTGCTCATGTGTATGCGTGTCTGTGTGTCTGTCTACTCTCTGCTTGCGTAAGAGTGATCGGCCGATTTTCGTGACCTTAACGAATATGGGTGATCAGTACGATTTCCCGGTGGCTGTCGGCGCCTCCTTCTCACTGGTGTAACTGCCGTTGCTGTCACTGCTACTGTTGTTACTGTATGACTTGCTGGTTTGGGATCAAGTTGACTCTTTCTGTAGATGTCGGCTTGGCATCTCTGTCGTTTCGCCCTAATGTAGTCTCTCATCCTCTTTGACTTGGTGGCTCGTCTGTGTAGGCGCACCGATGGCCGTCTGGCATATTGTCGTTGGTAAACTACATCTTGCTGGATCCGTTTAACAGCGTGAGCAACTCTTCCACCCTTTGTAATGGGACACTGTACATTTTCCAATTTTCGTAGCATTGAATCTCCAGCACCGTAGTTTAGACGATCGATGACTGAAGACACACGTCCCAGTGCATTTCGACTGAATTTAACATTCTTAGGTAACGATGCGGAAAAAGCTCTGTTTGCAGATTCATTTGGATTTGTTGTTAGTCTGCGTCGTGTCATTTGAAGTGCGGCATTGCCAAGACGCATTTCAATCAGTCCTTGAAGTGTTGCTCGATCACTGTCTGTCATATTTAGTCGCGTGAGGCCGCAGGCCTTCAAATGCTGTGAAGTATTCCACCAATTCTTGCGACCACCACGGCAGACAATTGCATGTCTGCGACAGTTTCTGCATGAGCCAGAATAGCAGTCGAGTGTGGCTTGAATGATGTCGGGCATACGTCTAGTTATAACTGTCGTGTCACTGTCGTGAAGTATGTGGACACTTGTGTAGATCTTCTGGCATCTTGTTTTCACATCTTCCGCAAACATTTTTCTGTTTTCTGCTCGCCTTGCAGCAGTTTCTCCTGGAAACATCCTGGGGGAGAATGATGCTTTCGTGATATGACGAAATTGCGTTTGAGACAGATGCGTCGTATCGGATTGCCTCTGTGTCTCCATACCTGCTGGCATTGCATCTTGTACACCTCGCGATGCTAATGCATCACCGTCTGTAGCAACATACTTGATTGCAACGTCATCTTGTGCTAAACTGTCGCCAATTTGTTTCCCAATTCTGTACTCGGACAGCGGATCTGTTGCTTGCACATTGGCCGTGCAACCAGCATGGCCAGGACAGGTGACATTGACACCCTTGTTCCGAAGTGTAGCTCCTAGTTTACACAGCTTGCTGTCCATCCAGAAAGCTATGATTTCCTTTTCACCGGTTTGCCAACTGATTGCAGTTCCCAAAGCCTGTGACGCATTCTGCCCACCACAGCTGTAAGTGTTTTTGAGATTTGTGGAGTTGTACCGAACATCGACGCTTATGTTAATCGGAGCATCTTCTGGCAGACCACGCAGAGTGTTGATCTCTTTTGTTTTCTGTCTTCTCCTGTGTAAGTCGTCCATGGTTGCTTGTGCGGTGACAGTTGCGACCTTGTTTGCAGTTCTCTGTAATCCTGTGCGACTAGGTGGTGGTGTGTCCATTGCAGCTAGAATGTGACGGATCTTTGTGGTCCCTATTGTCGAATCCTGGAGACCGACGTGAAGTGCGACATTAGTTGTAGCAGCTCGCTGACCACTACGTCCAGTGCTGACCTCAGTGTACAGTTTGTACATGCGCGAATGATAGTCACAATTTGTACATCGGAGTGATTGCTTCCAACAGAGACCAATCTGTTGTTCATGGTATATTTGAAACTGTGGAGAAGTGCACGTCGTCTTGCAGGCGTGCTCAGTGTAACATTCATTCCACATCTGAGCACTCTTTTCCATATTTAGCAGACGCATCTCGGTTCCTCCTTGATTTTCGTCTGGCTGGAGGTAGCTGTCTGTCAAATCTGGGCATCGGTATGGCCGCGGTCGTAGAATTTTGCTATTGCCAGGCTTGCCGTCAGCATCGGGTACCGTTAACAGTCCACCAGAAGTTTCTTGTACGACTCTTGAAAAGTCAGCCATGCCGAGTCGTGGCATCCATACATGACTGTCTGGTGTTTCTGTTGATTCACCATGCATTGCTTCAAAATGTGGGTGGCCTTGTTGGAAACCGCACCGATTTCTCCTAATTCCTCTAACAGGCGGTGTCTTCCTATCACTATGTTTGCTAAGTTTACCAGTCTCATAATTTGCAGTCTCCTTCATTGTAATAATGCAGAATAATCCCGGCAGAATCACAGTTGAAAGGGACAAACCGTTATTTGAAATCACAGACTTCTAATGAGTCTGAAAGTCCAAATCACAGTGACAGAACTTGGGTGTGATAAGGGGGGTGGGGAGAGAATCACATTAGTGAAGCCTCCATTTGGAAATCTATATCATAAATGGACCAATGACATTGCAGAAGGGTGATTAAACAATCTTTTTTTGTTTACTTCAGCTAATTAAACACATGTGAAGAGGTTGGGAGCAACCCTAATGACATCTTGGCAGAGTGACTACTGGCATTCAGCTCCTAGGCCCAGGCTGCCAGGACATACAGTCACCTGACTTGATCAGTACTCAATCAGGCAAGTGCCACAGTGTATTGAATGTCTACTAATTGGGTTGTGTAATACTGTGCAATTGAACTCATTAAGACGTCTGGCCTTTGAAGAATCCACACTTTAAGGTCATATATCATGTATAATTATAGTTGTCTAATAGGGAAAAAGTTAAAAAATCAATATAAATATAAATGCAACATAACAACTGCCTGTATGTGATATGTTTACAGAAAACATACTGGGCTTTCTGGAAAATAGGGTTAGGTCTTCATATATGCCGGATGAGAAAGTGTGTACAGTGTAGAGTTATGCCAGATTAGAATATGTCCAACAGTAAAATGCTTACTCATATGGTGCCCGGTCAAGTAGGGTGGCGCTTTTGAAATGTGTATAGAAAAAAAACATGTGGATGAATTAAAAAAAAAAATATTGCACAGTGTTTGAGATAGGAGTGCCTCAAAAATATAGTAATTTCAATTTTTTTCTCAAAAATTGCCAAACCTATTTGGGGTCAGCACACTGTTGGACTTCCTGCTTGATTACAGACGAAACAAAGTGCAGTATATTTTTGAGAAATGACTTTTTCTAATATTCACTTGCTCTGACATAAGTGCACTTGAGTAGTCAGATTTCTGGATGTGATTGTTGAAGCTGTTGACAGTAAGATTGTGTCTTTTTAGCTGATTTTACTAAGCGGAAGGGTATCTGGCAGCAATTTGGCTAGTTGACACTGTAGCCGGATTACTGCCTGCATCCAGTTGTAAATATTGACGGGTGTCATACATACAGGCATTTTGCAAGAGCTAGAGATATGAGATTTTGACAAAACTCGACCAGCATGTCAATGAGATGATAATAACAGCAGGTGAGAAGTTTAAGAAACTTTATAGGTCACGTTTTCTTATAATCACACAAAACGTTAACATGGTCGCCAATGGGAAAACTGACAGTGTGCTGACCCCTATAACCACTAGAGGTCAGCTCTAATGTACTTAGAAGAACAGGCGGCGTGCCGCGGTGGGTCGGCGGCAGTACTTACATGAACCCGCGGCATCTATAAAAAGGGGTCAACCGGGCATCAATCAAACGTTTTTTATAAGTAAGCTGTCAAAAGCCAATTAAGATAAGACGTTTTTTATAAGTAGATTTTTATGCACGGTTATCAATCAAACTTTTTTTTTATAAGTAAGCTGTCAAGAATCTTGAATCCACTGACTGATCCAAAAACCCTTTGATGTTCTTTGATCTTTAATCCATGCACCTGGATGAGATGACACACACACGCACGCACACACACACACGCACACACATTTATATCATTTAATGATAATAACAGTAAGTCAGCACAACAACAAAAAATTTCTCAGCAAAATTTATGTTAGTACTAAATAAAGGATGCTTAATGGAAACCATGTATCTGACGTGATCCGAGAGTAAAATGTAGTTTAGACAAAGACAAGTGAAAACACGTGTTATTGTTGGTGTCATTAAATGTTATTATCATTAAGGGATTTATTTCTTACTTACTATATATATATATATATATATATATCTGTTGGCCGGCGGGTGTATACTTGAGACTTTTTTAGCACCAAGGACTAATAATGGAAATCAACATAGCATCTTTTAATTATAATTACCTTAAAAGTTTTTTTTAACGATTTATTAATTAAATGTGACATTCTGTGTTTACAGGAGCTTATGCTTATTAAACAAGATTGTCATTTACTTGCCATGATGGTTAAGCTGGTTATGGTGTGGCTCCTGTAGACGCCTCGAGTGGTATTTTATTTTTATTAGGGAGACCAAATGCTCCCTGGATAAATTCATACGAATATGAAGAAAACAGAGACAGGTTTACTGATTATTTGTCTAAAAATGCTGTATACATTGGTAATATTAATAGCTCATGTGTAACACTTGTCAGTGATTTTAATGCGGATATTTCTAAGAAATCAGTTTTTGGAGAAGTCTTTCTTGGTTTCTGTAAAGAGAATTAATTGTATGCATGTGAAAAGGGCACTCACCCGGTAGATAGATATACATGTGATTTTAACTAAACATGGTTCAGCTATACATTTTGCGTTTCTGGATGCTTCAAAAGCATTTGATCGAGTCAATCGACATAAGCTGTTAACGAAATTAGAACAACGCGATGTACCAAAATATATTCTAAGAATACTCAGCAATGAGTTCAATGACCAATTTGCATGGGATCTACTTAACCCTTAGTACGAGGAACACTTTAGTTGAGAGTCCATTGAAAATATTTGAAGTGGCTGATGCATATCACTATGCGTCATCTCAACTGAACTCAGTTTGTCTCGCATTCCAGTTTGTGGAGGAAGTTGAATCGACGATAACCCAAAATGAAAACGACAGTAAGGTCTTTGATATAGAATGCTTGCTCATACAACCAGTTGGTGTTATACTCTCTAAAGTGATGCCATGCTGATAGTTAAATAATCGACGACTACATTCTGCGCTAAATCTTTGTCTAATCGGTTTGACTATACTATACCGTTTGTTACCTTTGGACATTTTATAAATTAATAATTATACCTACACAGAGTAATATGTATTATATGTACACATTTCATGCTTCCTTTTATATGGCAAGGAATTACAGTTGTTATTTTTTAAATCCAATTCAATTATAACTTATATATTATATTATTATATATATTAAAACTTATTGGTGTGTATGAAATGGCGTGCATTGTCAACAGGTATTGATGGTGACGTCAATGGTGATCTGTCTAGTGATCCAACCTGCAATGGCGACGACGTGTACCGATCGCTGCATTTCGGAACACGGGAAGTGTGCAGACAAATGCGCCACTTTCGGTTGGACGTGGTTAGGTGTGAAGGAGATAATGTGCAAGCTGGGTTGCAAAACTGAGATAGATAATTGTTTTGCGGAGTGTCTGTCCAAAGATAAGGAGTGAACGGCATTGTCTGCTCGTGATCGACCATCTTCTTTTAATTGGCATATTTGAATATACTCGAGGATTGAATATCGTGATAACAAATAATGTTCTTGTCTCACAAAAGGCTGGAAACAATTAATCCACGCTATTTTGCTATAGATGATTAAACCGCATGAACTATTCGGGAAATAATAAGCCCAACTATATACCGTTATTTATTTAGTCAATATAACTCACATCATATAAAGCCGATTGTGCAATCATAACTTATCATTATTCATTTGTATTTTTCCCAATGCTTAATGCGAATTTAAGTACAAGTGTCACCCAAAATTACATCCCGTCTGGCACAAAGACGTGGGAGTCGCTTAGTAATCCGACACGTTTGCACGAATGCCTGTGTAATAGCGAAGCAGAATAAAGATTCCCTCCGAACTTGTCATTGTCTTTCCGAAGCGTCTATCAGAGACTACTTAAACAATTTCGTTGTTTCACATATAACACAACATGCTTCAACGAATATAAGAGACGTAATTGTATTGTGTACTTTAAACATTGATAGTCAGAACAAGCAAGATAGCCTACGCTTGCGCGAATACAAAGCAAAACGAAATGCAAACATTACAAGGTAGACTGATAAATTGATAGAGAAACGAATCATTGGATGTAGACGTAAATTTACAGCAGGGAAAGTCACCGGTTGATGCGGTATATGTGATATCATTCAAAGGGAACTAGTCTGTACCTCTAGCCTGAATTTCGAATTTGGGAATTTGTTAAACACCAAAGGGTATTGCTATTTACCCAGCCCGGATTATTGCCAATAAAGCTTGTTTTGAAACTGGATGTTTTGTTTACCATTTGAATATGGTCCCGGGGCGTTTCCTCCAAACTGCGAACGTTGTTACGGGCTTACTAAGCACAGTTTGGCTGGCTGTATCCCTTCATCATAGTTATCATAGCATTAAGAACATTATACTAATTAAATGATAATGAAAACTAGGAACAAACTGCCTCCTTTTAAACATTATTATTACAACTCGCCTCGACAGTATTGCCAATACAGCTTGTTTTGAAACTGGATGTTTTATTTACCGTTTGAGCATGCTGCGGGGACGAAACTTTACAATTGCGAACATTCTTACGGGTTTGCCAATCAAAATTTGACGGACAGCATGTCTTCAACATATATTGGGTAAACCCAAGTTTCGATACGCCATGAGATATCGATTTATTCAGCTGGCTCTCGAGGACGACTGAATTCGAAAGCTTTGAAACCAGCCACCTTCTAAAAAAATGTCCTATATGTGAATGGCGAATGGCCGTATTCACAGAAACTAGATGTCGTTCATCGTTTGTGTCGTGACATTTAATAGTATCACTAGTTATGTGAGGATGTGTGCACGTCCCGTTGCCGTGATAAGTGAAGGCGACAAGACTCCTGACGAGTACCTCCCTGTTTTGGGCAACGGTGTGAACATGTGTTTGACACACTCAGCCGCAACGTGATTTGTTTTGACAGTTCGCGTTATCTCGGCGCTATTCACACGCCTTATGAGCTGTTGAATCGATCGCACGAGTGAATTACAAGTTCCACACCACCGGTTATTGCGGCGAGATCTAATAATTATGAACCGAACCAAACCGGCGTCTTTCGCCATATTTCTAATAGTGACTAATTGAGTTCACCATCGATATAACACCGACAACGAACCAGTGGTCAGTTCGTACCACCGATGCACTTGTCTGACACATTTGTACGCCCATACGTTGAAAACAAAGCACTGACTGGAAGCTAGTGTACCTGTATTAGCCGATTAAGTGAGTTACAGTGAAACGCAAAAGCAACAATAGGGCCTACGTTGAAATAACTTGTGCTGGGCTTACATTAGCGTGTATGGATATGGACGTCGGGTAAACAATATAATACACCTATCTCATATATACGCATCACAAAACAATAGTATGCCCTCTACGACCTACTGCAATACAACACAGTGCCATACTAGAGTCGTGTGTTGCTGATTGTCGCTTTAATCAACAAATCAATATGACGGTAATTGAGGAGGATATTACGTAAAGACGAGAATATCGTCACCGACACGAGCATTGATGAAGAAACTACGAGAAATGGTGGATAACGGCAACCATAAAAACATATAGAGTACGCAGAAATATGCAAGACTATCAAAAAGAAAGCGAAGGAGGACACCAGAAAGTACAAACAACACATCATACGAGAAACTATTATGGCATCAAAGAGGTTGAAGAAAACCAGAAGAACGCAGGCACTAGGCCGAGACAGACTGATTGCACTTCTAGACAAGCAGGGTAGAGAAATGCAAGACCAAGATATGATCATGGAACGAATAGAGGAATTATACACCAAGCTATACGACAGTGAACAGTGTACCATAATTCACACCGACTCGAAAGAGGTATCAGTGATAACACCATGAGAGGTGGAAGCAGCGCTAAGAGATATCAAGAATGGGAAGACATCAGGCAACGACCATGTAAACATTGACACATTAAAAACAGGAGAAAATACCACCTCGAAGAAACTGGCTAAGCTGTTTACTAAATTCTTATCAGAAAGACGTATGCCCACCGCATGCAAAAACGCAAAGATTGTGATAATCTTCAAGCAGGGAAATAAGAAAGACTTAAAGAACTACATACCCATATATATGTTATCAAACATCTACAAATGACTCACAAAGATACTAATGAATAGGCTAGAGAAGACACTCGACGAAAACCAGCCACTAGACCAAGCAGGATTCAGAAGGTGCACAACGACAGACCACATACACGTCGTAAACCAACTGAAAGAGAAGTGCCGAGAATATAATATCCCGCTCTGCATCGCTTTTGGTTTCGACGATAAGGTTTTCGACGATAAGGTTTTCGACTCGGTGTCAGTCCACCTACACAAAAAGAGCAACAAGGTCAACATCAAGAGAGGAGTACGACAGGGTGACACCATATCGCCCAAGCTGTTTAGGGCAACACTTGATAGCATATTCCGAAGACTGACATATGAAACCAGAAACTTGAAGATAGACGGAGAATATCTCAGTCATCTTTGCTTCGCCGACGACATACTATCCCACCACAAGAACTAGACAAATGCTGCAGGAGCTGATGAAAGAAAAAAACAAGGCCTGAAGATGAACATTTCGAAGACAAAAGTTATGCTAAAAAATGACACACCGATATATATATATATATATATATATATATATATCAACACCACGCAGATAGAGGACATTGAAAGCTACGTCTATCTGGGACAGCGATACAGTATCAGATACAAAAACCCAAAACCAACACATCCTGCAGACCTTACGATGGAAAACGAACTAGAGGAAGACCGGCGAGACGGTGGAGAGACGAACTAGACGAGTACTGGAAGGGCACCATCTGACAGAGGATAGCGCAAGACAGGCAGATTTGGAAACGACATGCTGAGGCCTTCGCCCAACCACGGGACACTACGGCTGCACAATGATGATGATGATGATGATGATGGCGCAGATGATTACGTGCATCGTGCGTTCCCGGCTCCATATTTACATATTTCATTATTTCGGTTATTAAACAACTTGTCTTGAACTCCACTGTATCTGGCTACTATAAACTGGCAATGCATGGCGTTCACCTTTTGAGCCATATTTGCTCATGTGATCAATATTTGTTTCATGTATCAACACTCATAAAGGGAAACTATATACCTTTTTGAATGAAAACAGTGGTTATAATTATGATGTTGTTTCCATTAATGTCGCTTCCACACTTGTTCACAAATAAAATGTGATCGTGAATGAAATTTCATTCTGCTCTCATTTCGTAGTGTTTCAGTCAATCAGTGCTTCAGGACGCACTGTGCAGGGGCGGACCCAGACAGGGTAGTCTGGATAAGGGTGAAACACTCCAATTGCACTCCCCTTGAGGCTCGTCAAAACGGGGGCATATTCAAACGTTCTAGGGGGACACATCACGCTAGCATATTTCTTAATAAACTTCCACAGATCTAGGGGTACGTGCCCCCTATGCCCCTTGATCCGCCTATGCTGTGATAACGCAAGACGTTCTCTACTTGCTTTCTTTTTGAACTGCCGTCTACTGGCGTCTAATACATATAATAGCAGGCAACTTACAACATTTGTCTCGTCTCGATTAGTGTAACGATGAGCTCACATGCACACACACACACACACACACACACACACACACACACACACACACACACACACACACACACACACACACACACACACACACACACACACACACACACACACACACACACACACACACACACACACACACACACACACACACACACACACACACACACACACACACACACACACACACACACACACACACACACACACAAACACACACACACACACACACACACACACACACACACACACACACACACACACACACACACACACACACACACACACACACACACACATACACACACGTAGGCCTATATATATAACTTCAGCCTGCTTACTGTGTATACTTGAAAAAGTGAGCCGCCGTGATGATAATGAAACAGTCGATATGAAGCTGCGGTGAAACGATCGTTAAATTCAGTACAACTTGAGACATAAACATAAGTCAACTTGAGAGGTCGTAAACCAATTTCCAGCGTAAGCCTTAACAAGCATTACTTTCAGCGGTGGTCTCTCTAGTGCTGGACGCTGGTCTACATAATTGTGTGACATGTTGCGCAATAAATCATTTCATACAATATGCCAAATTAACAGCAACAAAGAAACCATCCCCGGTCGTCTATGTTACTCAACTTTTGTCTGGCGTCCCCATGGAAGGGTCCCGTGGCTGTGACGTCATGAATACGTTCAGCACGTAACGAGCTGACGAGTCTCAACGGTCAACTAGTTAGGGGTCATCTCAGAACGTCGATGTCAGATATCACACGAAATTACTTTCGTTTGGGAGAACAGTTACGTCTGGCATCAGACTTCAATATGTTGCGCTTCCGAGTTTTGCGCGTCCTCACCGTGTTCGTGTGCACGGAGAAAATGATCGCACAATTTCCTCACAACTGCCTGGAGAATAACATGACTCTGAGATGTGGCGGCTTTACCTCGAATACTGGTAAATATGATAACTGGCTCTCAGACTAACTGTAACATTAAATAAGAGTAAAAGTGTATCAGTAAATGGTATGTTTACGGAAATGATAGAGTGTGAAATTGTGAATCGACGTAGATCGACCGATATTTTTAATATAGATATCATCATATCAATGTGGAGAAATTTTCATCTGAGGAGGCCTGAGACAAGATGAAAGTTATTTTATACGTAGTAGGGCATCGATGTTCTGAGATGACCCCTTAAATAATTGTCGTAAGCACTCGGTAAGCGTGAGCGCGATCGTGCGAGCCTGTGTCGGGTGGGTGGTTAGGTGTGTGTATGCGTGTATTGGCGCACGCGTACGCGCGTGCGTGTGTTGGGGTGGGTGGTCGGTCTGTGTGCGCGTGTGAGTGTGTGCGAGACTGCATGCGTGCGTGTGTGGAGCGCGGTGGTGCAATGGCTAGAACACCCCTCTCTCGACTGAGAGAACCCGGGTTCGAATCCTGTCCTGCCGTGTACAACCTTTGGCAAGTTCTTTCACTGTACGTTGCTCCAGTCCTACGTTGCTCTCAGCTGTACGAATGTATGCATGGCTATAGACAATGGCGGATGATTGTGTAGGAATAATCCTCTCGCATTAATTGTAGCGTGGCTGAATACTTCCTAGAGAGAGAAGTCGAGATATTGTTCAACTGAACAGAGTCTGCCAGAGATTAAAGTGTAAAGCACTTAAGAACTGGATATTGCGCTAAATAATGTATTACTTTGACTTGTTTGTGTGTGTTTGTGCGTGCGTCCATGCACGCGTGCTTGCGTTTTTGTATTTGTGCGCGCGTGCGTGCGTGCGTGCGGGCGTGCGGGCGTGCGGGCGTGCGTGTGCATGTGGGTGCATTCGTGTGAAGTAATCCAACTGAAACCGTTTATTTGCCGAGCATGTTTTAATACAGGCCTACTACACACACATGTTTCTCCAACAACTAAACTATTTTTTGTTTCTGGCCATCGCTTGTGTGAAATATTACTGGATCTTTGTGGTGAATTAATTACTTTATCGTTCAGAACCTGCCTTACACATAAACATGCAAAGGCAAACAATTTGCTTGAGAACTATTAACATTCGAATGTGAAAATAGATTTTTCCATTAGAGAGAGACATTTTCCATACACCTGTTTCATCCTTGAATTCGATTTATGACATTCGGGTGAGCGGGAATTGACTCCCTCTCGGAGGATGTGCTGGAATAACGCAGGCTAACGGCGTGAAACAAGAGCCAGGTACACCGGCGTTACGGTTGAGTGAGCACACGTCGACGACAGAAGGGCATTGCCCAGACTCACACGTGCGATATCGACCTATCACAGCCGGCGCAGAAGGTCAACAACAAGTGAGTTCATGCCGTCATCGAGAGAAGGCACTCCACAGCCAATCCTTATGTAACACGAAAACACATTGAATGTTTAACGGCCAACCATATCTATTACAATCACAAATTTACATTATACGAGGACGACTTAGACAACGATGGCAGGATTGTGTGAAGAAAGATTTGGAGGGATCGGGAGAGGAGTGGAGAATGAGAGCGGTTGGTGGAGACAGCAGCGCGAGAACAGTGAGTGGGAAGGGAAGACAAAGAAAAGAAGAGAAAAGAGAAATCGAGGACCAGTATCGAGGACAGTCTCGTCATAACCTTATCACATACAAGGACACACGAGCTGAATAATAACACAACCGTCCTGTTTGGGTTCTCATGTATATGCAATAGGTCTCGTGTACTGTCGCACTGGTCTTGCAGCCTCCAGTGCTCCCTGTCAGCAGTCCCTTCGTACAGTGCTCCTTGTCAGCAACCCCCCTCAGTCCAGTGCTCCCTATCAGCAGCCCCCTTCTTCCACTGCTCCTTGTCAGCAGCTCCCTGACTCCACTGCTCCCTGTCAGCAGCTCCCTGACTCCACTGCTCCCTGTCAGCAGCTCCCTCCCTCCACTGCTCCGTGTCAGCAGCTCCCTCGCTCCATTGCTCCCTGTCAGCAGCTCCCTCACTCCACTGCTCCGTGTAAGCAACTCCTTCTCTCCACTGCTCCGTGTCAACAGCTCCCTCCCTCCACTTCTCCCTGTCAGCAGCTCCCTCCCCCCACTGCTCCGTGTCAACAGCTCCCTCGCTCCACTGCTCCCTGTCAGCAGCTCCCTCCCTCCACTTCTCCCTGTCAACAGCTCCCTCCCTCCACTGCTCCGTGTCAACAGCTCCCTCGCTCCACTGCTCCGTGTCAGCAGCTCCCTCACTCCACTGCTCCGTGTCAGCAGCTCCCTCGCTCCACTGCTCCCTGTCAGCAGCTCCCTCCCTCCACTGCTCCCTGTCAGCAGCTCCCTCCCTCCATTGCTCCATGTCAACTGCTCCCTCCCTCTACCGTTCATCTTCTCCGTCTTTTTCAAATCCCTCTTTACGCAATCCTTCCATTTCAGCTGTGGTCTTCTTATTTTCAACACAAACCATTTCGACATAATAACAGTAACAACAATGATGATAATAACGTAATTTCCTTTGCGACTAAATCCTCGGAAACCCAGTTCAGAGGCGCATCAAGACAAAAGGGTTGGTCAATCTCAAAATCGATAAGCAATATTCACGTTGTCAATAGACGGACGGTTACGTCAGGGAGCTATGGTGAATATGCAATGTTATAAAGGTAAGTTTTTAAATGACATCGGAATTGTTTAACATTTTCATTTGATCTAATACTAACAGTGAATATTGTTGCAGAAACGTTAAAAACCTTAGTATCCAACGGTAGTAAAACACAAACCTCTTATATAAAGGTAAGTTCTTATATAGCGCAGTATGTAGTCATCAGGACTGCTCAAAGCGCTTTACACTTTACTCCCTGACAGACCTGTTCAATCAAACACCATCTCAACTTCTCTGGGAAGCATATATGATGAGCATAACTAAACTGTCTTTACCAATGTCATAGCCGAAATTAAAATATGCAAATGAAGATAAATATACGGTTTTAAAATAATTATTAAACGTTTTAACTTATTATAATTAAGGTTCTTGAATCTGAATCTGGTCAACATTTGATAATCGTCGCTAAGTTGTAGGTCAGCTGTCTTCCCAAGAGCTACCACCTGTCCCTCAAATAATACCGCCTTCCTGGATTACACTCGAGTCTCACATAAACATATTTACTTTGGAGAGGCAAAGAGCCCTGCGTGAGAGCGACGTTAAAGTGTCGCTTACAAATACCTTTAACACGAAATCTTGAAAAGAGAAAGTCCATTGACATTGACCCAAAAAAAAACTGGGAACGCGTGCTGATTCACAAGCTAATTTTAAATTAATTATGTACTTCTAGTTCTATAGCGCATACATCCTCGGGAAGCTTAGGTCAGAGTAGTAGCAAACAATAAAACAAACAATCTGCCATCTGTTTTCAGTCTATCTCACTACGAGAACAATGGTTTGAGAAAGTCGGAATGGCGCTATGTCAGGGGTTGAAACAAACTCAGTTTTGGCAAAAAAACAAGTGTTTACGAATACGTTATATTATTAATTGACTATGTTAGACATTGCCCGAATACGACGTAAACTGCCGATTAATAACTTGTCGTTTTCCCGCTCGTATTGCAGTTTGACGCGTAGTCAGACTCTGTATTGGCCGAGTTCATCCGTGTTGTGGCCGAGTTCATCAGTATTGGCCGAGTTCATCGAGAACGTCAGATTACGACGTTAGCATAATTTTAAACGTCATGACGCGTCCGCACTGATGTGCCATTGTTTTAGCGCACGGGAAATAATCGAGGGAATAATTAAAGTCGCGTCAGTGCTAGTTTAAATTGTCGAAGATCTCTCAGACAGTGATTTTAACATTCACATATACTCGTGGTAGTGTAGCAACATTATCAATTAATACAATTGTTATGAATTGATCATATGCGTATTGCCTCCGTATTGGGTTCGGGTAGCCGTATTGACCCTCTGATTGTGGCCTCTGACCAATACGGCTATCATCAGGCTAATACAAAGGCAATACAAATACGACCAATCATACACACATATAATATATTGTGGCGTAACTGAATACGTGATAATTGGACCGGGAACAAAAGGGTTTTGAAAACAAGAAATTATTAACTATCGCACATCCGAGACTTTAGTGCGTAAGTAGGGAAATGGAAATATATTTCTGAAACGGCAACAGGCACATTTGGCCTAGGTGTGAGAAACGAAAGAGACGACACCTTGGTAGAATGGGCAACATCAAGAAAGTACAAAACTATGAATACCATGTTTCAGAAGAAAGCCGGGAAGAGATGGACGTGGAAAAGCCGAAATGGAGAAACGAAGATCAAAATTGATTACATCTTGACAAACAGGCCAGATATGGTCATTGACGTAACTGTCATCAACAAAAGTGACCACAGAATTGTAATGAGCAACATCAAACTGGACGTCAAGACTGAAAGGAACAAGTTGATAAACAAGAGACCACCAAGTGTAGATACCATATAAATAGGAAAAAAAAGATCGAATTCCAACTCAAACTGCGAAACCGATTCGAGACACTACAAGAACTAGACGACTTCGACACAATGAGTGTCACTGAGATGATCCAACTAAGTGCAACAAGTGTAGCCAAAGCATGGAAAGACGAGGCTATCGTCACGGTCACGGTCACGAGCACTGTTGAAGAAATGACGAGAAATGGTGGATAGCGGCGACCGTAAAAAACAAATAGAGAACGCATAAATATGAAAGACCATCAGAAAGAATGTGAAGGAGGACATCATGAAGTACAAACAAGAGATCATACGAGAAAAGATTATAGCATCAAAAGAGCCTGAAGAAAGCCAGAAGAACACAGACACTAGGCCGATATAGACTTATTACACTTCTAGACAAGCAGGGTAGAGAAATACAAACCAAGATATGATCATGGAACGAATAGAGGACTTCTAGACCGAGCTATGCGACAGTGAACAGAGTACCATAATTCACACCAACTCGAAAGAGGTACCAGAGATAACGCCATGAGAGGTGGAAGCTGCGCTAAGAGATATGAAGAATGGGAAGACATCAGACAACGCCCATGTAAACATTGAAACATTAATAGCAGGAGAAGATTCCATCTCGATGAAACTGGCTAAGCTGTAAACTAAATGCTTATCAGAAAGACGAATACCCACCGCATGGAAGAACGCAAAGATGGTGATAATCTTCAAGAAGGGAAATAAGAAAAACTTAAAGAACTACAGACCGATATGTCTGTTATCAAATATCTACAAATTACTCACAAAGATACTAACGAATAGGCTACAGAAGACACTCGACGAAAACCAACCACGAGAGCAAGTAGGATTCAGAAGCAGGTACTCAACGACAGACCACATACACGTCGTAAACCAACTGAAAGAGTAGTGCCGAATATATAATATCCCGCTCTGCATCGCTCTCGTCGACTACGAGAAGGTTTTCGACTCAGTGCAAACTCAAGCAATACTTACATCCCTTCAAGAAGAGGGGTTAGAAGATGTGTACATCGAACTCCTGAAAGACATCTACACCAACAGCTCGGTGACAGTCCACCTAAACAAAAAAGCAACAAGATCAACATCAAGAGAGGAGTACGACAGGATGACACCTTATCGCTTAAGCTGTTTACGGTAACACTCGAAAGCATATTCCGAAGACTGACCTGGGAAACCAGAGGATTGAGGATCAACGGAGAATATCTCAGTCATCGTCGCTTCGCCGACGACATATTCATATGTGCTACTACACCGCAAGAACTAAACAAAATAGGAACTAGCTGATGAAACTGAAAAACAAGCTCTGGAGATGAACATTTCGAAGACAAAAGTGATGCTAGAAAATGATACATCAATATATATATCAACACCACGCATATAGAGAACGTTGAAAGCTACGTGTACCTGGGACAGCGAAAGTGTCAGAGACAAAACCTAGACAAGGAGAATCGAAGAAGAATCACCGCCGGCTGGACAGCATTCGCCAAACACAGCGACATCTTCAAGGGTAACTTTGGAACCTGCTTGAAGGGACAAGTCTACAACTCATGCGTACTTCCATCGACGATATACGGCATGGAAAAATTAACACTCATCATCCAGGCAAAGAACAAGGTAGCAGCCGCACAAACGCAGATAGAAAGAAGTATGTTAAACATCACATATCGGGAGAAAAAACAAACATCTGGGTAAGAGAGAAGATATAGTTCATAGACGTGATAGAACAAATAAGAAGACAGAAGTGGACATGGGCTGGGCACATATGCAGACTACGAGATAACCGATGGACATTGCTTATCACAACCTGGAGACCTTACGTAGGGAAATAATCTAGAGGAAGACCAGCGAGACGGTGGACTGGAAGGGCACCATCTGGCAGATGATAGCGCAAGACAGGCAGATTTGGAAACGATATGCTGAGGCCTTCGCCCAACCACGGTACACTACGGCTGCACAATGATGATGATGATGAAGATGGTGATGATGATGATGATGATGATGATGATGAAGATGGTGATGATGATGATGATGATGATGACGATGATGATGAAGATGGTGATGGTGATGATGATGATGATGATGATGATTACGTATATCGTGCGTTCCCGGCTCAATATTTACATATTTCATTATTTCGGTTATTAAACAACTTGTCTTGAACTCCACTGTATCTGGCTACTATAAACTGGCAATGCATGGCGTTCACCTTTTGAGCCATATTTGCTCATGTGATCAATATTTGTTTCATGTATCAACACCCATAAAGCGAAACGATATACAATGATTATAATTATGATGTTGTTTTGATTACTGTCGCTTCAACACTTGTTCACACTTAAAACGTGATCGTGAATGAAGTGTCATTCTGCTCTCATTCCGTGGTGCTTCAGTCAATCAGTGCTTCAGGACGCCATGTGCAGGGGTAATCTGGGGGGACACTCCAATTGCACTCGTCAAAACGGGGGCACATTCAAACGTTCTAGGGGCCACATCACGCTAGCACATGTCCAAATAAGATAACCGATGGACATTGCTTATAACAACCTGGAGAACTTACGAAAAGAAACGATCTAGAGGAAGACCGGCGAGACGGTGGAGAGACGAACTAAACGAGTACTGGAAGGGCACCATCTGGCAGAGGATAGCGCAAGACAGGCAGATTTTGAAACGACATGCTGAGGCCTTCGCCCAGCCACGGGACACTACGGCTGCACAATGATGATGATTACATCCAACCCGTAAAAGAACACATTATTTCAGTTGTTTTATTTCAGCTTACTTATTATTTTATTAAGATGTGCACTGTATCCGGAACCAGGCGGTTGATAGGCGAGTACAATCATTCACTGTAGAAGCATGAACGCAATCATATGACTCATACAGGTAGGCAACATGTAAACTTATAATTAATATATCTAAAGATTAATCTGACATAAGCTTATTCGTTTTAGTCTCGTAACATATAATTGTTATCGTAATTGCATCATCTGAAAAGGAGAAGATGATAATGACTCTGTCGTGTCTTCCGAATGACCTTTTAGCAAAGACAGCATTGACCTGGACCTCAGAAGGGAAGAAAAAAAGAGGTGGGCCAAAACATGAAACGAACTACTCTGTCGGTGAGACAGCAGAAGGAGCGCCCAAAGATCGTGGAAAGATCTCGCGAGATCTTGGGTATGTCACACCTAGTCACGTAGAGGATTAAGGTAAACAAAACGAGAATTTGTATGTACGTATTAATATTGAACATAATGCTTTGAAAACAGAAAGGGTACAATAAACTTATGTGTCTAATAGATAACGACATATAAATGGAACGTAACATAATATTTTTGTCAGCCAACTGACACGTAACTTGTAGGGGATTGAGTATAAGGCCTGATTAAAATGGCCAAATATTCTCTTAATTTTTCGATTTAAGCCCTCTGAGCAATCCTGAGGACTGGATATTGCGCTATGTAAGAACTTACCTTATTTTTTTTCTCACAATTTACACATTCGTCACGTGTTAAGTGTTATTGCAGTATCAGTCGTCTTTCGAGCATTGCAGTAACGCGAGCTCTCTCTTATATCGCTCTCTCTCTCTTCTGTGAAGAAGAGGGGGTGTGATTCACAGATTTATGGGGATACTTTGTTGGGAGGGAAGATATGTACATGAGAGATGACCTCCATCTTAGTGGAAAAGGGGCAGCAGTTTTCTCAGAGAATCTGCTGCGATCTGTTGACAGTGGGACAGGTTGCATCTATTTAAACTAGATTCGCAGGGGGGACTCACAGAAAAGCCTGAAAATGGAGGCATAGATAAAGACAGCACAAATAAGTAAGCAAATAACAGTCTGGAAAACTCTTCTGAAGCTGGATATGAATGTGTTTGTTTAAATGCAAGGAGTATAGTAAACAAAAGAACTAAACATTATGGTAGAAGATATTGACCCTCATATAATAGGTATAACCGAATCCTGGACCACCAACCACCAATATATCAGATGCTGAATTGGGACTGACAGGATATGTAATGTTTAGAAAAGATAGAATAGGAAGAAAGGGAGGTGGAGTTATTTTATACATTAAAGAATCTATAAAATTTGAAAGAGAAGCAGATTACGAAGAAGCTGTTTGGTGTAACATAGTTAGAGAAAACTCAACGTTAACAGTTGGGTTAGTTTATCGAAGTCCAAACATAAGCATAAAAGAGAATGAAAAAATACAAAACGCCATAAGGGAAGTAAGCAAACAGGACTGTATTATTATGGGGTATTTTAACCGCGGGCATATACAATGGAAATCTCTACAGAGTATGGGGAGTGAGGACCACAAGTTTTTAGTTTTAGTTCAAGATACATTCCTTTCTCAACATGTGCTAGAACCAACCCGGGGTGAGAATGTGTTAGACATAGTTTTGTCCTCACAGAATGAATTAGTTGACAATGTCAAGATATGTGAGCCACTGGGGAGTAGCGATCACAACCAGATACATTTTACCATCAAAGTAAAATCAGAAAGGAATAGTAAAAAGCAGTATAGGAGACATTTCCACAAAGGAAGGTATAAGGACATGAGGAAATATTTAGCAAAGATAAACTGGAATAACACACTGAAAAATAAGACGGGAACAGAATGCTGGAATATATTAGAGTGAAATTAAGTGCATAGTCGATAAATTTGTACCCTTAAAAATTTTCTTGTTAAACAAAACTTGATAAACCCATCTCAACATGGTTTTTTTAAAGCGAGGTCATGCTTAACAAATAAGTTATGTTTTTTGGAAGACATCACTAAGTGGGTAGATGAGGGATCACCAGTAGATATCGTCTACTTAGATTTTCAAAAAGCTTTCGACAAAGTGCCACATCAAAGATTACTGCTTAAACTAAAGGCCCATGGCATAGGAAATGGTATAATAAACTGGATAGAACAATGGCTGATTGACAGAAGACAACGTGTAGTAGTTGATGGGGAGGCTTCAAACTGGAAATCGGTATTGAGTGGGGTACCACAGGGATCAGTATTATGACCTATATTATTCTTAATATATATCAACGATTTGGATGATGAAATAGCAGGCAAGGTGTTGACATTTGCGGATGATACAAAAGTGTTTAGAAGGATTAAAAGTGATGGAGATAGACAGCATTTACAAGATGATCTTGACAGGTTGATCAAATGGTCTGAGAAGTGGCAAATGCTGTTCAATTTTGCGAAATGTAAATGCCTCCACACAGGACATGGGAACGAAGAGGTAGATTATACAATGGGGGGTACTGTACTAAGTACTACTGTAAAAGAAAAGGACTTAGGGTTAACCATTAGTGCTGATATGAAGGTTTCAGAGCAGTGCGGAATTGCAGCTTCAAAGGGAAATCAAATCCTTGGATTAATTAGGCGAAACATAACGTATAAGGAAAAGGAGCTAATACCGCTGTACAAAACAATAGTTAGGCCTCATTTAGAATATTGTATTCAAGCGTGGAGGCCATATCGCAGGAAGGACATAGATATGCTAGAAAGAGTGCAGAGGAGAGCAACTAAAATGATACCAAAACTGAGGGATCTTAGTTACGAAATACGTCTAAAAATGCGGTTTAACAACACTAGAGACCAGGAGATTGAGAGGAGATCAGATAGAAGTGTTTAAAACATTGAAGGCTTATGAAAATATTGATAGAACTATTTTTTTCTCAGTTAAGAAAGATAGAAGGACTAGAGGACATGAACTTACATTAGCAAAGGACAGAGTAGATTGGATATAAGAAAGTTTTAATTTTCACAAAGGACTGTAAATGAATGGAACATATTACCTGCTGATTGTGTGGGGGCTAGTAGCGTGAATATGTTTAAAAATAAAATCGACACATACCTCAGACGGGTGGGATACACATAGATAAAAGGGTCGGACTCTCGATAAGCCAAAGGGCTTCCTTGTCCACCTGCCACCTAGAGTTAATTCTCTGGGTGGCAATCATGTTAAATCTTGTTAAATCTCTTCTCTCGCTCGTCTCTCTTCTCCCTCTCTCTCTTCTCGCTCTCTTTACTCTCTCTTTGCGCGCGCGCGCACACACACACACACACGCACACACATACACTCTCTCTCCCTCCCTCTCCTCTCTCTCTTCTCTCTCTTCTCGCTCTGTTTACTCTCTCTTCGCGCGCGCGAGCGCGCACACACACAAACACACACAAACACACACAAACACACACAAACACACACAAACACACACAAACACACACAAACACACACAAACACACACAAACACACACAAACACACACAAACACACACAAACACACACAAACACACACAAACACACACTCTCCTTTCCTTTCCTCTCCTCTCTCTTCTCTCTCTCTCTCTCTCTCTCTCTCTCTCTCTGTATATATATATATAATTATATATATATTTCATAAAACTAAGACATTGATCGCCAAATCGTGCATTTTCTTAAATGTTTCGAGGTGACTAATTCGTATGATCGTCAAACAACTTATATGCTATAAGTACCGATATATTCGCCGCTGCGTGCCCGCAAAACAATCACTGTAAAGCAGGACAGTACCCTAGATCTGCCTGATTTCTTATTATAATATTTCGGCACGGATACGACATGGAACCGACACCAAAAATAACCCGAGATTCTACAATTGGACGGTGAGAATAGTGAAGGCTGAAAGCGTAAAGGGCAAGTGTGAAATAAACCTCTCACTTGTGAAACCCCTCAACCTGGCCAAGTTGCGTGGAGTGATTCACACTTGCCGCCAGCCGGAAAGGCAGCGAAGGTACTAGAAACCAGCAAGGCACGTCTACGCGATGAGAGATTACCATTGGGCGGCGCAAATCTTCCCGGCCGATGGTGTAAAGGTCAAATATTGGAGGAATATCGCACTCCTATAAAACTGGGCAGTGGTCTTGAAGCGATTCTCACTTGTATCAGGTCTGAGCGACAGTGGAAGTGCTAGAAAACGCGACGAGAGAAACATCAGAATGAATACCACAGTAAGTATTGCAGGGCAGGAAGAAAACTACCTTTCAACCATTAAAGACAAACATTGTAGTTGTTTGTACATTTTTAAAGGTATTATTGGTATATAGTATTGTGTTAATAAACGACATATATTTAAGCTTTTGGTTTCATTTTCACATCGGAACAGTCGAAGTGGTGCATTGTCCACTGTCAGTCTGCGCCAGTCTGGACTGACTTCTGAGGTGTGCAGCAGGTTCGGTATGGGTAGATTGGTCCACTCTGTAATGATATCCAGTCAGTGTTTCTTCTGACACCGTATTGTGTTGCCTTGCGTGATAGTTGTTGCAATGGTGTCGAGACGAACGACATAACCAAGCAACGTTAACGTGCATCGTTTTATTAAGGGTTCTTGCTTTCAAATGAATGGGTCAATATGTTATCGGACTTAGTCATTAGTTTTTATGTTCTGTCTTAAGAGGAGTCTTCTTAAACACTTCATTTCAAATGAGTGGACTCGTCTTTTATACACCTATATTTTAAACCGAGTGCGGTTCGAAAAATCAACCCGAGCTACTGTTGTGGAATTTAACTATCCCGGAAGTAATTTAATGCATCCGATGTACATTTTAGTGATGGGTATCTAAATGTGACAATAATCGCAGTTGGGTTGAGTAAAGAGTTTTCAATAATGTCCACTTTATTGAAATACGACTTGAAACTTTCCTCCCATTGCGCAGTAAAACAGCCATCTTGGCACTTATATTTTCCATGTGGAACTATATATTATGAACTGAACTTTAGCATGATATATTTCAGGTAGTCAAATGCGGTATTTTCAAATATCATTTTACTTATAGGATTCGGCCTATTTTCTTCTTTGTCATTTGTATTTGACAATCTATTACCGCAGACTTCTCATTTGATGTTTAACTTAATGCATATTTATCTTCATGTTAAATACCTCTTTTCATCCCGTCTGTCTGTTCGTCTGTCTCCCTCTCCCTCTCCATCCTCCCCTTTTCTGTAAAGCGGGAGGATGGAGCGTGTGTGTTTGTGTGTGGAGTGTGTTTGTGTGTGGAGTGTGTTTGTGTGTGCGTGTATATATATATATATGTGTGTGTGTGTATGTCTGTGTGTGTGTGCATGCATAACCATTTATATTAACGCTACATGCAAACTTTTTTGCAAAAAGCTTAATTGAATTACTTAAACATCACTCAAAACGTTCCTTTTTTCACGAAATTACATATACTTTTTTTCAACAGCTGCTGACCCTTGCTGCAACCTTCATCGTCGTATGTCTGACGATTCAACCCATGGCTGCAATGTCTACCACCGCGAAACCCGAGTCACCGAAACAAATAAGCGCGATGTGCAAGGAAATATGTAACGAGGTCAGCAAGATGTGTCGAAAGCTGTGTCGAGATGAGACGTGGACGCGTGACGGATACGCTATGACCAAGTGCGACACGAGATGCACGGTCGACAGTCTCAAATGTATAAACCAATGCACATTCCCGCAGTGAAGTCGAGCCGTACGACATCTCATCTCTCGGAAATCGCCGTTGCCCGAGTCGTCCAACAGAAACACGACTATCGACGCGATTGCAGTTCGGTTACATCTGCTGCGATTGAAACATGCCTGCACTGCAAAGACTCATTGAACAAATTCATCACGATCGTTTTGCTTCGTGTTAATCTGAAAATAAAAGAACAGTTTTTACTGTTGAAATGTTTTATGAATGTAATACGTCATGCTGCCGCTGGTTTCTATCTTACTGGATTAGCACACTGTTTTGGTTCTAAATAAAATTATGATACACGATGTATAGTCATAGAGTAATAGTTTGTCGAATTATAATAATTTATGTATGTGTTTGATAATAAATAGCATACTAGAACAACTACTACTGATCCTATCCCCATGTTCCCACATCCTCTCGCATCTCCCTTTTTTCTCATCCAACAATTATCATCTCACAATTATACATCGGCTACTAAGATTGATAGACGCGCTCCTGAACGCGCGCTAGTTATAGAATCCCTTGGAATAGCCGTTGCTTATAACATATGTGTGTGAGAAATCAGAATATATTATCTTAATGATAAACACTTATATATTATCTTAACGATAAACACTTTCGACTTTAAGAGCGAAATACACCATTCGTGTGTCGCCATTTGTCGTTGCAGTTTAAAGTTGCATTCTTAGTTAAACTACCGTTTTAAAGAAAGTGTACGCACAACATGAACTATATTTACCTATTTGATCATATTACCACAATACAACTGTGGCATTTGACGTTATTCGATAAGTTATGCCCAGTTTATGTGGTATTGAGGAAAGCGATATATGGTGTATGGGGCATGTTAATTCACTGGATAGATGTGTTTAAAAATGTACGATCTCAGAATACATCTCTAAACGCAATTAGCCACGGATCATCAACTGCTACTTTGTGGGCACATGATGTTTTGAACGTCGAATCCTTCGTCGAGAAGTCTAAGTTTGAATTCCCTTGCTGCCATATCTAAGCTTGGGAAATGTCAGTAACTCCACACTGACCTAACTCGCTCTGGTACATGCATGAGGAGTTGGTTACAGCCATCGAATGCTATATATATATATATATATTTAACCGGCCTCAACAATTAGCAATGTTTAGCATTGCTGATCCAAGACCGACGCATCCTCCACGATATATATCACAGGAATATTTGCCGACTCTACTTCAAATGTGAATGCTACGTAGCATTTGCGATTATGCAAGGGCAGTTCCGGTTTATTCTATGGGGTATACGGGGTTAATGGCCGGTGTAGCATGTAAAATATGTTTAACAAGAGATAACAAGATGGCCACATTAGGAGATACATAACAGGCGGACACGGAAGACTGGCTTATTCATTTGCCAACGCTACGCTGTACCCTCTAGTTGTTTAACTTCTTCAAGTTAGACAAATACACCTATCTAATAATTTTATAACCACACATTATCTTATTGACTTATGTTTTATTATATCTCACTGTCCTTGTTTCTGTTGTTATAAAATGAGATTTAATAACGTTACATATTAAATTTATTAACAGATGTATCACAGTTCTGGAATAATTTCAGTTGCTCTACTCTGTATTTGTTACTACTGTTTCCATGTCCTTCTTACAATATGACCACCTAGCTTATATAGGAGTCCCCACTCAAAACACGTCAATCTATCGCAACCGTGTAGTTTGTGGATTTGAAATAGTATTAACTTTACACCACGTTTTTCATTTACTAGATGGTACACGATAATCCGCACGTTATTACAATCGCCAATTTGGAGGTTAATTTCCTCTTCCATACCGTTTCTGACCATACTTGATGTTCTTGTAGCCATACTTACCAGCAAATAGTCCAAGGTTCTGGAGAGTCTACAAAGTTTAACTTAACACAAAATACACATGTTTTGACACGGCAGTTGAATTGACTCGCTCTAAAAATGGGCAGAAGCATTTAGGTAAGAGTGTAGTGCATCTATGTAATGTGTTTAAAACGCTGTGAAGACGTTGCAAGAAGTTCCGAAGAGACAATTATTCAAAAGTGTTCGTACGTGGTGAAATATCTCCCAGATAACTGATGCGTGTAGGCTAGCCCCAATGTCGAAGCCGCATAGCCTAAGTCCAGCCCGCGCATACAGCCACACACGCATAAACAACAAACAATCCACGTTGGGGCCAAAGTCGCCGAAGACATGCGCGGGGTCGAGGTCGCGCAAAGACAGCTCAGCTAGCGACGACCATATTGCGGTAAGACCACATTAAAGATTCGTCCGCCATTACCGAAAGAGTGCCCTTGAAAATACCGTTTTGGTGTGATGTGTGAATTTTTTTCGAGCATTTTGACGTGCGACATATTGGTCCCGTGAATACTGATTATACTACTGCATTAGATCTTTCACGAGGTAGCAATAAATATACGCTAGTCGCTCGCGTATTCGCACAGTGGCTATTTTGCAGAACGCACCAATATTTCAAAATCCGTCCCCAGATTGGGGCGAAATTGAGGGGTATCAAACTGAAGAACCATAACCAGCACCATCGGGACGAACAGACATACGTAAATTAAGATTTGACGTCGAAGAGAGCAGCACTTGCCTCTAAAACAAGATTCCTCAAGAAGGAAAAGAAAACCAATGACTGCTGGAAATATGCAGGAAGGGTTCTTGTTAAAAATAGTGGAAACACTAAAAAATAAATCCTTTCTGCAAAGGACCTGGATATATACTAGACGGATCTTTGTGTAACGGTATTATTGGGACAGAAAGCCTTAAATATATACTGAACGGCTCCGGACGTTATTTTCAAACATTTTCGGTTCATTCGAGGTTGCTACTACTATGTCTCTGAACTGTCTAAGTGGCATACGATACTATGATTATCGGCCAGGGACTGCAACATATATTAGTTGTAACATACTATGTCATCTCTGTATTATCATTATATAATTATTATAGCTTTTTAAGTCTCCCCGAAAACAACATTCAAAGGTGCTATTTCTGTGCCTTGTAGCCTTCTTATGGACACATGATATTTATGGTTATCGGGCCAGAGACTGCAACATGTTAGTTACAGTACATTATTATATCACTGTACTATCACAGTATTCTATAACTATGAGGGTTTTTTAAGTCTCCCCGAAAATATTATTTTGAAACAATCTTTGATCATTCAAGGTTGTTACCAAAGAGTACGCTTCAAACTGGACACTGGTGCTCAAGCAATGTGCTTCCCCTGTCAACGTATGACATGATAATGCCAAGAATAACGATGCAGCCCACACAGACGGTATTGTCAGCAGTCGTCAGTAGTGTCAAGATCAGGCCAGCGGGCACTGTGACACTACAGCTCGTTTGCACAACATTTACCGATGTACAGGCTTTGCGATCCTTGTATATATATATATATATATATATATATATATATATATATATATATATATCTATAGTCAGAAGCCAATTGGAGTATTGCAGTGTTATCTGGAATCCCTGGCAACGTACGTTTATTGACAAAATCAAACGAGTTCAAAAGAAATTCATTAAATATCTATGTTACAAATCCAAAATACAGTACTGACAGTTATCCTGAGATTTGCCATCATTTTAGACTACCTTCCCTTCAACATCGTAGGCAAGTTGCAGATCTTATGTTTTTACACAAGTGTGTGCACTCCCAACTAGACTCTATCTGGTAGGGGCTATCCGATTCCACTGTCCTTCACGATCTCTACAAAACTACACCCCTTTTAGAGTTTCCAATGGCAGAATCAACATTAGAAACCCTCTGTTTTGAATAGATGTATGACTACTTTCAACACATTGTATTTAAGTGATTCAACTTGTGATATGTATTCAGGAGCTGAACCCTTTAGATCCTCAATTCAAAAACATTTCTATGTATAACAGATGTTTGCCTGGTATATTTGATGTTGATATTGTGTGTTTTTATGTCCTTATTGTTCTTATTGTTTTTATTATTCTATTATTGTTTTATTATGTATGTGTATTGTTTCAGTTATCAGTCCTGTTATTAGGTCCATTGGACCTATTGGAATCTTAATAAATACAATACAGTGCATTCCAGAGAATTCAGAATAACCAACGTTCATTTAATTTTATGTGACTAACCACACCAAGACACCACTGCTTGGTTGTCAACCTTGTGAGAAGTTGGGACTTGTGAAACGCATCAATGATGTATCACGTGAGAAACCTTTGATCAAAGATCTGTTGTCGTCAGAGTGCAAGGAAGTGTTCCCTGAGATTGATGAACTTGAACAGCCATATCACACTGAGCTGCGTGATGATGTAAAGCCAGTAATCATAGCAACAAGGAAGATTCCATATGCACGAGTGGAGACTTTGAAAGCGACTCTAGACAAATTGGAGAAAGATGGAATCAATGTCGACCGGTGGTAACTGGAAAGAGAAATGGCTCTTTGAGAATTTATCTTGACCCGAAGCCTCTCAACAAAGCAATCAAATGTGAACATTTAAAAATTCCGACACCAGAAAGTGTCCAGGCTCATTTGGCAGGTAAGAAATAAGAAAATGTCCTCAGTTATCGACAAGTCGGTGGCATACTGGCACGTGAAACTGATTGAAGAGTCCAGTTATCTGTGCACGTTTCACACACCATGGGGGAGCAAGCGCTTCCCGTGCATGCCATTCGGCGTCAGATCGGCAAGCGAAGTCCTACAGAAGCGTACGCAATACACATTCGGCGACATCGATGGGGCCTATATAATCGCAGATGACATCATCATCGCTGGTGATGATGA